>OX411771.1:3401768-3777814 GCA_948252455.1 Acleris cristana | reverse complement strand
GTTTGCTTCACTGTGTTTTACTCTGGATATTTTTTTAATTTGACCCCTGGCCTACGTTCTGTTGGATTTTGATTGCTTACTGTTTGGATTTTTGTGAAAAAGTGTGCTCGATAACGACCCCGGCTGTGTTTATGGACTTTGAAATAGCGGAAATAGGAGTGAGATAAATTTAATACTACACACAGGGTCTGAAAATGGTTGGGTGGATGGAGCTTTAATGCTGTCTGCAAAAAATGTCGCCAATTGCAGTGCGGACTACCATCAGGACATGAACGCGAGCCTTTTTGAAACGTGGTTTAAGGACCAATTATTACCAAATATACCAGAAGGGAGTATCATCGTCATGGATAATGCATCATACCATTCGCGGCAGACACAATTAATACCCTGCACAAACACAAGGAAATCAGAAATACAGGAGTTTTTAGACAAACATAATATAAATTATCCCTCAAAGGCAAAAAAAAAAGATCTGTTGGAGAAAGTGAAAGAACATTCTTTTCCCAAAACCTATTTTGTTGACGAGGCAGCAAAGGTCAAGAATTGCGAAGTTTTAAGATTACCGCCGTATTATTGTACTTTAAATCCTATTTGAACTCATGTGGAGCAATTTAAAAAGAAATGTAAGAAAAGAAAATAACAATCCTAAGTTTAGTGAAGGCGTGCTTCAAATAATAAGAAATAGCATTAATGTTACAAATAATCATTGGAAAAACTGTTGTGGGCATATCCACAACATAGAAAAATCAATGGCCCGAGACTATAGCCACCCTCAGGTAATTATTATTTTTAAACATAATTCTTGTTTTTTTAAATACATGCATCCCAACTAAAAATAATCATAAAAATATTAAGTCCTAAATAGTTACACCCTATACCTGCACAAACAAAATAGTACCTGGCTGCCGCTTTTAATTTAAAACAGTACTATTTCGAATGACTTGCCATTACAAATTGAACCTTATTCTCTAGGCGGTAAAGTGGCTATTCATGTGAAATCTTTTGTTATTTATGCGTTTCATTTTGCACTGCTAATTTGCGGTCGGGCTTCACAATAGGTAACAAAGCCATTCATTGGAAGATAAGCTCTTAAGTGGATTCCGAAATTTTAAATAGATCATAACTTGGCAGTAATTGCAAACGCGCTGGATTGCTTAACGCTAAGAATTGAGAGCAATTACTTAAGCAATGATCACCTTTACAACTCGGACAAGATCGTATGTTGAAACAATGACTATCAGTGTTCTTAGTGTCCTTTACCGAAATCATTGTTTTAATCCTCGGAGTGGTTTTAATGGATTGGCTATTATGTCTCTGGCGGCATGATAATTCCAGGGTTTCTAACAAGTCTGCGCGACCTCGAAGAAAGTTAGTGAAAGTGTCGAACGTTATAGGGTTATTTTTGTCCAGACGGCTTTGTAACACCCCAAAAGTGGGATGTCACATTTTTGGTTTATTTACATGAAGACGGGGAAGGCGTCCGCCCCTGCGCGTAGGGCATCCTCCCGGGAAATCCCGGTTCTGTAATTCCCGGGAAAACCCGGGAATTTCATAGTGTCTAAAGAACCGGTACTGAAGGTAACATCCCGGTTGTCCCGGTTCTTTCCATGAGTATCACAAATACCACAATTCACAGCTGAGCGACGACGCCGGCACAAGCGGGAACATCGCACTCCACTATCCGCTTTTTGGAAGGGGTGGAGGCTGCATTTAAGCTCTAAAAGAGGGGTAATTACACAAAAGATCCCATAGGGTCGAAGTGTATCCGTAAGGACGCCACAAATAAGATAAAATAAGATAAGATAAGACACATGCATGATTTTATTGCATATTTACAAAAAAAAAATATTCATAAAAAAAAAAAATTGTTTTATTTCTTAAATATCCATGTGTGGCGCTGAATTGAGGTAAAAAAAAGGAACCGGGAGAACCGGGAATCCCGGTACTGTCCCTGCATAGAACCGGGAAATGGAATTCTTGGTACCGGGCCCGGTACTGCATGCCCTATCCACTGAGCATAAAAAAACACATTTTGTATCAGTAAATGCATACCTTAAGTAAATAAAAATTGTTCGACTCAGAAACTTTAATATTCATGCTCATCACATAAATATCTATCTTTAGCTCTACCAGCTAAGTTAATATACTTAGTTAATTTTCAATTTTGGTTTGGTAGTGAGCTTGCCTATAAATTATGTTATGGTTATGACAATACATATACATAGTATGGTATACTATGTCTTGTCATAATTTATAGTTAAACTCAGTGCGTAGTATACCTTAATACTGTAATATAAATTTTGTGTTCAAGGTGATCCAGAATACACACAGAGACCATGGATGCCGATTTCAAGGAAGGACCATAGAGTGGTGTTTCAGCGTTGATGAAATCCTTTTTATTTTAGATGCTTGCCAGAGGCATATTCATTCCAGTATTAGCATCATTGTGGTATATTATGTATATTGCATATATTGAAAAATATGGAGTTTTTAATCATTACACTGATGATAAGACAAGTCTCTACTTTACATCGTCATAAGGCTGAAGGTTGAAAATGATGTCAAGTTGCCTTATGGATATATGCTTTAATTTGTATAAATAACAATTATTAATGATAATTTTTAGGAAACTAAAATACTTGAAATAATGAAAATTGATTTATTTTCTTCCCTATCATCACCCATGTAATATTGAAATGAAATAAGTTATGTCTGGATAAAGTGACTTTGCCTATATTAAACTATTAGGTACCTAGTATAAATCGTTTTAAAAGAACTGCCATGAGCACCCAAAACCTACATTAATTTAACTCGCATGTATATGTAGTTTCATTCAATCATTAATTAACAGCAGCTCTTGTGAATTAACATAATTATAAGGATATATTCCAGCATTTATTTATTTATTTACTTTTAATTATTAAACGTGCAATAAGTAAGTATAACGCCCTTAAACGTCTAACTACAATTCATGTTATAAAAACATTTACTTTTTAAACAATTAAATTAATTAACAAGTGTTTTAACGTTTGTACACAACACAAGCTTAACAACATAAAGAGCGTAGCGCGCATAAACTTGTAGGTAATCGAGATGTGTCAGGGTTAGGGAATGCAAACCGGTAATTCTTTGTATGAAAATTACCGGTAATTTACCGTTACCGCGGTAATTCCCATACAAAAAATAACCGGTTTGCATTCCCTAGTCAGGGTTCACTTAGGGATCGGTAACGCGATGCAGTAGTCCAGCTCTAGGCGAAGCCTTGCGCACTTCAGCTCCACAATGTTGGCAGACGGGATCGGGACGTTTACAGGAGCACTGTATAACATTAGGAAATGGAAATTAAATTATAGTACAAATCTTCAAAAGATTGACTTTAATTTCAAAAGACATTATTCTTTAACTCATTATATACTATGTCCATCTATCAAATATTTTTATAAAATAATATTATTGTTATATACAGTGGCTGCCAGATTAGGAATGCTTGCGTTTTCCCCATTAAATTAGCAAAAATTCTAATTATTTAACTCAGTTTTAAACTAATCTAATGAATTAATCTCTGTTCTATTCATACAAGCAATCTTTAGCACAAACCGTCACAACTCATACGGACCTAGTTGTTGTTCCGACTAACATATCAAAAATTGATCAAAATCAGTTAAAATTTAGAGGGGTGGAAATAAAACGTAAAAGCAGTTTGTATGGGAAACCATCGTCGCTTCACATTCCTCTTACAGTAAACATCTACGAATTTCACCATAGCTAAATATTCTAATTCGAAAAAAGACAAAGTAAGTAGGTACCTAAAGAGAAGGAAAAGCTAATAAACCATTTTTAATTTCTCGTGTATACTTAGTATTGTTTACTATACAGATATTTTCGGTTGGTATAGTATGTAGTTTTGCATCTGAAAGATGAATATAGGTAAGTTAATTGCATCTTAAAATAAAAAAGGCCTTTATTCACTGATCTGCTACTACTACTACTGCTACTTATATTAAATATAAATATAAAATCTAATTCCATCTAATATTTTTAACAATTAAACATACATACACATCCATACACTCACGCCTACATTCCCAGAGTGAGGTAGGCAGAGCTACAGGATTACCAACAATTTTAAAAACTTGTTGTTAATTATGTAACCACATTTTGCACAAACAGGCAGGTGTGATGTTGTTTGTGTATGTGTGTGTGTTATTAATTTAATTCTTAGTTAAAGTGACATTGGTATCTATTTTTTGCCTTCTGGCGCCATTCCTTCGGAAAATGGTCTTCCCACCTCATTATCTGGCCCTCGGTCCTCTTATTAGGTACATGTTACAATACTTTATCAAGCTAAAACTAAACTAAACCGCTATAGCTTTGCATTGATATTTGCACGACAACACAAAAAAATATCTTTTATTATTATTTCCTCGCTTCATTGTTCGATATAATTAAGTTTACATTATTGTAGTTTATTTAATCTACTGGCAACATTTTGCACGATTATTTTAGAGATATTTTAAATAAATAAGTATTTAAATTGACTCAAAACATTCTCAAACCCCACCATGTCGTGTAGCACCCTAGCCTTCTTGCCTCATTATTTTTTCGTGCAGGGCAACAGACGCACGCGTCCACTATTCCTTCAAAAGAATAAAAATTAAACACTTTATTCTGTGAAGTTACAGTGCTCAAGTAAAAACCTTTTTTCAACAATGCCAAAACGTAAGCGCACTAATCAAGAAAAGGTTGAATATCATCAACGAAAGTTGAGAAAGTATATTGGTATATCTTCACCGTCCTCGGATGAAGAATCTCGTGAGTACTATTATATTTTTAAAATAAGGGTTCTCATTACGTTATTCTTATCGACAGACAGTCGTTAACTCGTAATTTTTTCTCCTAAAAAACTTTATAAAATGTATAAAAGGTGTGGAAAATAAAACGAACTTTTTACAAGACGTGATCCTGGGGGTTACTCAAATACTCAAATACTCAAACGTTTATTGCATTCCACAATGTGTTGGCAGTTGACAGGCTAACTTAAGCTATTACAGTGATAAATATAATTATAACTTAATTATGGACCCTGTTGGGCACAGCAACATTAAGAGAGGGCTTTAGCTCAATAATCTTACATTCTATTTACCTACTTACTTAATAATTATATTGCACATAAGGTAAGTATATAATTAAAATTATGTCAAATTTAATTTGAACTAGGTAATTAAACTTTAATATCTGTTGTTATTTTGTATTATTTAATCCTATTATGTATTATATTTGTTTAATTATCATTTATTCTGTATATTATTATCATATTTTTGTATTCATCTCTAACCTATCTTCCCAATGTACTTATTTATATATAATATAATAATATAATATGTATAATATATGATATTTATTTGTAATATTTATCAATGTCACTGTTTGTTATTTATATGTGTAGGTTTAAGTTTAAATTACAGTTTGTCTTCCAAGTACATATTTATAGTATAATAACTTTTTCTTATAAGAAGTTCCTTTAAGAGTTTTATAAATTTGTTTTCGTTTTTTTCAGTTTTTATATTATTCGGTAATTTATTATATATTTTTATAGACATTATATAAGTTCCGTCTGAGCACATTTTCAGTTTTGTTGCGGGTAGCATTAGTCTATCTCTGTGTCGCAGGAAATGGGTTGTGGGTAAGTCTTCTCGTTTTTTATAGTAGTCAGGATATTTCCTAACAAACTTACACATCTCAAGAATGTATATGCATGGTAGGGTAAGTAGTTTATTGTCTTGGAAGTGGGGTTTACGACTATCTGTATTTTCTATATTAACTAGGATGCGGACGAGTTTTTTTTGTAGTGTGAAGAGAGCTGGCGCATCAGTGCTATTTCCCCATAGGATGACGCCGTAGCTGAACCAGGCGTACGCATAGGCGTAGTAGGTGACGAGTGCAGTTTGGAAGTCGGTTGATCTTTTTACTTCACGGAGCGCATAAGCGAATTGTGATATTTTAGTTCTAATCTTTTTTATATGTGTTTTCCAGTTTACGTGGTTGGCCGTGAGTCAACACGAAGGCAAATTACATGTAAGACATGGTACCTAATTCTATTAAGAATACATGTTGATATGTAAGCGTTAACTAATTATTATCCGCGAGGTAAAAGTTAAGGAAAACGCATATCTGTGAAGTAAATCTACCCACTTTTATTTTTATTCCTATATGGGTTTTATAAATTATGGTTTCTTTTGTTCTATATAGAAAACGAAGACTTTATCGAAGTACCGGAGATCGAAACGATCCCGGACAACCCAATTTCGTGGCAAGAATCAAACCCTCCTATCAAAAATGACACGAAATGGCACGAAATCGCGATGAAAAGATGGAAACAGCTCAACAACAATTAGGTAGGGTAGACCGAGGCGAATCGGATCAGTGGGTGAATCGGATCAAATTAAGCTTTTCTGTCAAATTTGAAAATACGCGGCTAGCCACGGGTAGCCAATCAGCGTGCCGTGTTCGCTCTGTCCTTCCCGCATGGCAGGACCTTGAATGCTATTGGATAAGTCTTGAGCGTCAGTCGCGACAACGCTTCGAGCGGAGTGGTGTTTTTAAATGTGTCGTAAATTTGCAGCTGATGTAAAAAACGTGGTTTCAAACTGTGGTGTTAATATCATAAGGAATTGATTGAAGGTCAGTATTTTATTTTTTGTATTGCGTATGTTTATGGTAAAATTGAGAATCGATTTCATTTAAACTCTATTTAAAAACATATTTACGTTAGGTTTAAATATTTGAAACTAGTCATTTGAGGCTATTCGGATCATTTTTTTTGGGGCGATTGGGATCACTAATTTTGACAGTTTTATTAATTGTTTACACTTTATATATCTTTTGCTTGCATGTTTTAGATGGTTCGCACATACAAAAGAAAGACTAGCCAGGGGGAGTGGACGACAGAAAATATGAATGAAGCAGCTAAAAAGGTACTGACTAAGCAATTGTCCATTCGTCGGGCTGCCGAGTTGTACAATGTACCATTTACGAGCTTGCAAAGAAGAGTTACATTCTCTCGTGGCGTTCTAAAACATCGAGGTGGACAGCCAGCTTTAAGCGAAGAAGCGGAGAAAATATTTGCTGAGCGGTTAGTGCAGCTAGCAACCCGTGGATTTGGACTCACACCTAAATCTGTACGTAAGTACGCCTTTGAATACGCCGAGCTGCAAAACATCCGACATAACTTTAATAGACAAGCTAGGATGGCAGGACAAGACTGGTTTCATCGGTTTCTGAAAAGAAATCAGCATTTAGCTATTCGCAAGCCTGAGGGTCTATCTAGAGCAAGAATGAATGGGATGACAAAAGAAAAAGTGTCAGACTATTTCACTACTTTGGGCAAGGTTATAGATGACAATAATTTAAGAGGAAAACCCGAGTGTATTTATAATGTAGATGAAACGGGCATTCCTCTTAACAATCGCCCGCCGAATGTTGTCACCCAGAGAGGGTCAAGAGATGTTGTCAGCATAACCAGCGTAGAACGAGGTCAAAATGTAACTGTTTTGGCTTGCATGAATGCCGCAGGACAGTTTATACCGCCATTCGTACTTTTTAAAGGTGTGCGTAAACGAGATGATTTTATGATTGGCATGCCTTCTGGTACACAAATGGCCATGACAGAGAAAGGCTGGATAACCGAAGATTCATTTATGCAGTGGGTACATCATTTTAATCGATATCGGAGTAAGGGAAAAGTTATTTTGGTTTTGGATGGACACGCATGCCACACTAATTTATCAGTGGTTACTTTATGCGAAACTTTGGACATAGAACTTGTTCTCATGCCTGCACACACATCGCACGCTTTGCAACCACTGGATGTTTCGTTTTTTAAACCTCTTAAGTCATACTACAACCAACACGCCACGGCATGGCAACATTCACACCCGGACAAGGGAATAACCAAAGTTGCTTTTGGAGGAATTTTTAAACAAGCTTGGAACCAGGCTGCTACAGTTGGAAATGCCACAAAGGGCTTTGAAAAAACTGGAATATATCCGTTTAATCCCAATGCTGTACCGGATTACAAGTTTGTGGTCGATGGTATCGCCGAACGTTCTACAGCAGGTCAACCGGTTGACGATGCGATTCCATCAACAAGTACACAAGCACCTGATGCCAACGTACAATTTTTACCACTACCGGTAATTGAGTCTTCCCCAAACCCGAGCACACAGTTAGTTGACGATATTCTTCCACCTTCAAGCATACAGCCACCGGATGTTAATATCATATCAATTCTACCACCACCGCCAATAGAGCTTTCCACAAACCCAGACACGCTTGTAGGTTAATGCAAAAGCCGAAAAAGGTACCTGGAATATCAAAAACACAACAGGTAAGGGACGTCCTTCCAACCACGAATTCAATACAGCCGCAAAATGCCATAAAGGAGATTCTACCGTCACCTAATAAACCCATGGACCCGCCTAAAAAACCTCGTAACATTAATAGACCAGTTTTACATTTGACATCACCGCAAAATAAATCGAATTTGCTTTTAAGAGAAACGAAAAAAAAAGAAAATATGGAGAAGAAAAAGTCGCAAGCTGACAAAAAAACAAACAAACAGGCAAGCAAAAAAAGCTCTCGTATTAATAAGCAGAAACAAGGCAAAGAAAACGTGACAATAAAAAATAAAAACAAAGCAACTCCAAAGTTAAAAGTAAAAGGTAGTAGTTCATCTAGAGATTGGAATTGCATTTATTGTTTAGAAAAGTTTGTACATCCACCGGTTGAAGATTGGATCCAATGTTATACTTGCGAGGAATGGTGCCATGAGAACTGTGCTGACCGGGGCGGTGTCAAAGGACTCTACAAATGTGAACTTTGTAAAACCAATGAAAATTGATCTCATTAATAGGATACTAGATTGTATAGTGCTATACTTTATTTGATTTAAAGCTTATGTTTACTAAATATTATAAGAAAGAATACATTTATTTCTTGATACGATTTGTCTCCGTAAATGGGGCGAATCGGATATTTGTTATGTTTGCAATTTATATTAACCAAAGTTAATTTAAAACTTTAACTTTAGTTTTAACAATCTTATTTTATTATTTAGAGGCTGTTAATATTCACAAAATTTATTGTTTAGGAAAGTGCAGTATTAGAACGTTGATTTTATCGTTTTATATTTTAACTATTGGGCTTCGGTAATATTGCTACCGAGGAAGTATCATAATATTACACAAGTTCAACTTTTGTTACACTGACGATAGTCGATCTCATTAATATGGCTTAGTTTGTTTTAAATAATGTTTTTGGATTTGTTATTCATATAATTACTATATTTTAAAACATGTTTTTGTTTGATCCGATTCGCCTCGAAAAATGGGGCGAATCGGATTTTTGGAATGATTTTGTTTTTACTTTTAAACATTTGATTTTAATTTTATTTTTTTATGTTAAACCTTTGGATTTCGTTAAACGATAACTGCTGTATCCATTAAAATATAAATAAACAATGTAACTGTTTACTAAGTTGTATTTACTTAACGCCAAACAAAAATTGATCCTATTCGCCTCGGTCTACCCTATTGGGGTCACAGCTGTTAATCGAACGATGACAATATTGTTAACAAGTGGCGACATAGTGAAAGCTATCAAGATATTGAGCGATAGTTGTCGCATATTTTCAGACTTGCACTTTGGCGAGACACAAGTGCGCACTAAATTATTAACACCTTGCCTAGCCAAACCTTTCTTGAATATCATTCACTGTTCGGAAGTAAACTCCCAGACAAGATAAAAGCCTCTAAAGTGATTGAAAAACAGGGTTTTCAGATCAGAAAAAGTTGCAAAAAATACGTTCAGGGAAACTGGTCAGGCCCCTCGCGTTACCCGTTACAGCGGCGAACCGAAACCGGCGAACAGTTCCAAATCCGTCGTCCAGACCAGCGGGAAATGACTGAGGTACAACATGCGGGTAGATTAATAGTAGATTGTTCAACTAGGGACTAAAACAAGCCATAATGACACGAGATGTTTAGCCACGCGAGCGAGCCAGCGAGCGAGAGTGGCTATAGTTCGAGTGTCAAAAAACAACGTTCAGTGCCGGATTAGCCACGTACAGTCGAGGGTATTGATTCCTAGACCACTTTGGACTATGTCAAAGTGACGTAATCAAACAAAACGTAGGAGACTTCTTATGATTTTATTTAGTGTCACTTTGACATAGTCCAAAGTGGTCTAGGAATCAATTTCCTCGACTGTACCTAGCAAGAGTAGCAAATGCTACGGGCCCCGCGCATCCACGTCTAACCTCTAAAATGCTAGTACTTACATCAGTATGCGTATGCGTGTGCTCATATGCATCAGGGTTGACGATAAGATGAATAATCCAGTCGTATTCTCCACCAGAATAACCTAAAACAAACACCCACGCAAAATAGGTGCATATCTAAGTCGCTCAGTTGCGGAAAAAAGACCGCCACAACCTGTAACCTAAAACAAACCCAGGGGTCTCTTTATAGAATTTGCTACGGACCCCGACGGGCTTGCTCATTCCAGCACTGACGAAGTTCTATACACATTTACAATATTGATTATAAGAAAGTTTCTTACAAATTTGTTCCGCGGTTCTTTTCTTTTCTTTTATTATTTTTTTGTTAAGTGCCGCTTTAAATGCTTGCATATTTAGCCAACAGGTTCAAACTTGAAAACTATTTTAAAACTAATTGGACCAAGCATAATTAAATGAATTCATCCTTAATATAATTAAATATATTCATATTCGTAATCATTAATCGTGTTTCACGAAATTAAATCATTTTTATTTGTATTTTTTCACAGTTGTTGACGTTTCTTCACCTTCTGATCATGACAGATTAAAGAAGAAAAGACACCTAGTTTTTGTTTCTTTTCCTCATATCAAAATGTAATCTATAAAGTAGAGACAAGTAGCTGGTGCAACTTTCATCTTATTGCACGGCTTCTTTGCCTTTAGTCTTTATTCTGTGGTCTATACAAAAAGACTGAAAATAGCAATAAATCCTCCATTCACAAACACCGTGATTGGATGTTAAGGGGATTCCAAAGTAAATTAAAACAATTTTACTTTAATCCCTAGAGATTAAAAAGGAACTTTAGTCCCGATGTGCAGAGACTAAAGTAACATTTTAAGAGCATGAGAAGTGAAAAATATTTTTATAATTGTTGGTGTAAAATAACTTCAAATGTTGTTATTTTGGACTGGATCAGAAACGGATTTCCTATTCCTTTTGAAAGGGCAGTTGTTCAAAATTGTGTGCCTAAAATAAATTGGTCAGTGCAACTGCAGTTACGTGCAATAACACCTTGCACTCAGTGTGATGACCAATTTATTTCTAGAACTTTCTTAGCACCAAAACCAAATGGAACCAAACGATTTATTTTAAACTTAGAAAAATTAAACAAATTTATTCCCAAAAATCATTTCAAAATGGAAGATCATCGAACTGCTGTTTTCCAAGTCTTGGCTTTATGGCCACAGTTGATTTAAAAGAGGCTTCCAATTTGAAGATGACCATTCAAATTTACTAACATACGAGTTTACGGCTTTGCCATATGGTCTTTCGCTAGCCCCGAGAACCTTTAAAAAGATTATGAGAGAGGTTATCACATACCTAAGAAGTCAAGGTCAGTCTTTTTTCTAGACGACATTCTTTGTATTGGGGACAATTATGACGAATGTTTACACAATGTCCAACAAACTGTCAATATATTACAATGCTTAGGCTTCGTAATAAACTTTCAAAAGAGTCTGTTAACACCCCAGCTGGTTTGCCGATATTCAGGTTTCATCACAGTATATAAATAAACCAGTAAAGAAACTACGAACAAACGCTCGAAACGACGCACTCACACAGACGCAAGCCTCTACGAGACCGCTAAGAGGATTTGGCGGTGCTGTCAGTCGCGAGTGTCGCGTCGAAGACGAAGATGCGGTCCTTCGCATTTTACGTTCGTCCTTTAGAAAGATGCCACAAAAGTATTCCTTCCAAAATCGAAATCTGGGGATCTGTGTGGTCTCTGACAATGATTTCGTTGGCAGCATGAGAAAAAGTAGCCGCCATCTTGAACTTCTTAGTTATTCAACCGATTGCTTCCAAAATCGATATCTGGGGATGTGTATGGTCTCCAACAACTAATCTGTTGGCAGAATGAGAAAAAGTAGCCGCCATCTTGAACTTTTTAGTTACTCAACCGATTGCTTCCAAAATCGATATCTGGGGATGTGTATGGTCTCCGACAACTAATCTGTTGGCAGAATGGGAAAAAGTAGCCGCCATCTTGAACTTTTAAGTTATTCAACCGATTGCTTCCAAAATCGATATCTGGGGATGTGGATGGACTCCAACAACTAATCTGTTGGCAGAATGAGAAAAAGTAGCCGCCATCTTGAACTTCTTAGTTATTCATCCGATTGCTTCCAAAATCGATATCTGGGGATGTGTATGGTCTCCGACAACTAATCTGTTGGCAGGATGAGAAAAAGTAGCCGCCATCTTGAACTTTTTAGTTATTCATGAAATGTTAAAGTTATGTTTATTACCCAATTTTATTTGCAGGGGCTACTTTTACTGATTATGTTAACGGATTCGTTATCGGACATCACACAGATCTCCAGATATCGATTTTGGAAGCAGCCTGTCAAATAATAAAAAAGTTCAAGATGGCGGCTACTTTTTCTCATTCTGCCAACAAATTCGTTGTCGGAGACCATACACATCCCCAGATATCGATTTTGGAAGCAATCGGTTGAATAACTAAAAACTTCAAAATGGCGGCTACTTTTTCTCATGCTGCCAACAAAATCATTGTCAGAGACCACACAGATTTTGATTTTGGAAGGAATAGGTAGAATAACAAAAAGGTTAACATACCTTGTTCAGTTGTTTTTTGTCCCATGAAAAATAAATAAATAAATAAATTCGTAGTCGGCCATCGAATAATAACAAAGTTCAAGATGGCGGCTACTTTTTTCACTCTGCCAACAGATTCGTTATCGGAGACCACACACATCCCCAGATATCAATTTTGGAAGCAATCGGTTGAATAACGAAAAATTTAAAGATGGCGGATACTTTTTCTCAATCTGTCAACGGATTTGCTGTCGCAGATCACACGTATCGATTTTGCACTAACTAGCTGAGATACAATAAACGAGAACTTTTTTCAATTTTACAAAATGTTAGTGGGCAACCCTTACGCTCAATTGGAGCGTAGGTATTTATCTTGAAAAGTAGGCCTAGTTTCTTTACTGGTTTATTTATATACTGTGGTTTCATTTTCAATTCAGTGGATATGACATTATCTCTTCCCCGGGAAAAACGCGAAAAAATCGCGAGTTTGATTGACAAATTTTGGTCTCTCCCCACTTGTACTGTTAGAGAACTCTCTCAGCTCATAGGAGTGCTTATTGCTGCTTGCCTTGCAGTTAAATATGCATAAATATAAGAATATTGGAACGACAAAAATTTCTGGCTTTGCAACGTGATCCGAACTATGATAGAAAAATCAAATTACCTGACATAATTTTAAATGATCTAATATGGTGGAGAACGCAGATATTCTCATGCTTTCATTCGATTATACCCCCTTCGTATTCGCTTGAGATATTCTCGGACGCATCGCTAACTGAGTGGGGAGCGTTTGCAAATAACGCTCGCGCACATGGAGCCTGGAGATTAGAGGAAACGGCATTCCACATAAATCAATTGGAATTGTTAGCTGTATTTCTTGCACTTAAACATTTCGCATATGACCAACACAACTGCTCTATTCTGCTGCATATAGATAATACGACTGCTATCAGGTATGTAAATCGCATGGGGGGCGTCCAATTCCCGCATTTAAATGATCTCTCCAGACAAATTTGGCAGTGGTGCGAGGAAAGAAATATCTGGATTTTTGCATCGTATATTAATACGAGGGATAATATCGAAGCTGACGCGGAATCACGAAAAGTGAATCCCGATACAGAATGGGAGCTATCTAACAAAGCTTTTCAGCGCATTACTCATAAATTTGGACAACCAGAGATAGATCTCTTCGCTTCCCGCACCAATGCCAAATGTCGCAATTAGGTATCATGGCGGAAAGACCCCGAAGGGAAAGCTATAGACGCTTTCACACAAAAATGGGATAGTAATTTTTTTTACACTTTCCCCCCATTTTCGGTCATATTAAAATGTTTACAAAAGATAATTCACGATAAAGCTACGGGAATTCTAGTTTTTCCTATCTGGCCATCTCAAGCGTGGTTCCCTTTGTTAAAATCTTTAATAAAATCTGGTCTGTTCTATTTACAGGACCAGGAGCCCGTTTCACAAGCACCTTACCCTGGGTGCAGCGGTGCTCTCCGGCTAGCGTACCAGCGGCGCGGCATCCCTACGACCGCATGGGAATTGATGCTGGCATATTTATCTAAAAATACCATTCAGCAATATAATGTATCGTTAAAATTGTGGTGGACATTCTGTTCACAACTCGGTAAAGACGTTTTTGATAGTTCGGTGGATTCGGTTTTAAATTTCTTAACCGAACAGTTTAACCACGGAGCGTTTTACGGTTCGATTAATAGTCACAGGTCAGCATTATCCCTGTTCCTCGGAAATAAAATTGGAAAAAATGAACACGTTCAGCGCCTGTTGAAGGGTGTATTTAAAATGAGGCCTACGTTCCCAAAATATACACACACATGGGATCCAAAATTAGTCTTGGATCATATTGCTAAATGGTATCCAAATACGACCATCTCTTTAGAGCAGATTACTAAAAAGCTGGTCATATTATTAGCTTTATGCACTGCTCACCGCGTGCAAACATTATCACTAATAAAAACCTGTAACGTACACGTTTGCTTTAACGGTATAAAAATTATTATATCAGATATAATTAAGACTTCTACTGCTAGTAGGAAACAGCCAATTTTGTTCCTTCCATATTTTGATGAGAGGCCGGAAATTTGTGCGGCTACAGTCCTCCGTGAATATCTCTCAATAACATGTGACAAACGACCGCAGAACCCTGAACGCCTCTTAATAACTGTGAAGCCTCCTCATAGGGACGCAACAGTACAGTCAATAAGTAGGTGGATTAAACAGGTTCTAGCAGAAAGTGGTGTGGATGTGGCAACATTTAGCGCACACAGCACGCGCCATGCTGCCACATCAACAGCCGCCTCTGCAGGGGTCAATGTCGACCTTATTAGGGAGACTGCAGGGTGGACCTCCACCTCACAAATTTTCGCTAAAAGATAAAAGATGTTTATTCAGTAAGTAGGCCGCACGGGCACTTTTACACGTCAAAAATCTACCAGCGCTTCGCAAGAGACCACTGCTGAGAAGAAACGCCGCAAGAAACTCAACAGTCAGTCGTTTTTTAAATATTGCTTATGATAAATGATATTATACAACGAAAAAAAAAACTTAACCTAGCATTATATAAAACAAAGAATGTAACAAAAAAAAAAAATGAATAAATATAACATGCGTAGTTGAGCAGGAAAATGTGTCAAAACTCAAAATTTCTACAAGAACTCATAAGTAGTAAATATAAAAAATAAATAAAAATTATACTTACCTATGACGGTGCAAAACAACACATAAAAAGTTTCGATACATTCTCCTACAGAAACCGTGTCCCCTAGACAATACACAATGCTTTACATATTTGTATGATTCAGTTATTATGAAGATATTTAGGTGTTTAATTTAGGCCAAGCATTTTTATCTGTTAGATAGTCTTCGACCCTATAGTAAGCTTTAGACATCAACGACTTTTTCAAGTAATTTTTAAGTACTAGAAATGGTAACTTTAAAACTTCGTCAGGTAATTTATTATAGAAATTAATGCATTGACCTACAAATGATTTATATACCTTACGGACACGAATTTTTTTTATAGCTATTTTATTTTTATTTCTTGTATTCAAATTATGTATGTCACAATTCTTGATAAAAGAGTCTTGATTTTTAATGACATAAATAATATTCTCATAAATAAATTGTGATGCTACTGTCAAAATATTAATTTCTTTAAATAGTAATCTTAAGGAATCACGGGAGTTTAGGTTATATATAGAACGAATGGCTCTTTTTTGTAACACGAAAATAGTCTGTATGTCAGCAGCTTTTCCCCAAACAAGAATACCGTACGACATAACACTATGAAAATAACTATAATAAACTAAGCGAGCTGTCTCAACATTGGTAAGTTGTCTGATTTTCCTAACAGCATAAGCTGCCGAACTTAATTTGCCTGCTAGTACTGCTATATGGGGACTCCATTGCAAGTTTTTGTCTATAGTTATTCCTAAGAAAAGTAGAGATGGGGAAAAGCGTTACATTTCAATCGCCGTGACTGTCGTTCCCGTTCCAAAAAAATCACTGCGAAATATCATCGTGACTTTGTCACTCCTGTTACTCACATAGCGATAATGCTATAACGTAATTTTAATCGCACCTGTGGCCCGTTTCACGAAGCTACAAGGTACAAATTACAAGCGGAACTCTCTTTCTAGCAAAAGGAGTTAGAAAGAGACTTCCGCTTGTAATTTGCAACTTGTAGCTTCGTGAAACGGGCCTCTGTAGTCACATCTGAGGCCGTACTTTGAAAATCGAAGTTCGAAATTACGTTATCTCCATCTCTTTCTCTCGATTTAGTCTCAAATGATGAGTGACAGGGATGGAGCTAACTTAACTTCGAACTTCGATTTTCAAAGCAGTGTCTCTGGGTATGATATGCGTTCGGGATATAATATTTTGATATCTTAAAGTAGAAATAGACATAGGTAGCCGTTGATCCGTAATAACCTTCACACTTTAACAGGCTTAGGACTGTCGCACAATTCGTGAAACTATGCGGCGTGTTTTTTATGTTGGATCAACTTTTTACAATGATTGGATATTTACATAATTTACATTTTTTACACTATTTACATATATTTTTTTACTGGGTGTTAGCTGCATAATTGGCATTCAAGAACAACAGCTGCTGTACTTTTCGAACGCCAAGCCTTGTGCGCCTTTCATTTAAAAGATTTCCGGCCTTGGAGAATAGCCTCTCACAAGGTACGGATGTTGCCAAGAAATTCAGTCTTTTCCTCGCAAACAAGGCTAGATTAGGAAAACTAGGCTTAAATGCTTTCCACCACTCTAATGGGCTTTCCTTTCTCCCTAAAACAGGTAATTCCAAATACCTTTGTACCTCGAGAATAGCTTGCGATGACGGAGTTCCTTCAGGACGTGCTGTACTAATTATAGAGTCGTATTCACTCCAAATGTCAAACCTTGGTTTTTTAGCTGGTGGTTCACGGTTTTCTGTATATTCGTTTTGTACAATTGGGCTTGGCCTTGGTAAAGTTTTTTTAATATTGTTGGCGACAAGTTCTGTCAAAGTTTTTTTGATGTCCGCTGCGTAGGTTTGGTTTTTAAACACGTGGAGTTTGAAACGTGGATCAAGTACCGTTGAAATGCCTATGGTCTTACTGGCTTCAAGGTTAGGAAACCTTCTCTCAGTTTCTGATCGCAAAGATCCTATCGTGCGTTTGGATGCTTCGTGAAGACTGTCCGCGAAGTCTTCCTCAAATGGGTCGTCACTTATTCGTAACATTTGATTTAACGCCGAAATAAGGCCCCTCGTTAAAATTAGTATTTGGCTCCCAGACACGTACTTCTCGGCGCTCATCGACTCTGTCAACTGGTCGAATGGTTTTAAAATAACGCACAGCTCTCGACATATGCGCCATTCTTCGGATGTCAATGTTTCCAATCTCTCATCAGACAACGCCGTAGTCGCTTTGATAGCTTCTTCGAGAAGCACGAAGCGTTCCAACATTTTTAGGGTAGAATTCCACCTAGTTGCTACATCTTGTAGCACTTTTTTGGGTTGGGTAACACCATTTTGTTTTTGGTAAATAACTAACTTTTCGGTGGCCTTTACACTTTTTTTATAGTGTGATACAATGGTTTTCACTTTAATAATTAATTCTCGCACTGTTTCGTCGGCAGTGGTCTCCGTTGTGCAGTATTTCACAATTAAATTAAGCGTGTGGGCATAGCACCCGAAATGTCGGAACCCCATTCGTTCCACAGCGCTTTTCATGTTACTAGCATTATCGGTAACCATAATTAAAACTTTCGTGGTTAATTTAAAGTTATCAAGGATGCGCATTACATTTGCTTTAATGTTATCTGCTGTATGCGCTCCTATCAAAGCTGTGCACTCTAATAAAACTGACTTCATTCGAAAATTTTCATCAATGTAGTGGGCTGTGAGTCCTAAATACGCATCGTTGACGCTCGAGGTCCAAATATCCGTTGTTAAACAGATGCTCTCTGCTTGAGCTTCTAATTCATCTCTTACTTGTGTTAGACAGGTCTCGTATAGTGCGGGCAAAGCGTTATTCGACAACGTTTTTCTGTCGGGTAATTGGTACGCCGGATTCAACCCTTCTACAAATGCCCTGAACCCTCTATCTTCTACTATTGAAAAGGGCTGGTAGTCGAATATAAATAGCTGCATCAGCAAGTTGTCAAACCTTTTTTTCTCGGTTGGAGTCAGTTTTCTTTTGACATATCGAGCCAAAGTCTCATTCCATGATGGCTTATTTTGAACCAATACTCTACCATCTCTACCAGGGTCGGGGTTGGATGTTGTTGACATTTGCGACTCCTGTGACTGCTGCGGCTGCTGCGGCGGCTGCGGCGGCTGCGGCGGCTGCGGCGGCTGCGGCGGCTGCGGCGGCTGCTGCGGCGGCCTTGTCAAGCCGGCAGAAGTGGACGTAGATGTAGATGCAAGTACGTTTGTATCCGAAAAGGATTTAGTGGACACAAACTGCACTGTTGGGTGCTTACGATCCAAATGTTTTTTCAAGTTCGATGTCGACGATTTGTAGCTAAGCTTTGTTTTACATATTCTACACGTCGCGACTTTATTTAAACAGTCCCCTTCTTCAAAGCAGTTCCACAGATTACTTGTTTTAATTTTTCGTGGATCAGCCATTTTGGTTAGACACTAACTTTCTTTGGTACACTATCGGTATTTACACGCAAAAGTACACCTAAGCTATAATACAAATTATATTTACACAATGAATTAAAATTACTACTATATACATATATTTACAAAACATAAAGCACTTTAACATTTCCAGAAAGAAAAATAAACACAAACGAAATTACGAAATTGTGAAATTAGCGAAAACTTTACTAACATGCGAACTTAAGTGAAGCACTTGTCACAGTGACCCTGACCCAGTTTCGAAGTTCAAGGTTGTAACAATTCGTAGATCGATAGCGATAAGAAGAAATTAGAAATGATACCTAGGTCACTTAATGCGTAAAAAACTATGAATGCATTTAATTAATATTGTGCATTTATTTGAAATGCTGATGGTAATAACGTGTACTAAATACATTTTTCATGTATTTATTGAAGATTGTATTTCATGGGAAATTTGGATTATAATAGGTAGTAGGTTTAAGGTAGGTAAGTATAGTATTTTGTAATAATGATTAAAGTATTACCCAGTTATAAATATTCATTTAAGAATACAATAAGTACGTATTAATTATTAACTCGTAAGTTATTATCAATCGTTCTAAGAATAATTTGAATAATATTGGAGTATTTTGTGCAAATGTTGCTTTTGTAAGAATGACACAAAACCTCCATCCCAAATTCCCAACGATTTACAAATGCGCTCTGTAGAAATAACGCCCTCCAGTTTAAATAATGTAAAAACAGCCTTTGTATTAGCCAGAGTTAATTTAGCTTCCTATTAGAAAATATTTTTTTTTAAATCAGTTTAATAGTTCTAAAGATTGTCCTCAACAAACAAACAAACTAACTAACAATCAATCAATCACACAATTATACCTCTCTAATATTAGGTACTATAGGTACAAACTAGAGATTAGTTTTTTCATTCTCCATTTCTATCATATAAAAACTCTCTGGGCCGGGTTTTGAGTGAACGAGAAAGTATTCACGGCATTCACGCCTTCTCATTTTCACTCGCGGGCGTCGTCACCTAGCCTTTTCCGACAATTTCCGATTAGCGCCGAACGAACCCCGAGTCACTAATACCAAACGCTGTGAGTCTGAGTCGTGACGTGACAGCGTCTCTCTCTACTCTACTCTAGCTAGGAGCAGCAGGAGCGAAGGAACGACCTATGTTATTTTGTAACGTTGATCGCTCGTGAAAAGTCACAGTGATACTTTTAGACGCCTGAGCGCTGTGACTTTTTCATCGTGACGTTATTTATCACCCATCTCTAAAGAAAAGCGCCTTATCCACCATTTCCAAACACTCACCATTTAGAAAAATACTAGATTCTACCGGTCTAACATTAGGCAAAGCGAACCTAACACATTTAGTTTTCTTAGCATTAAGTAGCAAATTGTTACTAGTAAACCAATTAAGTACTTTACCTAGCGTCGCGTTTATCCTACTATAATCGACGGATTTTCGGTCTACCTTGAAAATCAATGATGTATCATCAGCAAATAGCACAATATCGCAAACGTTAACTACCGCGGGTGGTAAGTCATTTATATAAACGAGAAATAAGAAAGGACCTAATATAGAGCCCTGTGGCACACCTAATTTAACAGCTGCTCCAATGGACTTTGTTTGGTTTACAACAACCGTTTGTGTTCTATCACTAAGATATGAAGACAAAAGATTTAAAGAATTATTTGACAGACCATAACGTTCTAATTTTAATAAAAGAGTCGCATGATCTACGCAATCGAAAGCTTTGGGAAGGTCACAAAAAATTCCTATTGCATCACAAGATGTCTCCCAAATATTGTATATATATTTAATGAGTACAGATGCTGCATCAATTGTGGATCGTCCTCTGGTGAAGCCGAACTGATTACTGTTAAGCAGTTTATTTCTATTGAAGTGACCTAACATATCTTTTAACATTAACTTCTCAAAAACTTTACTTAAAACAGGTAGAATAGAAATGGGTCGGAAATTCGTTAAATCACTCCTCTCGCCCGATTTAAAAAGTGGTAAGACTTTACTATATTTCATAAGATTTGGAAAGACCCCCTCTAAAATGCAATTATTGTAGATTAAAGCTAAGTGAGGTGCAATTATATCTATGACATGATGAATGACTTTTACTGACGTCCCCCATAAATCCTCAGTATTTTTTAAACTGATCGATTTAAATGCCTTAACAATAGAAACTGAATCTACGTGGGTAAAATCAAAGTTTACATTACAATTAGTAACATTAGCACAAAGTAATTTTTGAGCTCCAATCGCAGAGGATTGAAGACATTTCGTGGTATTAATGACTATGGTGGAGAAATAATCTTCGAACGCTAAGGCCACGTCTTTATTTGACGTGATTTGTTTGTCACCCTTGTTTAGGGTGATTTGATTATCGCGAGTTTTAGTTTTACCTGTTTCTTTATTTATAATTTTCCACACAGTTTTTACCTTATTGTCAGAAGCTTTGAGTTTAAGACTTAAGAAATTTGACTTAGCAGTTAAGCAAACTTGCTTGAAGGTCCTCGAATAATTCTTAATATAAACTAGGAAGTCACCATTCTTGTTCACCTCCCTCTCTCTATATAGTTCATAAAGCCTATTTCTACTTCTATGAATGCCTACAGTAGCCCATTGACTAAACTTGGTTTTAGACCCAGAAATAGTTTTCATTTTGAAATTTTTATGAAATTGGTGAAGAACTACACCGAACAAATCATTATAAATACTATTAGAATCATTATGTGAAAAGGATAACCCACTGATATTACTCTGAACTTTATTTTTGAATAATTCCAAACGATTGCTAGTTATGGGTCTGTATGTTATTGTCTGTGGTTCTTGATGAAAATCATTTAAAAAAGAAGCCTTTTGGCCACTATGCTCAGAATTAAAGCAATTAAATATTTCCTTATCCAAACATTCGCAATTACAAAAAATATTGTCTAAACAGGTTGCACTTGAAACACCTATCCGTGTAGGTTCAAAAAACAAATTACCTAAATTAAAAGATTTAAATAAACTTAAGATCTTAATAGTATCAGTTGACGATTCCAGTAAGTTAACATTAAAGTCTCCACAAACAATAACATGCTTTTGGGTTTTACATGCTAATTTTAACACATTTTCCATACTGGATTCAAATGTGCTGAAATCAGCCGATGGTGGTCTGTAAACACAAATGATTATGTAATTTTCTAGTTCTACGCTAGAAATTTCTACAACCCTTTCTATGGATAGCCTAACAATATCTTTCCTTTCTTTTGATTTTACAGTACTTTTAACAATTATTAAAGAACCACCATGAATGGCGGATTTTCTGGCAAAAAAACTAACTAATTTAAAATTAACAAAATCAAAAATTAATTGATGTGGTCTAAGCCAATGTTCAGTAATACACATAATCTGTACATTTTCAGTATCTAAAAATAATCCTACTTCTAATTCTTTGCTGGAAAACCCTTGAATATTTTGATGAATTATATTTATACTCAAAGGTGTTTCCGCTGTCCTATACTTTAGTTTAAATGATTAGGATTGGCATTTATATTTGTTGATTGGTAGTTGTTAGTTGTTTGTATTTGTTTATATCTATTTGGTTCTATATTAAAAGCCAAAAGTTCTACCAAAGTTAAAATATATTTCTTTGGCAAATTAATTTTTTCAGATGTTAGCGTGAGGCGCTTTATGAATTTGTTTACGTCAAAGAAGTGATATGTGCTGTTATAACATACAGAATTATACATTAAAGAATTTAAGTATCCTATTTTATTATTATAATTATATGGCATATTTTGTGAATATGGTAATGCACAAAGTATAATTTTACCTATTCCGGCCTCTTCAATGAGGTTTAATGTTGTCATTAATCTATCTACACTAGACTTATCTATACCA
Source organism: Acleris cristana (assembly GCA_948252455.1). Classification (NCBI taxonomy): domain Eukaryota; kingdom Metazoa; phylum Arthropoda; class Insecta; order Lepidoptera; family Tortricidae; genus Acleris; species Acleris cristana. The sequence goes on along the minus strand of OX411771.1, from coordinate 3,754,869 downwards.
AGACTGTTTCCTACTAAAATCACTAGAGTAGTAGAACTGTCATAACTTCCCTTTGATATTAATTGACATAATTGCATAAGACTTGCATTATGATAACAATAGTTTGTTACATTTTGTGTCAATTTATTCCTTAACATGGAACCCATTCCAGACCCTATTTGATCTGAATAAATAATAGTTTTATTATTACTAATTTGTCTAGGGGACTTATCTAAAACTATTTTTGGGGCACATAGCTCAGAAGTATCAAGAGCCACCTCTGGCTGAACCACAGCTGTTGGTGCAGATCCTAAACAATTACAATTACAAATGCTATTATTAATTAAGGAATTAAAACGCTCTTCATTATATCTACTACTTTCCAGCAATTGTGTGAATGCCAGCATGTGCTCCTTGATTTCACTTTGAGCCGTTGAGTATTTTGATGACATATCCTCAAGCTTACTTCTTAATCTACTAATCTCAGCATTTAATTTCTGAACACTTAAACCATGTTCAGTCATATCTGAATCTAATTTTTCATTGCATTTTTGTACCCTATTTTTCATAACAGATAACTCTAATTTCATTTTAGAATAGTTTTTAATACACCTCTGACTTTTAATTAGCTTCTGAGTACGCCTTATGTACTTGTTTATATTAACATATTTCTTTAACTTATTGTTACTATTAAAAAATATTAAGTTATTTATGTTACTGTCCTTATTATTCTTATTACCTAACATCTCCTGATACAAATTTTGTGTAACTGAACTATCAAAACACTCACGTTCTCTCCGTAGGTAATTTAACTCTTCATTAGCAGCACCGAGTTCTTCTTCGAGGTTAATTATACGGTTCAGTGCCACTTCATGGGTAGAAGCACACTGGTTAAAATTATCTACCAGGGTCTGCAACTGCTCCACCTTATCTTGTGTGTCTAACAGTTTATAATCATACTCCACAAGGTCGTTCCTTAACACTGTGTTTTTAGCCAACATTTTCTTTTGCTCTTCCTCGCAATCTTCCCTTTCCCTTAGTAGCTGGTCGTTCAAGATATTGGCAGCTTGCAGCTCTTTCAAGGTAGCCTTAAGTTGCATCTCAAGCTGGCGTGTAGTGGCTTTGCGCGATTTGATGTTCGATGCGGCCATGGTTTCACAGTTACTCCACAATCACACTGAAAGATATTAAACTAGTGAGTAAGTGGAGGGGGATATGTGTGAATAGATGTTGGTGAACAGTGTATCGTGTAGGGCAATGTCTGTGGTAAATGTGACTAGTCTCAACTTATACTTCCACTGTATGTCAAGTAAAGAGAGATCGCACGGTGCCAATGTATGTAATTGACGTCGCTCACGGCTTCAGCAATGAGCAGTGAAAAGTATGAATGTAAACACAGTGTTAAAAATCAGTGTGAAAAAGAATTAAAAGAAATACTCCCCAGGATTTTCTTAATGAATTTGAAAATATCCGTTGACGGTTGACAGACGCTGCTGCGAGCGGCCTGTTTTCAGTCTTCTTGAAGTTTTATGGGCTTCACAGTTAGTAACAACTATATATTGACTAAAACAAAGTTAACTATAAGGATATAAATGTAAATTATTTCAGTTTAAAATATTTCTTAATAAGAAAACACGGAGGACAAAAATTTGACGTCTAGAAGCTGTCAGTGTTACCACAGATGAATTTTATAACCGTCAAATTACAGACGATGGGATATTTGCAAGAGCAGTATGCAACTTATAACTGATTTCGAACAATTGTAAGCGAATATCAGACTGATTTAGATTATAAATTATTAAATAAGTAGGTAGATATATATTGTTGTTCATGTATGAATCAAAGGCTACTTAGTAAAAAACTAAATCAAATTAAAAGATGTTAATTTTGTTTCTTAAGATATTTGCAAAACTTTGTCTCTAAATACCTACAATAATGTAAACTTAATTATATCGAACAATGAAGCGAGGAAATAATAATATATGATCAAACGAGCTTCGCAAGCGAAGTTCGATCAATATTATATGACTCGCTTCATTGGAAGATATAATTTCCCTCCCCCCCATTAAACCCAGTCAAAAGTTTTGCATCTAATCATCTCTAAAAATAATGAGGACAGAAGGCTAGGGTGCTACCCGACATGGTGGGGTTTGAGAATGTTTTGATATCTAAAAAAACAAAATATCTCTAAAATAAGCGTGCAAAATGTTGCCAGTAGATTAAATAAACTACAATAATGTAAACTTAATTATATCTTCCAATGAAGCGAGTCATATAATATTGATCGAACTTCGCTTGCGAAGCTCGTTTGATTATATATTATCTACCACATAAGAAACCCACCGCAGTCACTTCATTGCAGAGTGTAACTAACCCCCCCTCAACTTAACCTACCCTAACCTATCTTCTAGCCTACCCTAATGATCTACTTATTAAAATGATAATTGATTTGGCTCGTGATTGTCTAGTGACCAGGACTCTTTAATTGTGAACCGATAATAACCCTAACGTTCTTTATTCTATTGTTTTGACTTTGAAAGCGCACTAATACATGAGAATCCTGAACAAAAATTTGACTAATTGAAGCAAAGAATTTAAATTTAAAATGAGAATGAAGTATGGTCAAACGCTTAAGATTAAATTATTAGAGTAAAAAATAATACCTATTAAGTAAGTAGAAGTACCTAATGAAATTAATTTTTAATCATTTAATTAATTAATTCGTAGTTAGAGTAAAGGTTTGTCATAGTCTTTGGTACTAGTTAGGAATACTAAGGTTATACTGGAAAGTATGCTTAAGGCATTTTTCTTTGCGCCTAAGGTCAGCCCATGACTCCCCGCTCTTGACTGTGGGACTCGTCTACCAGACTGGACATCCCTCCAGCGCCTATCTTTTTTTTTTCTTTCCAGGTGGGAATTATTGATTTTACTGTCTTTGTCAGTAGTCATTAGTAACCTGTCTTCAGTCTTCAAGGGTCGAGAGGATTTCACAAGACTCCTTTCTCCATTGCAGGAGTTAAATATTAAATAATAATCATATGGTATTAATGATGTTGTATGTAAACCATATTAAATACACTAGGAGCAGATTTATTAATATGTCCAAGTCAAAATGTCCGGATGTGGATAGTATTGGTAGGTATTCATATAAAACCAAATTAATCAAGATCTAATTAATGTTCATACATTACAGTTTCTATTCCAAGATCCTTCATTATTATGCTTATAATTTTGATAGCAACTTTTATCATTTTATAATAAAAGGTGACTTTAGCCTGATGTTGCTAAATTATTGTATAAGTCTAGTTTTGGACTTAGGTTTATTTTATACCATAATGAAGTGTTCAATTTTCACCATTGTACTCATGTTGTACCTTATATTTTTGGTAAACAGTGGAGATACAGAAGTCATTTTGTCTTCGGCTATTTTGAAACCTCATAATAGCTATATATGCTTTGTATGATTTAGGTAACTAGCAATTCATTTATAAAGCCACCTTTCTATTGTTATTAAATTAGTTTTGCATCATAAATAAAGAATCTTTGTAATTAGAAACTGAAGTATCATACTATATTTATATAATCTAGATTTATTTTATTAAGGTTCAATCTAGATTAAAGATCTTTAATCTCTCAAAGTCTAGTAATTTATACTATCAAACTGTATTGTATGTCAAATTCCGATCTGGAGTATATCTCGCGGTTCTAGGAATCCTATTTCTATTATCAGTCCTAAACAGATATTTACATATCAGAAAGAAAATAGGGAAACTTTCCTACTTCAGAAGTTACCAACGTCCATATAAGCTACTTAAGACTTTCTAGAATTTTTACTATAGGCTTTAGTTAATCTAACCTGACCATTTCAACTTATATTGTCGAACCTTTATCTAAGGTATTATAATATAATTTTCATGTAACTTTTGAATTGAAAATTACTATTAACAATTATTTTAGTATAAAACCCTATTTTCTTACTATCTCAACTTGATTATTTACCGCTAATTAAATTAATTCATTCAATATCATGTCAATCAGTCGACCACTTTCTATAAGACAACTTTGACATTTCGAGAATTTGACATTTACCTACGTTTCGATAACGCTACGTCTATCACAGAATACGATTTTGTATTGCTAAATTTCCTAAGTTTAATAAACTGATTAATTAATTTTAATATTTGGTTTTTAAAATATAAATATTAATTTGGAATCCTAATTTATTTTAGGGAATTTCTAGATTTCTTTGTAATCCTACTCTAATGGTTTTATGACTAATTAGAGAGACTGCTGACTCTCTTATTTAGTCTAAAACTGTGGCGAATGTTTTAAAAAGTTCTCCACGGTGTTATGAAGATCTTTTCTAGCTATACCTATAGCCCTAAAGTTCTACTGTTTTTAAATCAAAACTAAGAGTCATGTAACTCTTACATTTACATTTAATCGTGTGAGTTGTGTTTAAAAATATCCGGTGTAAGGTATTTTTACTAGGCCAGCTAACCTATCATAAGAGTTTTTCGAAGGCAAAAGCCCTCTATGAGTAGCCTACTACCTGTCCTTAGGTTTAATGAAAAACCTTCAGATAAAAGACAGGCCGGGATCATACCTACTTTGGCCAGATATATACATTTATGTCGCCGAACACCCAGGACTCGCGCGTTCTAGCGATTTAGGCATGATGGTTTACGAGGTATCCACAATAAATTAAACGGTCACTTCCCACAATAGTGATTTTAATAAGCGAACACCAATAATTTAATAATAACAAAGAGGCAACGATCCGTCGGAGTGATGCGTGCTCCGCGTGACGGCCGAACGAAGTCTGCCGCCCCGCGCCACCTCCACCGACGTTTCGTGAGCACGTCACCGCCGCTAGCGCCACCGGAAGGAGCGGCGAATACGCGCTGTGCCTCATAATAGTCAAATCAGCATCTTTATTCATTTTCGCCGACACGGCCTTCCTGACGTACGCACGTCCTCGTGCGTTACTCGTCTAATAAAGAAAAGAACAAGATCAATAATTAGTACCATCATCATTTTATTACCGTACTCCTTGCCACTCCATCCTCACACACACATCACATCACATTTGCAAGTATACGCGTAAAACACTTGTCGCAGCTCCGCGCCACGCGTTGGGGGCCTACGCGCATATAGCGCGCGGCAGACCAACGGCTTGCGGCCAACGACAAGATGTTACATTACGTACTTTCCACATCACACACTGCGCCGGCTGGTTCCCCGACCACCGCGCCAGTCTCCGTCACACAATGCACTTCAGCCACTGTGCTATCCTCTACTCCATCATCAGTCTCCATATCGCTACTATCCGCAGACACGCACTCCTCCTCCTCTAAAGCCTGGTTACAAAGAGCTTCCGCCATTTCCGTTAGCCCATCGCGCCCTTCGGGAACCTTTCGCAAACTTTCATGAGGGTATTTGTACTTTCTCTTAGAGCCGTCAACATGTTGCAGTTCATAGCGGTCGCCTCCTAAGACTCCCGTAACTTTAAAAGGACCCCTGAACTTCCTGTCTAATTTAGTCTGATTTCGCTCGCAACTTTTAAGAAACACGAAATCCCCCGTACTAAATTGCTTAATTTTCGCTTTTCCCCTATTAAACCGGACTGTATCTGACTCCGCTACGCGCTTTATGTTGTTAGAGGCATTATCACGTATTTCATCTAGGTTAACTCTACACTCGGAATCTTCGTCTACATGAGCTAGTCTGGAGATACCTAAGGACTGCGATTTGATACCGAACATAAGCTCAGTTGCCGAGTAGCCGGTGACTCTACATTTTGTACTATTTAACGCCAGCTGAATTGCTCCAAGCTCGTCTCTCCAAACGGCATCTGAACTACTTTCAGTAATGGTGAGTAGGTTTTTAAGTGTTTGCATAACTCTTTCGACCTGTCCGTTTGCTCTACTAGCACCGACCGCAATAACGTGGAGCTCTATATTATATTCCGCACAAAATTTCTGAAAGGAGTTACTCACATAACAACGGCCCTGATCAGCAATCACGCGTTTCGGCGCCCCAAACAGATTTATAGCTTCTTTTAATGGTTCTATAGCACTGGTAGCATCTAAGCTCGTAGTCAATCGTAACAGAACATAATTCGTGAAGGCGTCAATAATGACACTTACGTACTCTTTTTTTGAACTTTTGCCACTTAACTTTCCGCTTAAATCTATGTGGATCGTGTGCTATGGAATGGCGACCTTCGGGATAGAGTGCAATTGGATAGGTTTAGCACCTGAAGTTCCTTTACAGGCCCGACATACCAAACACGCGTCAACAATTTTTTTTACAGCCTTAGCCATGGCAGGGAACCAATACAAGTCATATAGCTTATCAAGTGTCTTGTCATACCCAAGATGTTTTAATTCTGAATGAATGTGACTTATAAGGGACCACACTAGGGACCGAGGAAGTATGGGCAACCACACACTGCGCTTATTGCGTTGCACCTTTCGATACACTACCCCTTTTCTAATATCATATAACTGAGCCACTTCACGTGACAAATCACCTACCCTCCATTTATTCATGATGTCCGCTATTTCACTATCCCGTTGTTGCTCTACTGCTAACCATTCTTGCTGCAGCTCGAGGACTCGAACCTCCTTTGAAACGGTATCATCATTGTCGTTATCAGCGTCAAGTGAAGGCAAAGGGTTTCTGGACAAGAAGTCTACATGTGACATATGACGCCCCTCTTTATACTCTATATTAAAATCATAACTTTGTAAGATAGCCCACCACCTATGTACGCGAGGCGTAAGATCTTTCTTGATGCTTGAAGACTTGAGTGCATGACAATCAGTGCGAACCGTGAAGCGGCGACCATACAAATAGTGCCTGAAATGCTCCACAGCGCGCACCACCGCCAGTGTCTCCAGCTCATAAGAATGATAGCGAGACTCTGCGGCGGAGGTGCGCTGGCTGTAGTACGCCACCACACGCTGCACACGATCGTAACGCTGAATAAGCATGGCCCCATAGCCCTGTGCACTCGCGTCCGTATGCAACTCTATATCTCTATCTGGGTCGTATATTGCCAATACCGGTTCGGAAGTCAAAATTTCCATCACACGCCTATGTATACCGCTATGTTGTTCTGTCCAATTAATATTACCGTTATGCTGCGTGAGTGGATAAAGTGGTGCCATAAGCACTGAAAAGTTTGGTATAAACTGTCTAAAATACGACGCGAGCCCTATAAACTGGCGGACTTGTGTAGCCGTGCGAGGGGCTGGGATCCCTGCTAGAGCACGCACTTTATTAGAATTTGGTTTTATATTTCCGGAATTTATCTCATATCCTAAATACGAAATCTCTCGCTTCAGGAATTTACATTTGTTCATGTTCAGAGAGAACCCAGCCCTCGCGAGCGCAGCAAGGACCAATTTCAGACGTTCTAATCCCTGCTCTACTGTCACCGATGGGATGCAAACGTCGTCGATATAAGTCAAAGCAAAATCGCAATCTTTTAGCGCGTTTTGTATACATCGTTGAAAAACTGGAACATTTTTCAGTCCGAATGGCATAGCCACATACATTTACTGCCCGTCAGGTGTGACAAAAGCTATACGTTCGACAGAATTCGGCTCTACACTGATACAATGGAATCCAGACGTCATGTCCAGAGAAGTAAAATATTTGGCACCATGTAATCTATCGATATGATCGCTTATTTGCGGAAGTGGATAGTTGTCACTGCGCGTATTTGAATTCAACTCCCTGTAATCGACTGCCATGCGGTCACTACCATCCTTTTTTTTAACAAGCAAAATTGGACTCGCAAAAGGAGAGTTGCTTTCACGGATTACTCCTGCCTCCAGCAACTCGGATACCTTGTCTTTTACTACCTGTCGTTCACTAGCTGATAACCTATATGGACGCCTTTGAACTATCTTATTCGGATCAATGAGTTCTATTTTCATTTCGCCTGTGATAACACGTCTCGTTGGAGTACCCTCCACGAAATATTCTGAATACGAATCGAGCAATGTTAGCAATGAACTTTTATGGGCACCATCTAAATCTGTATCTACTTGGGACTCGAACCGGGAAGATGATTTACAAGATAAAAACTGAGCGAACTTTGACTGGAGTAGATGGACCCCATTTGCACTGGGTTCCACATGAACACCCATATCAATTATATCACGGCCAAGAAGTATGGGTTCGGTCAGGTATTGATCATCAACTACGTGAAATAATTTTTTTAATGTTAACCCCTGAACATTTACTGGACATCTTACTTGTCTAGTGCATTTTATGTCTGAGTTTCCAATGCCTACCAATACTACTGTGTCATGGAAGAATGATCCTGTTAAACTACTCGTAGCGCTATTTTTTATTAAAGAGCACTCAGAGCCGGAGTCAAATAAAAAGCGACAACTCATACCTGCAACATGTAGCTCACCAGTAACCGCTCGTTTGCCACACAATTTGACCTCCTTCGTAGGGGCTTGGTTAGTCTCGCGCAGGGCGGCGGCGGCTGCGCAGGCGCTGGCGATGTGCTCCTGCTTGCCGCACGCGTAGTATGTCACGGGGCGCCTTTCCATGATGCGCGAGGGCGCTGCTGTCGCCGGTGATGAAGTCTTCAATGGCTGTAAGGTTTCGACACGAGTTAGCGGGCAATTTATTATCTTGTGACCCATCTCGCCACAGCGGTGGCACGTGCCATTAAATGCTGAAGGTCGCCAAATATTAAATCGTGGGTGTTTATTCTCAATGTGGGTAGCTGTATCTTCATTTTGCCGCTTCATTGACACACCACGTAATATGCGGCATAACTGTGCTTTGGTGGTTATAGTATGACTGTTTAGCTCACGTCGTATGTTATGCTCCCAATTTGACAAAATTGATACAATAAAACCCGCGATTGCCTCTTCATTCATTACTACATTAGGTATTGTCTCAATCACATGCCAAAGACGCAAGGCGGCGTCCGCGGCGGTTTCTTTATCTCTCAGTTTAAATTGAATCACACGATCGAAATAATCCTGCATAAGCATTGGCTTTGCAAACCTTGCGATCAGAATAGTTTTCACATTTTCCCATGTTATACCATCAGGTTGAATTTTGGTAAGACAACTGGCTGCCCGGCCACGCAAAGCTTGCATTAATGGTAATAATAAATAGGTACCTTTCAAATCCTTGTGTTTTATTATAACTTCGTTGATACTACACCAGCTCTCAATATCAGCTTCCGGGTCATCAGGGTTAAATCTAATAAGCGCCGGTGCAGCGGACGGCGGCAGGCCCCCGACCAGGCCGCGCAGCAGCTGTAGCAGAGCGGCGGCCTCGCCCGCGCCGGTGCCTTTGGCGGGCTCGTGATCACTTGCATTCTGATTTTCGTTGCCGCTCGCGGGGTTCGTTTTCAGAGCGATTCTGGGTCCCGGATCGCACTTCTGATGTCGCCGAACACCCAGGACTCGCGCGTTCTAGCGATTTAGGCATGATGGTTTACGAGGTATCCACAATAAATTAAACGGTCACTTCCCACAATAGTGATTTTAATAATCGAACACCAATAATTTAATAATAACAAAGAGGCAACAATCCGTCGGAGTGATGCGTGCTCCGCGTGGCGGCCGAACGAAGTCTGCCGCCCCGCGCCGCCTCCACCGACATTTCGTGAGCACGTCACCGCCGCTAGCGCCACCGGAAGGAGCGGCGGATACGCGCTGTGCCTCATAATAGTCAAATCAGCAACTTTATTCATTTTCGCTGACATATATAAAGATTCTGGGGATAGTCACCAAAAATATTCCACGTATCCGACTCAATTTTCTACCGAAAAACGGTCCAACTTGTGGTCCTTTGAGAGGAATAAATGAAATATATAGCGATGACGCCTGATGTACCGAGTTAAGGCATCAGTCCTTGTACGCGAAAACCCATAATTTACTTGACTAATGGAGGTAAATCATCCGTTTTCCGATTGCGAAACTCTTTCAGATTTACAACCATAATCAAACTGTAAATGCGGTTTTTGTATGTGATCAACGTCTGCCTCGGATCTTTATAAGACGGTTTACATATAACCATCACGGCAAAGATCTGGAAAACAGAAAATATTAATAACGGAACACGACAACACATAAAACAGTTTCCCACTTCCCACAAATATATACTGCAAAATCCCCACATATATTAAAATAACACCAAATAAATAACGAGCACAAATACAACAAAGAAAATTTTGCAAATGGAACGATAACCTCCAACCCACAATCCAAAATACAGACAACTCACCGCTTCGACGCTCGTAACAAAAGTGATCCCCGTCAACCTGCACGCTCTTATATACCCTCGGTCTACATTTCGTACAAAGCTCGCGCATCGGACATATTGAACATTTTGTGCACTTGAAGCACTTCGTGCACATTTGCGCTCAGAGCGCTGCCCAAGGCGGACCTATGTTTGTCGTCATCCCATAAGGTTCAATTTCGCGTACCCGCTGACATACATAACATCAAGATGGCTTCTATTTTTATGTTTCTTATTCTGTTTATGGCATGCTGGATCTAAACCCTTTATTAACCTTAACTTATTTTATTACCTTAATTTGCTAAATTTGTTAATAATTGGTTAAGTTTAAAGCATAATTAATCATTATTTGTCCAATTATAAATTAATTTGTTTTGGCATTGAAATTAGCGCCATTTATGGAATTCTTGATATATTTTTTCTTACTATCGTATCTAGGATCCGCTAAGTGAATTTAGTATACTAAAAAAATCAGACAGGCCGCTGTCTTCAATTCATCAAGGAGAGTAAGAGTGGTATGTCTTGTGAACTTAGTACGCAAAATAAATCAAAGAGGCCGCTAACTACCCTATTCTATAAATAGATGTGATTTTTGTTATTTGTCTTCAATCTCAAACATAGTTTAAATGAAATCTTTAACCCTCAAATTAATTAACAATCTTATTTACTTTCCTAGTTTACGATAGAAAATTATTATTTCCTTTACTTTTGTATACTACCTACTTAATTCAAAGTTATTTAACGATTATGAATGGAATATCATCCCTTGGAAATAACTGAAAAGGGACCGATTGGGCCATTACAAGAGTTAATGTGGTTTGACCCTACAAAACATATTAAGATGTAGATGTATTGGTAAAAGAGAAAAAAAGTTATTTCGATTATCGATAAGGTTTATAAAGGAAATGTCGATTTAGTATTCTGTTATAGATTCGTTCACTTAATTTAAGTAATTACATTTTGAATTTCGATTATAAGAACAGTTTCTACCAACTTACATAAATTAAATCACGCCTGTTTCCCAGAGACAGAGAGGTAGGCAGATGCCACTTCTTTCCACCTGCTACGATCCTGACAAATCTCTTTCACTTGTTCCACATTCATACGAACATACAAAATTACTTAAAACTACACTAATCTAAACTTACAAACCGCTACCAGTGGGCATTGTTCGCAAAATGCTGGCAGCATTGCCACCTTGAATGGCAATGCTTAATCTTTGTGCCAAGTATAGGCCAGGATTTTGGTCACGAGTTGCGTCGACCAGGCACTTTGAGAGGTCTTTAAAAATACGGCGTGGTCTTGATCCGCACGGTCCTGAAGTTTCGATGAAACTGCAACTGCATGGTTGTATTACCTTTCATCTATTCATTAAACTTCATTATGTTGTTTGTGCATTGACAGTTGATGTCAATGTCATTTATTAGGTAGGAACGTTGATTGACGTTTCAAGTAGAGCAAAGCATAGACATTAATAGATAAAATGCCAACATAAACGAAAAAATGGAAAGAAAAGGCGATTCGATTCTCTAAATGGTCTTGGCTGACACATCGCCTAGTGCCTGCTATACGGGCACATCTCAAAAAACCAATATTAAGAGAAATCGCCGCTCAAAGTTTTGCGAGTTGAGTGTGCGGCAGAAAAAAGGGTCTAATTCCTTAAGTTTTGGGTCAATAACACTGTGATTTAGGTTATTTTGTTGTTCATTATATAGAGCTTCAAATGAACGTGCATTTTCAAGTATGCGTAGTTTTTAAAATACTGGCCTTCAAATATAGGCACTTCGTGTTGTGGCCATATCGCAGAAAGTATTTTACGGAATTTCGAGATGTGTCCAAAATCGCAAAAGAATTAAATGACGGTAATAAGCATACTATCATACAAAAATACATTTAAAAATAAAAAAATAAATGAAAAACACGAAAAATAGTTATCAGATACCTTTATTAATCATCTTTGGCACAGTAAAACATTATTATATGCGATAATCAATGTCTCGAAGTATGCCTAACGCGTAAATTCTCTTGACAGATAGGTATATAATTTAAATTACCTATGTTTGAATATCTGCCTAGCTAAAATCCAGTCTCCTTCTGTGTGCACGACAGGCACCAACCAGATGCTGCGCCAGAAATTAACCATAGCAGGAGCATCCGGTAGGTGTCCGTCGCTCACTCCTTGATCGGTTCCTTCCCACTTTCGGTACACCTTCCTCGGATCACTTTGGAAGAGGTGATTTTGCTGGTATCTATCCACACGCTCTCTATAGCGACGAATACGGCTTGCCCACGCGCAAACTTTCTGCTTCAGGAAGTCGATACGTTCCGTGACACAGGCCATAATAATGTTGGGGCCTTATTCCGGTCCAAGCAAAAGCCTGGTTCACGAAACGTATGACTCGGGGGCGTTCATTGCCACCCTGAAGCAGACTAGCTTTCCTATGAGAGTCCTAAACTTATCAATACGCCGCTCAACTCGCACTTGCCAAGCGGGGACAGACCCGCGAGCGCACGTCGCTCGGTCAGTGTCCGAAAACTTGACTCGAGCTACGCGGCATGCAGTCCTGGCCCCACAGTACAAATTTGAGTGGGTATCGATAATATCCTCGCTGGCTTGTAAATATGACGCCAGCAAGGCGTTTAGGGCTCCCATAAGTGCTAAATTTCGTTTACTGCCAGGCAAGCTTGGTTAACGAGACCTAGAGTTGGGTGTGGACCGATACTGCGCGATCGCGTCTTCCAAAGCCCTCCTCAGTTGCTCATTCACCTGGTTAGTTACGCTTATATTCACACAATCCTCGACGTCGCTAACGGGATCATACTGCACTGATATCAGTGCGTGTTGGGCGACTGGCATCGAAGCCGATAACGCAGCAGGAGGGTCCCGTGATGAAGCGGAGGCTGTACGAATATGTAGCGATTCAAGGCGTAGCCGATCAAGGTACAGACTGATCCAGTCGCCGAAGCCGCTGAATGGCCCGCACCTGATCCGATAGTCATTGGGCGGTAACAGTGATGGCTGGTTCAAGAGTCTGAAACAGGAGCAGCATTCGATCACGGTACGCAGTGAGGTAAGTTCCTCCCTCTGTAGCCCCGTATTATGCTCGCATGCAATTTTCATTATTCGATGTTGACCATCGCATGCGGTGCACTAAACCACCGGTAGCGGGAGCCGTGCGCAGAGCAGGATGCCCCGCAGGCCCCAAGCGTGCCGGCAGCGGTGGTCGCACGTCACGTAGGTGGTCGCGACGGCGGAGGTCGCTCGACTCGCTGGTGTCGGGTGCAGTGGCTAACTCATCACCCAACAGCGATGGCGACATGAGCTGAACGAAGCGGGCTGGGGTGGAGGGCGTGCTATCGCAGTATCCGCTTCTGTTCTATTCGTTCTAGATCTTGTTATCATGGTTTTAGCATGACATGATATGATATTAAATGTCAACATTGTCACGGGGTAGTAAGGCGCGCCTTCAATGGTTGGGTGGTGCCGCTGCTCACATACTCCTTTGGCATACTAAGGTGGACTCAGACTGAGCTGGACGCCCTGGATAGGGGGATCCGTCTACTGCTTAAATCACATCGCATGTTGCACCCACGCTCATCTGTCATGAGATTGTACATCCCAAGGAAATGTGGAGGTCGAGGCATTTTAAATGCTAAGAATCTCCACAACCGCGAGGTGTGCGTGCAATCTCAGGGATTATTTCCTTGGCAATGAGTGTGGGGTGCATCGTGGTTGCAGTAGACAGGAGCCTCACGCCTCTCTCCTTGGCAAACGAAAACTGGCGCAGACCAACGGTGTTGAGCACTGAAGACCGCAAGAACGTATGGAAAAGCAACGAGCTACGCGGACGCTTCTACCTGGCCCTAACAAGGCCCGACGTAGACTTTCTAGCGTCCGTGAAAACCGAAATCTTTGGGGAACCGAAGGTTTTGTTTGTGCAATTGCTGACGAGGTCATAATGACGACCAATTACCGGAAATATATTCTGAGGGACGGCACGGTCGACATTTGTCGAGCGTGCCGTTGCCCCGGCAAGTCCCTCAGATACATAATTTCAACGGCGAGTACTTGCTCATACATCCAGGATCATCCATCAGCAACTTGCTCTTCAATAATGGTCTTGTTGAGTCTGAAGTGCCGTACTATAAGTAAACACTGGCGCCAGTTCTCGAAAATGGTCGTGCTACGCTCTATTGGGATCGATTTGTCATCACGGACAGGACTATTGTCGCCAATAAGCCTGATATCGTATTGACAGATCGATCTCAATCGATCGATCTGCCCGGCGGCAGTGCTCGTCGACGTCACCATCCCGCATGACGAGAACCTCGTGAAGGCCGAGAAGGACAAGCTCAGCAAGTACCTTGACTTGGCTCACGAGGTGACCTCCATGTGGGATGTTGTTTCGACGATCTTTGTCCCAATAGTTGTTTCGGCAAACGGTCTTATAGCGAAGAGTCTCGACCAACACCTCAAGAGACTCTCGCTGGATTAAGGGCCAGATACAGAAGGTAGTACTCCTCGGCACGCATTGTGAGGAGGTTCCTCTCTCTGCAGCCCTAACCACCGGTAGCTTGAGCCCTGCCCCGCTGCCGGCGGCACTCATAGGTTAGGTTTTTTATAATGTATATTTTTTGTATTAGTATTTTATTTTACTTTTATATTTGAATATTTATCATACAAAACCTATGTACAGAAAATTAAATAAATATCAAAATAATAATAAAACAATACATTATAATGAAAGGAGTTAATGATATAACTATAATTTTATAATAATTTCACTTCCAATAAGTTCCGAGATTTTATTTTATTTATTAACATCTGAACAGTGGGCAACAGACAGAATTGTGTGTGTAAAAAAGTTGATTGACCCTTATATTGTTATATTACAACCTTTAGGTATATTAATCATAGGTAACGACTTATAACTATTATATAAAGTTACCTACTTACTGTAGTTGTCTTATCATCAAGTGATTTTTATTTCGTTTATATTTTGACGCGTTCATTGTAATCACGGTCTTATTTACTGTTGTGCGATGTGGACGTAACTCAAAAACTTGTTCCGAACGTTTGTGCTACACGGCCGCAACTCCGAAGTGTCTGAACAGCATGGTAGTTTTGCGTGCGATCGTAGCGGGCGCAAGCGGCGGACTGGCGAGTGGCCATATTGCAGGTAAGGGATAGTCGATTTTTGGAAATTTGCATAAGGCCACAAGTGCATTAAGAGGCTTTAGAGGATAGTTTTCCTTATTTTTTTGAGTTAAGGTGGTAAATTAAACCCTTCTGACCACGAATCTGCAATAATATCAAAAATGAAAAATTTTGAGATGCGGCCGTATAGCAGGCACTAGGCGACATAGTGATGGATTCGTGATGGAATCGCACAAGCGATCCGTTTTGGATGAGTACCTACTACGAAACTTTGTATTTGTATACCAGTGGCCCGTTTCACGAAGCTATAAGTTACAAATTACAAGCGGAACTCTCTTTCTAGCAATACGAGTTAGAAAGAAACTTCCGCTTGTAATTTGTAACTTGCAGCTTCGTGAAACGGGCCTCTGGCGGTATTTAGAGAATACATGCTCGTTACGGACAAGTTTCGTCAAGTATCACAGTAATTTAATTAATATCAAGCTCACGTATTGAAATATTGCATAATGCATTCCTTAAAACTTTTGTCGGCCTCTCACAACAAAGTTCGGAGGCGCCAACAACGAAATTATTCACGCGCTAATCTGGAGCAGATAGATGCCATGCCCGATGGTTTATTTCGTCAGCACCTCCGCTTGGATAAGGGGACTTTTAAGGGGCTGTCCGACGAGCTAAAACAACGCACCCCGTTAAGAGGGACCAGGGAGATTCCTTTAGACGTAAAGGTAGGAATGGAGTTATTATTTATTAGTATGTACCAAGTTGTAATACATCGATGTTGACGTTATTTTAAAGTTTTTTTTTTCAGGTTCTACGCGCTCTAAATTTTTCAATACGGGGTGGGGTCCTATCAAAGGGTGGTGGGGGTTTCTCAGCACTTGACGCAGCGGACAACAAGTCGCTGCATCAGGCAAGTGGTGCAAGCCCTCAATAACCCCAGTGTTGTGCGAAAATGGATTGTGTTTCCTCAAACACAAGAAGCGAGGTCGAACTCCAGACAAAAGTAAGTGGAGTATTCCAGATGGACCCCTTAGAAAACATGATGATGATTATTGTGGTTAACAGTGAAAATAAACACATAAGTATATATAAAAAAACTTGGACCTATTTGTTGAACCCTTTGCAATAAGTAGTATAGTTAAATTCTACTCTCATTTTAATTCGCAAATTCACACAAAAAGTTATCCTTAAGGAATGTATAGGTATATACCTACTATTCAATATGACTAAGGCTAAGCTAAACCTTATTTACCTATTAAAAGCTGTGAATCATTGTAACAATCAAAATTATTTTAGGTTTCAACGGAACTTCTACCAACCCGGTGTAATTGGGTGCATTGATTGCACCCAAATTGCCTTGGCCAGGGGTAGATGAACACCTATTTTTTAATAGGAAAGGGTACCATTCCCTAAATGTCCAAATGGTAAGTATAAACAATGAACATTTAGTTATATAAATATTGACTTTGCTGTATGTAACTTTTAGTGTTTAATAATAATTTTTTTCTACTCGCGTACTATAAATCGCTAATATTGATATCGTTAATGGTGTCAGAATACCACCTATAAGGTAACCGAAGGGTAAAAACAACTCTATAATGAGCGTTGCCATGGTAATAACAGTTCCATAATTTATTATAGCATTGTTATTACCATGGTAACGGTCATTCCGGATACCAGTCTTGGCGTTTAGTTAACACTTGACATACTAATAATTTGTATAATAAACCGTTAAAAACATTTAACACCAATTAAAATTACGTATATTAAAAATAAAATTAATTTTGAGACTAAATATGTGTTTAGAATTTCATTTTTATTAAGTTACTAAAAATAGATGAGTAATATCCATCGATTTGTTATTTGGTTACCATGGTTACGTTCAATATGGATATCAACAAAATGGCGTTTTGTTTGCCATTCCAACTTGTATGATAAATTGTCAGAACTGTTTTAGTACTGACAGATATGGACGCGAGTGAAACTACGAGCTCCTCTATTCGCACTGCTTTATTAAACAGACACGGGTGTGGGCGCAGCCACACACACATACACAACATCTCCTCCCCCTGGCTTACAACTAACTCCTAAAATTCTTACACCTTATAATTAACTTTCGCACGTTTTCGCAACGTGATTTTGGGTGGCGCTATTGATGGTTCATCATTGCGTTTATCTCCGTCTGGGGCCTCGTCAATGGCTTCTTGAAAATTGTCGTCGTCTGAGCTTCCAGCCAGCGGGGCCTGGTGCTCAGGCGAATCTAAGAGTCTGGCTGTCACTTCCCTCTCCCCCCTGTAGTAATAACTGGGACTTTGTCGTGACATGAACGGTGACAAAGGCGAGCTGGGCAGCGAGGGCGAAGTCCCCTCTGCTCGTGTGTCCAGCGGTGGTGACGCTGGCCTGGTGTCGTCCGCGGTGCCATGTTCGACGCTCGACGACGCTGGTGACACAGTAGAAGGAATCGGCGGCGGCGGCAGCGGCAGTGGCTGCGGCAACGGCGGCGGTGGCGTGACATCCGAGGGACTTGTAGGCAAATCGAGTAGGTCCAAATCCCAACGATTTTGGTTTATAACCGCGCCCTTAAATAATAAAAGTTGATTTTGGTACTTCTTAATTATTAGTGAAGAATTAAGGTCTCTTATTTTATACAATACTTTGCCAATTTTCTTTACGACTACACCTTTACTCCAAGTATTTTTATTTATGTTAATGTTTTTTTTATACAGAATATAATCACCAGGTTTATAAGACTGCTTGGTTTTTCTATTTAGTTTAACATTCTGCAAAAACTGTTTTTGTTTGACAATATTAGCTAGGCCGACTGACGAGGGCGGCGGCGGTGACGCAACTGGATTAAATAAGTCCAACCGCGATCTTAACTTCCGTCCAAAAACCAACTGAGCGGGTGAAAAACCTGTGGTGGAGTGAACGGAGTTCCTGTAGTCAAAAATATACTTTAACAACTTAAGTTTACTCATATGTGAGTTATTACTTGAAAGAATGCTAGATTTGATTCCCTTCTTAATAACCTTCACATAACTTTCCGCTTGGCCATTGCTGGCGGGATGATAGGCCGGTGACGTCACATGCGAGATACCATTTAACATACAGAATTGTTTGAATTGTTGTGAACAAAAAGCCGTTCCATTGTCACTTACAATTGTGTTAGGCAACCCGAACCTAGACATGAAGTCGTAAACCTTTTCAATGACAGCTCCGGATGTGGTCGACTTACACATATCATACACTTCTACCCATTTAGTAAAAGCGTCGACTATAACTAAATACGAGCTACCATTGATCGGGCCCAGGAAGTCTAAATGAATTCTGTGGAATGGCTGAGGCGGATACTCCCAGTGCGCGAGCGGCGCGCGCGGCGGCGCGGCGCGCAGCTGGCCGCAAACGTCGCACGCGCCGATCATCGCTTCGATTGCTTCGTCGATCCCAGGGAACCAAAATCGAGACCGCGCCTCGGCCTTTGTCTTCACGATTCCTAAGTGACTATTATGCAATTCCATTAGTACTTTTTTGCGCAAACAATCCGGAATGACAACCTTGTGACCTCTCAATAAGCAACCATTCTCTACTGCTAATTGTGTTTTGCACAAGTGGAAGGGTTTTAACCTTATGTTATTAATTTTATTAGGCCACCCAACCATTGTGTATCTAATAACTTGATTAAGGGTAACGTCTTTGTTAGTCTCGTCTCGTAACTCCTTTGTTGTTAACGGCAAGCTACCTTCTACTACGAAACAAACGTAAGCGGCGCGGTCGCATAGGTCCGCGTCGGCGGAGTCCGGCTTGCCCGCCCCGCCCCCCACCCGCGCCCCTCGCTCCTGCGGCTCCGGTGCGCAGGCGCGGGACAAGAAGTCTGCACTATTCGCTGCACTGCGAATATATTCTATGACGTAATTATACCCACTTAAAAAAATTGCGTACCTCTGTAACCTATTCGCAGATACTTCGGGTATGCCACGGTAAGGTCCAAAAATCGTGATTAGCGGTTTATGATCTGTACGTAAAATAAACGGCGTAACCCGACCGTATAAGTATTGATGGAATCTCCGTACTCCGAACACAATCGCCGTGGCCTCCTTCTGGATCTGCGAATACCGTTTCTCAGCTGAATTTAGAGTGCGGGAAGCGAACGAAATGGGCCTCTCTTGGCCGTCTGGCCCCACCTGTGATAAAATGGCCCCAAGGCCCCCCGGACCCGCGTCGACCGTAAGGATTAACTTTGCACTAGGATCAAAATGTGTGAGCACTCTGTCAGACGCCAGACATTGCTTGATGTTACTAAAAGCACTGTCATGAATAGTAGACCATTCCCATTTAACGCCTTTTTTTAGTAATTCGTACAAAGGACTCAGTATTGTTGATGCCCCGGGGACAAAATTCCTATAGTAATTTACTAACCCGAGAAATGACTGAAGTTGACCGACGTTGTTAGGTATCGGAGCGTCCACGATTGCTTTTACTTTATCAGAAGATTTTTTAAGGCCATGTTTATTGATCACGTACCCTAGATAGCATACTTCGTCTTTAAAGAATTCGCATTTTTCCTTTTGCAAGGTCAGTCCCGCGTCCTGTAACCTTTTTAAAACCCAGTGAAGTCGGTGAAGGTGCTCCTTCTCGTCGCGGCCTGTCACCAGGACGTCGTCCAGCAGGCACAGTACACCATCTACGCCGGCCAGCAAGCCCTCCATGGCGCGCTGGAAGATAGCAGGCGCGCTGGCCAGCCCGAATACTAGCCGCGTGTACTTGTACAGGCCGCGATGAGTGTTTATACAAGTTAGCTTCTGAGAACCTTCACTTAACCTCAACTGGTTATAGGCCATGGATAGATCTAACTTCGTGAATTTTTGTCCAGAATATAATTTCGCGAATAATTCATTAGCGGTCGGCAGTGGATATTGCTCGATTACCAATTGCTTGTTTATACTGACCGAGTAGTCAGCACACAACCTGACATTCCCGTTACGCTTTAAAACCGGGACAATGGGAGAAGCGTACTCCGAATGCTCCACGGGGACAAGGACATTTAAATCAACCAATCTATCGATTTCTTTATCAATTTTCTCCCTTAAAGAAAAAGCAATCGGACGCGCTTTAAAAAATATAGGACTTGATCCTTCCTTCAAGGACAATTTTACTGAATATTTGTTAAAACAGCCTAGATCGTCAGAAAATAACTGTGGATATTTTTGTTCGAAAGTGTTAACGGTTTGGCAATAGTATACAGGAGTTAACTCTAAATTAAACTTCGAGATAAAATCTCTGCCTAATAGCGACGGGCCTCCGTCGCGCACCACATACACACTAAGCGTGTGGGTTTGCTCGTTGAACGTGAACGGCAGTGGCACCACGCCTAAACACGCTATGTTATCGCCTGTATAGCTACGTAACTTTTTATTTGTAGGTGACAATGGAAGACTACGGAAATGTAAATTATAGGTATTTTGAGATACCACAGTAACAGCTGACCCGCTATCGACCTCAAAATTAATTGACAACCCGTTAATTTCCACTGACTCCACCATAGGCTCTCCCCGGACAGAACGAATGTTAAACAACTCACCGTCGTCATCGTCACCGCCCTCGGCAGGACCTCCTGTTTCAACATAGTTGATTTTAGTGCACATCCTTCGTAAATGGCCCTTGACCTTGCACTTTTTACAAACAAAATTAGCAAAACGACACTCTGACACTTTATGATTATTATATCCACACGCAGAACACTGCACTTTACCCGAGCTATCACTTTGTTTACGATTGTTAGTGATCTTAAACAGGTCGACCGCGTTCGGCGCGGAAGCGGCGGCGGCGCCGGCGCGCGCGCGGCTGACGCTGTCCGCTAGCTCCACAGCCTTGGCTAGCGTCAGTTCTTTTAGGTCCCGCGCGTACAGCTTCTCTTTCTCCAATCCAGGGAGCATTCCCATAACGAAGCGGTCGCGCAGTGCCTCCTCGATGTTGCTGAACGAACAGTGGGCGGTCAGGCCGCGCAGTCTCGCCGCCCATTGGGCGTAAGACTCGCCAGACTGCTGTTGCGCCGCATAGAACTTGTGACGCTCGCCGAATCCTGTTCTTTTGGGTGTAAAATGGTTGTCTAGTAGCAATAAAATATCTTCATAGGGCACGGAATCTAGCTCCTTTGGCAAAGCTAAATCGACAGCGAGCTTATACGTACCCTCGTTGAGTGCGCTTAACAAGATAGCCCGTCTTTTTATTCCGGTCGCATCTTTCGTTTCATCAATATCGTTCGCAATAAAATATTGTGCTAATCTTCCTTTGTAACTGTTCCAATTTTGCAGATTGTGGTCGAAAGTAGTCAAAATTCCAAAGTTAGCACCAGCCATTTTTTATCGCGTTATGACGTGGGTAGAACACGGATCGTCGCCAATGACAGATATGGACGCGAGTGAAACTACGAGCTCCTCTATTCGCACTGCTTTATTAAACAGACACGGGTGTGGGCGCAGCCACACACACATACACAACAAGTACCTAACTATTTATAAATCTGCATGAAATTTGTAAACATTTAGCAATAAAATTTACAAACTATTAACGCCAATCGGAATAATGAAAATGACTTTGCTAACAAGTAATTTGTTAGCAGAAATATCGAGTGAAGGATACGAGAAAAGTTAGCGATTGTTTATTTTTGTCATTATCATTCTAAGCTTGTAGAAAAAGTTATGTATGCAACGGTACATAATTAGCTCTTAAGGTACTCGTGCCTATAATTAGAGCGCTCGCAAGCTCGCGCTCTAACCTCGGCGCTCGTACCTTAAGGAGCTTCATTATGTACCAGTTACATAAATAACTATTAAACTATACATTGTTCAGTTTTTACACAGTTGTTTAATAGCAAATTTCATGATCCTCACATTATCTAGAACACTTCTTAGACAGTTTCAAGTATTGCATAGATTATCTAGAAACCTCACTTAGCTGTATGTATGTTACTAAGTACCAATTTCACCATACGATGTTAAATTTAATCAATGTTAATCGACTGTTAGTTATACATTTTGACAGCTGTTAACGCTCTAATCGTCTGTTAAGTGGTTAACATTGTTTGGTGAAATTGGTACTTAATATAATAACTCATCATACCCGTGTATTAATGTGAAAACAAAAAAAATATATTGGTTGAGCCAGACTAACAAACAGCAATACATTTTTAGATATAAAAAGAAAAAAAGACTATAAACCCTCTGATGTTAGCCTTTAATTTATTAAAAATTACATACTTATAATGTAAATATGGTCCTCCAGTCAAGTAGAGTCATACTTAAGGGAACTTCACCAGAATGGTGAACAAATGTAATTGTACATTATTAGTATATACAAATATGGCTTTTAGGTAAGAATTCTTACTTTTGTTTTTTTCCCATTACAATCCAAATCATGACAAATTATTTAAAGTACCTAATTTTGTTTATTGAATGTGAAATGTAACTGATGAATCTGATGATTAACTGAACTTGTAAGATATAGGTATATGTATATTGAGACTCTATTCATGATAATAGGTACAGATAATAAAACTAGGTCTTGTAACACGCACGTATCAACCGTTAATTAAAAAAAGTAATGTTTTAATTTTTTGTAGTGACGCCAAAATAAATCTAACCGAGACAACTTTCGTAAAAAATAATAACTTGAACACCACTTGTTATGTCAACATAAATTTTGTAAATTATTTGTGGTAAAAATCAACTAATTCGATGAAACACCATCTAAGTGCAGCACTTGAGACAAGGTCCAAGATAATGTTGTTTTTGTCTACATTTTGCCTTTTTGTTACGAAGAAAGGACACAAATGTTTAGTATTTGTGACCCACTTGGCGTTTGCATATTTTTTGTGCTCAAAGTTGCGTGTGAAAAGAATGTTTGACTGAACTTAACTCTGATTGGTTAATTAGGATTGGCGTCAGTTTTGAGTACTAGGACTCTGATTGGTTAATTAGGTAAGAGTCAGTTGTAAGAAGAAGGGATGATTTGGGATTTAGGCAACAAAAGTGTTTTAAACGGAACTGAGATATCGTGAGTTTTATCGTACGCATATGGTTAAACCTAAGTATCACTTTTGTCAATTATTTTAATTTAGATTCAGTGTTTCGATTTTGTTATTAGTGTATGGACATTTAAGTTTAAAGACCATAGTGCGTGTGGCTAGAATATTTTATTTTGTTGAGATAATTATTAAGATTTAGTTTCATTATTATTAGTGTCTAATTTAGTTAATTGTATCTAGGTAAGATTTAATTTGATGTATTTTCTGTATTAGGGGCGGACGGGTTCTTATATTTAGTATCTTTATTATTACCTACTTGTAGGGTTAGTAGTTTTATTTAAGTCGTCTAGGCAACTAGGAATTAAGGGAAGGTTTTACGTTAGGTATCATCTAATTTTATCTTATTCAATAAACAGATAGTGAAAGGGATAGTATGTGTGGAAGAATTATGTGTAGTGAATAAATTAGATTAGGTAAATATAATATTATTATTTTTCTCGCTTGCTTAATTGATTATAAGCTTTTGTTATTTCAGACTTTGTGAAATATAGGAAGGAGCAGTTCTATCTCACTCATTATCTTTAAACTGCTTTACCTTTATTTTATTGAGTGTGTCATAACGCTTTATTAAGTAAGTTTTTGTATCATGTTTGTGACGAGCTAAGGAATAATAATAAAAAAACTATTTTAGTGGTATACATTCATCTATTCTAAACACCCACAAGCAGCACACGTGGGGTCAGCCCAGATAGCGGCTTGAAAGCCTTGCGATTCTGGTTGTGTAACTCCATTGCAAGCACTAGAAATACATCTCTTGCCATTCCACTTTCTTACCACCATTTAAATTCAAACCATTTGCATTAGCTAACGCACCGTTTACGTCACACATCTACACAGGCACTAGGTACTCACTGAAAACTTGGGTCATTTAGGTGTTTATAATCTTTACTAGTGGCTCTGAGGTGCAGACCTTTACGACCCGAGCCACGTGCTTAGTGTGAAGTTTGGTCAGTATTGTATCCGTTGTTATGGGATCACTTACAGTAATTGTTATATTCATCTCAATGATATTCAGATTATTTTGAACAAACCCGACCACATCCCTTAGTCATTCGAATTAGGGATGCGTAGAGTCATAGTTTTAAGAGCATAGTATAAGCGAGTAGCATAATTGCATGAGCGTGCTTAAATATATTTATATATACTTTATTTTAGGAAAGTCTTGTTAGGGATTTAGGAAGCGAGATAGCGTGGCAGGTAGTGTTAGTGAGGCCAATCCCCATCCAAAGAAAGAATCAATTTATTTCTAGTTAACCATTTAAATATTAATAACAACACAAAAGTATAATAAAACCTGAAAACAAATAGGTTCTCGCTGTATCCGGCCTCGTACAAGGTAGGGGTTATTTAGGTAGGGCAAATATTATTTTGAAATACATATACATTAGGTAGGGAACATTGTATATTATTATTATTTTCGAATTAATTTACTTTATAACTATTTATAATTACATTTAAATAATACGCACTCCGGTACACGGAGGCCCCACGAGACGTGAGTGGAGGCCGGGGGTATTCGATACTTCAATTCCTGAGTATGCAGGTATTCTATGAAGATTTTCGGTGAGTCGTATCCAATTTATAACTTTCGTTTGTTTGTTTTGTGTTATCTTGATTGTGTTTTATTTATGGTTTCTAGCTCGTTTTATTGGTTGAAATAAGTTTAGGTTAATCCTAATTATAGTATTCATTTCATAACGTAGAGGGTCTTAATTTAGTTTTATTTTAAACACTAGACGATCACACATTTTAATCATAAGGCCAATTAAATTTATTTACACAACGTAGGAAATTTTATCGTTTCTATGTAGCCTAGGGGTAGGAGTGTTACAGTCTTGCCGTCAAAAAAGAATTAAAACGATTATGTATTTGTTTAAGGCGACTCAAGATATCCTCAGAGACCTTGGTTGAGGTTAGGTTAGGTTAGGTTAGTGAATAGATGCTATTTGTAGGGTCCGGTCTGTTTACGCTTGAAGGATTTTAGTTCTTCAATATCTGTATTGTTTTTTATGTAGAGATCTCATCCTCTTCTCGTAAATATTATTCTGATGGAATTCTAAATGCAACGGATATTTAACGTTACCTCACTCCCAAATGATAATAGATGGATACTTTAGCAGAAACTGATGACGACTAGATGGTCTAAGATCCGAAAAAGAGACGACCTTCACCGAGCTGCTTATTCGATCAAAAGTATTTTATATCAAGTTTAATATGTTAAGTAATATGTAGCGAATAGGTTGACTGAAATATTTCAGTCCAGTGTATATTTAATTAAAAAATAAAAATTGAACTTTTTTTGAAAATTGCACTGGCTTGCTTATTAGACAAATAACATACCGATCGAAAGTATGAAGCCTATTATAGAATATGCAAACGTTAGGTTGACTACTTTTTCCCGTCATAACTATTGGTTAGGCAGGTATAAACAGGAAGTCGGTAGTAATGAATTGCACCGGTCTGCTTGTTGAATAAAATTTATACCAAAATTAAGATCATTTCTTTGCGAACACGGTGATATAGGGTTGCCTATGTTATAATCTACATAAATAATACGACGGAAATGTGAAGTTAAAAGGGCAAAAGAGGGTATGTACTATTTATTATATTCTAAGTCTAAGGGAATCAGATAAACAAAGATATTTATACTTAGGAATATATTTTAGCAACTTATAACACAAAACAACAATAAATGGAACAATTGTACCAGTATACAGCATTATATTCAATAAAGAAAACACACAGCAAAGGTATAAGCAAATAACACAGCATTAATAAATTACCAAATCAAATAGGTACTTAACTTACGATTTGAGGACCTCTCAGCGTGGTTGACTACGGAAGGAATGCCCGTTCTGACCTGGGTGCCCCTTTTTATAATAAAATATCACCTCATAAATCCTCCAATAGGAATCATCCTAAGTCTAGCCAATCAGAGAAAAGAATAACCAGTCAGCCATACTGCATAGATCATAATTAATACTTTTAACAATACACAAATTGTTCACACTAAGTGATTTCCGACATTCATAGTAAATTATCAACAATATATTTATTAATACTCTTACATATATTTTACACTTACATTAATACGTAACCTTAATTAATGTTTTATAATAAAACCGTTGTCATAGGTCTACCGATACTAGATGGCGCCACTGGCGCACAGCTATCAGAAATTAAATCTTTTAAAGACAAGTTACCATAATATCGAATAATGAAAATCAATTTATTTACACATTTTATATTTATGATAATCTATTACGGCCATACTGACAGTACTTCGTCCCCGAAGTACAATCAGCACAAATTTAACACTTATCTTAATTAATTTCATTTATTTACATTAATTTAAATAAGAAATTACTCTTAACATATTGATTTCATTGTAATAAAATTATTTTCAAATTATTATTCTTTGTGTTTTACCATAAGTAAATGATATTTCTTGCATAGACATGTTAGTCCCATTCAATCGCTGCCATTGAGATAGACTAACACCAAACAAGTAATCGACCAGCGAATAAATGGGTATTTGCCCTATACATAGACATACCAATCACATTCTCCCGCTGCAAGAGAGACCAATTGGTACCAAGTATGTGGCCGACCAGCGGTTACCCTGTCTGTTCATGTGCATAATGCAATTGCCATTACATACATAGACATGCCGATCTCGTTCACCCGCTGCCAGTGAGACCAATCGGCACCAAGTATGTGGCTGACCAGCGGTTCAACTTTATTACAATACAATCAATACAATAAACAATAAACACTTAACTACTAATGATAACATTTTATTGGTTTATGGCATTTTCTACATTAATATTTTCTTCTACCCATTCTCCAGGCCAATACCGTAATTTTTCTTTAGCAATAACCATACCCCTTAGATTATTTAAACCTCTAAGAGCATAGCGGTCATTTGGAAGGATTGTAGAGATTTCGTAAGGTCCCTTAAATTTCCGCTTCAATTTGTCGTTCCGTCTATGGTCCTGGCTGACGTAAAGCAAATCCCCTACATTGTAACTCTTGTGATTTCGTCGTACTAAATCAAAACGTTTTTTGAATTTACTTGAAATATGTGTTAAGCGCTGCCTGGCAAGTTCACGATCGGCCTGTACATCAATGTTAAGCTCTAAACTATCGTTATCGAGAACCTCATTTAACCGAGCTTGAATACTTGGTATATTTGCTTCTATGCCTATTAACAATCGTAAAGGTGAAAACCCAGTGGATTTTTGAACTGAGGTATTTATTGATTGCTGTACCTTATACAGTTCGTTCGGCCAATCTGACAATGCATTACACATAGTACTTAACATATTTATGACTGTCCCTACATACCTTTCCACTTGGCCATTACTTCTGGGTGTACCGGTAGCTATCATGTGGTGTTCAATATTCAATTCCCTGAATAAGGTCTGAGTTTGATTTGAACTAAAATTAGTGCCTCGGTCAGTGACAACCAATGAAGGTGTACCAAATAGTGTGATGGTTTCTCGGATGATGGGTATTAATTCTGTAGCTTGTAATGTTTTTAGCGGCTTTAATAAACAAAATTTCGTGAAACCATCCACTATCAGCAAAATGTGTTTATAACCTTCGTTGGATGTCGTGAAAGGCCCTGTGCAGTCCAGATGTACCGTATGGAATGGAATGGCAGTTTTGTCAATTGGGTGTAAGTACCCTTGTTTTGGACCAGAATGTCCTTTCGTCTCGGTACAAATTAAACAATGAAAAATGTACTTTTTGATAAAAGCTGCCATTCCAGGGAACCAGAAATTTTGTTTTATTTTATCTAGGACTTTACCAAACCCCACATGACAGTTTTCATCGTGAAAGAGTCTTAAAAGGCTCAGCCTGTAACCCTTTGGTATAAACAGTTTCGGTTCAGCATTGAGATCAATTTTGTAATGTAGCAAGTTATTCCTTATCAGATATCTATTAGTATCTAAATCACCGGAAGCTAATTGTGACATCAAAGCTTGGGTCTCGGAATCATTGTCTTGAGCAACTTTTAACCATGAAGGTGAACTATTATTGTTGTCTATAATTTCAATAAGGTTAACTTCAGGTAACGAAAGGCTTCTTGGGTGTGGGGGCTCGACTGGATTGCGGCTAAGAAAATCGACATGGCTAATATATTTTCCCTTTTTATAAACTATCTCGAACCGGAAATCCTGCATCATAGTCCACCAACGGGCTACTCTTGGTGACAAATCTCGTTTAGACATTGTTGATTTAATAGCGTTACAGTCTGTAACAATTTTAAAATCGATGCCAAGAAGGTAGACCCGGAAATGTTTTAGAGCGTTATAAACCGCTAGAGTCTCCAAGTCTTAAGAACAGTATCTAGACTCTGCCGGGCTAGTTCTTTTGCTGTAATATGCAACGACTTTATTTACATTATTGACCCTTTGAAAGAGAATTGCAGCATATCCTATTGAACTGGCATCAGTATGAAGCTCCGTTGGTAGCCTCGGATCAAATATAGTTAGCAGGGGTTGAGAGACAAGGCAGTCTAAAACATATTTTCTTGCCGCATTCTGTTCGGGTTCCCACTCCCATTTCTGATTCTTTTTTATCAATTTTGAAATACAAGCAGTTCGTGAAGCAAAATTTGGAACAAATTTTCTAAAATAGCTACCGAGACCCATAAATTGCCGAACCTGTTTGATATTGCTTGGAATGGGAGAGTTGGCTAAGGCACTAACTTTACTATCACTTGGTTTAACACCATGCTGAGAGATATGTCTACCCAAGTACTCGATGTTATCGACGAAGAATTTACATTTTTTGAGGTTTATTGTAAAACCAGAAGAGCAGAGTGCCGAGATTGTTCTTTCTAAAAATTCAAGTCCTTGTTCAATTGTTTTGAAAGGGATAAGAATATCGTCCATATATACGAGCAGAAACTTTAGGTGCTGAACCGCCTTTGAAATTGCTCTTTGGAACACCGACGGACCATTACAAATTCCAAAAGGCATTTTGAGAAATTCGTAATGTCCATCTGGTGTCACAAAGGCCGTATACCTAGTAGAGTTTTCAGAAACGGGAATTTGATAAAAGCCATTTTTCATATCAATTGATATGTAATATTTAGCTTGTCCGAGTTTATCGATTTGGTCCTCAATGAGAGGGAGAGGGTATCTATCTTTTTCTATTAATTTATTCAACGCTCTGTAATCAATACACATTCTATCAGTTCCATCACTTTTTCTAACTAAAATCATTGGGCTAGCGTAAGAAGAGCAGCAGCAGTAAGAAGCGTACTTTCCTTGATTATTTGTTTTTCTAGCAAATCTTGTATAATTATTTTCACCTTCTCCCTTTCTATTGGGGCCAATCGATATGGTCTATAGTAAACCACGTCATCCTTTTTGAGCTTAATTTCTAATTCCCCAGTTTTAACCCTACCAACTATGTCAAAAACAGAGGGATACTTTTGAAAAATGGCTTTAATCTTATCCTGTAAGACATTATCTAGATGTGCTATTGTACCAGTTAACTGTTCCAAAACATCAACTTCCTGCACAGAATTGACTTCGAAATTAAAAGAGGACAAATCCTTTCGCACCAAACGAGAACCTAAGGCATCTGTGACAATTTCGATATCAGGAAACTGCACTGCGTTTCTCCCAATAAGGAGATCGTAACGAAGGTCAAGATCGTTTACTACAAAAATATCAAGCTCAACATATAGGTCACCACATTTCACTGGTACTGTTACTCTCGCAAAAACATCTAAGCTACTTTCTCCTATCCCGCTAAGACGTAAAGAATATGGTAAAAGGTGGCAACCAAGACGCCTTGCTACAGATCCTTTAATTAAACTGCAATTAGCTCCAGTATCAATAAGCGAATTAATCTTTATA
The DNA here is from genome assembly GCA_948252455.1 of Acleris cristana. Taxonomy (NCBI): domain Eukaryota; kingdom Metazoa; phylum Arthropoda; class Insecta; order Lepidoptera; family Tortricidae; genus Acleris; species Acleris cristana. Next base: position 3,724,484 of record OX411771.1, on the reverse strand, counting down.
CCATTAATTGAAACTTCCGTTAATTTTAATTCCGGTTTTCTAAAAAAATAGCTTCTTTATTATTAGAAGTATCTTTCTCGCGAGTGGACCCTAATTTGTATCTGCAAATCAATTCAGTATGACCCGGTTTTTTACAAAATGTACAAAACCTTCTAAAAAACTCGCCAGATTTTTGCTCTTGATCTTGGGTGTTTGTTTGAGGCGTATCACGCTTAAAGCATTGCATCTTGGTATGCCCCAATTTGCCACATGAAAAACATTTCAAATCCTTAATACGGTTTTCTATTTTTAAACGTTTAGGAAAACTTGAACCTGTATCCTTAGAATCCTTTCCAACCTGCTCAAAAGATCGTTTTTTATTTTTGGTATATGACGAAAACAAAGCAATCAGTTCAGAAGTTGTTTTTACACTGCTGTTAAGGGATGCCATACGAACATTCACATCAGATATACCACCACACACTAATTCTATAATCTGCATATCAGTAAAGGTAATCTTGGTATTTTTTAAAAGTCTAATCTTTTCCCTAGCATATTCACAGTATGAATCTGCCACGTCCGAATTAAACAAAACCGCCTTTTGAAGTTTTTCGGACAGGTTCTTTTTTTCGGGATACAGATCTGTTATTTCTATACGGAATTGTTCCCATGTCCGGCCTTCTGAGGGGTCCCAAGATTGAAACCATAGTAATGCAGACCCTTTTAGGGCCTTACCTGCCTTGGCTGCAGTTGCGACACCACTCCAGCCAAATTCCTTGGCAAGTGCCTCGATGTTGCTGCACCAGGATGCGGCGCCGCAGTCGCTTGTAGTCGGGTCGAATACCGGTAACGCGATGTCGTCATCTTTCCCTCGGGAACCAGAAACTGCATCTTTAATCGCCTTCAGTAGGTCTTGCAAAGCAGCAACGTCCATCCTGAAACTATATAATTACAATGTTATGATTGTTTTGCTGGATATTATCCCACTTCTGATGTTATAATCTACATAAATAATACGACGGAAATGTGAAGTTAAAAGGGCAAAAGAGGGTATGTACTATTTATTATATTCTAAGTCTAAGGGAATCAGATAAACAAAGATATTTATACTTAGGAATATATTTTAGCAACTTATAACACAAAACAACAATAAATGGAACAATTGTACCAGTATACAGCATTATATTCAATAAAGAAAACACACAGCAAAGGTATAAGCAAATAACACAGCATTAATAAATTACCAAATCAAATAGGTACTTAACTTACGATTTGAGGACCTCTCAGCGTGGTTGACTACGGAAGGAATGCCCGTTCTGACCTGGGTGCCCCTTTTTATAATAAAATATCACCTCATAAATCCTCCAATAGGAATCATCCTAAGTCTAGCCAATCAGAGAAAAGAATAACCAGTCAGCCATACTGCATAGATCATAATTAATACTTTTAACAATACACAAATTGTTCACACTAAGTGATTTCCGACATTCATAGTAAATTATCAACAATATATTTATTAATACTCTTACATATATTTTACACTTACATTAATACGTAACCTTAATTAATGTTTTATAATAAAACCGTTGTCATAGGTCTACCGATACTAGATGGCGCCACTGGCGCACAGCTATCAGAAATTAAATCTTTTAAAGACAAGTTACCATAATATCGAATAATGAAAATCAATTTATTAACACATTTTATATTTATGATAATCTATTACCTACGAAAAATCAGTCCCGATTCCGGGTTGCCGACTTTTAAAAAACGAAATATTGATGCGAATGAATACGTGCGACAGAGAAATCTCTGCGAAAAATCTAGTGCGATACAAGAGGACGCAGCATTGCAGCTGCTATTTGTCAAAATCAAATAATGATAATGTGTACAGTCAACAGCATAAATAAGTGATCATTTATGTAAGTACTTTGTCGCTTTCAATCGTTTCACAATTTTGTATAACATTTCAAACACGACGTTAAAGTGACAAGGTACATAAATGATCACTAATATGTTGTTGACTGTACAAAAGTTATTCTGTAGTGTAAAAACAAAAATATTTTCGGAGATAATTCGTCTATCGCCTTTAAAATGCTTTTTTTTTTTTTTGTTTAAGTATTGTGTCTGAACTGCTTTATTGCTTCTGACAATCCGAAAAAATCTGTATTTAACGGCCATAATAATTACATTATCTCAGTAACTAAAGAAGATAGAGAAAAATCTCCCAAATGGGTCGGCGCAGAATTCCTTAGCCAATTCAAAAACGTATAATACTGAAAAGGCGGTTATGGTGACTTAGCGGCCCTTTTTCATATCAGGGCAGATAAGCAAAGCGCAACGACGAACAGTATAAGTAGCCGGCGTACATTTTGAAGCAAACTGTTTTTCCCATGGGCAACTGTATATAGCATGCTCACGAGTACCCAACCTACCAAATCTTCATGATCTAGCAAAAGATGGCAAAACAAAAATATTGTAGGTATACAAAAATGTATTAACCTAGATGACGTTATCCAATTCAATTTCAATTTAAATGTGGAGCTCAATATTACATAAAAGATCATCCTGGCCTGGGAGGATGTTTAACTATAATATTACTTAAAACACTTAACTGCGATAAACGAGTTCTACGCGGACGAAGTCGCGGGCAAAAGCTAGTAACTAATGTGTATGGTTAACAGGCGTGATTTAATGTATGTATGTATGTAACTTTCGTTTAAAAAGTTATCAAAACATGGTCACGACGGCGTGGCCGACCTCGTCGGGTCGGCGCGCCGCGCCGCCAGCACATTGTTGCTCGGCGCGCATGTACCCAGGCTGTATTTTTTTTCAATGATAGCTTCATTAATACGCTTTATATTAATGCATATTAGAAACCTCGTGCTGATTCGTGTTTTTGACTTTTTTGAAGAAAACGAAGCATCGATACCGAGGAGGGAGTTTTATGAAGAATGGTTAAAGTACAGCAAAAAAGATAAATGAAGGGCTTTATTTGACTACTTTTCATGATTATCGCTCGGACTGCCAAAAAATTTTATGAACCGGGCTGAATGTGGAAAAATTTACCATTTCGGGACATTATCGCAAAAGGTATTAATTGGCTGAATGGTGAAGACCTTAAATTTACTATACAACTTAAAATAATATAAATTCGAAAATTAGAGCAAATAACGCCCTTTTTACAACGTCATAATAAAAACCAGTTTAAGCTGACCTCACATTTTATGGGAAATCAGCGTACAGGGAGATCAAATTATACTGGATTTTAAGTTTTTTCGTTAAAAATAGCTTGTTTTTCAACTTTTTATAAATATTGATATTTCTAGCTTCAATGTGTTGAGTCTTGATCTTATATTTAACGTCAAATAATATTGTCCACCTAAATCGGGCTCTTGTCGCACTGTACGCCGTTCCTTGCATAAAGACCCTGTTTTTTTGTGATTTTATTAAAAATGTACGGATTTCAGATTTTTTCCTATACTTGCAGTAAAAAACAGTGTTACTTGCCAAATTTCATAGTTCTAGGTCAACGGGAAATAGAAGTGTCAAAATACACGTTTTTTGCGACATAAACGGCCGTATCTTTTTTTTACGTAAATGTAGAAGTTTGTTTTTTTCCCAGCTCCAAGGGACTGTAGATTTGAGTATATGGTTTAAATTTCAACTCGATACCTCCACGCGTTCCCGAGATAAAGGGTCTTGACACACGGACAGACGGACAGACGGACAACAAAGTGATCTTATAAGGGTTCCGTTTATCCCTTTTGAGGTACGGAACCCTAAAAACACGAAAATCTAGACAAAAGTGGAGATGCTGTAAGTTTTTAGATAGTTCTACATAGCATCTCATCGGTTTTCAATAACAACCCTACGAATACATATGAAACTGAGCAGTTCTATGGTCTGGAGTCGATATAGCAATAGTTCTGGCTAAAAAACAACCAAATTCTAGATTTATGTTCAGATGCTGTAGCTTTTAAGATAGTTCAGCATAGCATCTCAGCGGTTTGTAATAGAAACCTTATTAATACGTATGAAACTGCAGAGTTCTATAGTCTTGAGTCGATACAGCAATAGTTCTGGCTAAAAAACCATGAAAATCTAGACAAAAGTGAGATGCTATAACTTTTTAGATAGTTCTACATAGCATCTCAGCTATTTTCAATAGCAAGCCTACAAATACGTATGAAACTGCAGAGTTCTATGGTCCGGAGTCGATACAGCTATAGTTCTGGCTAGAAAATAGGGAATGCAATTTAACCGGTTATTAACCGTTTTTTTATGAAAATAACCGGTTAAAACCGGTTATAACCGGTTATTTGCATTCTCTACTAGAAAACCACGAAAATCTACATATATGTTGAGATGCCGTAGCTTTAAAGATAGTTCAGGGTGTGATTCTCTCAAGAAGCAAAGGTGAGCGAATGAACAAGTGAAGTCCAAGCGGCGAGATTAAGTAGTCCCGTCAAAGTGAACAAAACACATTTTAGGGTGTGCATTTTCAATTTTGCAGCATGTCGTCTCGAACGTATAAGGCTGCCTAATTGAGAATGCATTCGCTAATATGTGTTTTGTTCGCTCGGACGGGACTTCTTAAACTCGCCGCTTGGAATTCACTCCTGCGTTCGCTCACCTTTGCTTTTCAGAGAATAACACCCCAGCATAGCATCTCAGCGGTTTGAAATAGCAACCCTCCTAAAACATATGAAACTGCAGAGTTCTATAGTCTGGAGTCGATACAGCAAAGTTCTGGCTAAAAAACCACGAAAACCTAGACAAAAGTGAGATGCTATAACTTTTTGGATAGTTCTACATAGCATCTCAGCTATTTTCAATAGCAAACCTACAAATACGTATGAAACTGCAGAGTTCTATGGTCTTGAGTCGATACAGCTATAGTTCTGGCTAGAAAACCACGAAAATCTACACATATGTTGAGATTCTGTAGCTTTTAAGATAGTTCAGCATAGCATCTCAGCGGTTTGTAATAGCAACCCTGCTAATACGTATGAAACTGCAGAGTTCTATGGTCCGGATTCGATACAGCAATAGTTCTGGCTAAAAAATAAAAAATAAACTAGACAAAAGTGGAGCTGCTGTAAGTTTTTAGATAGTTCTGCATAGCATCTCAGCAATTTTCATTAGCAACCCTACAAATACATATGAAACTGCAGAGTTCTATAGTCTGGAATTGATACAGCTATAGTTCTGGATAAAAAAAACACTAAAATATAGACAAAAGTGGAGATGTTGTAAGTTTTTAGATAGTTCTACATAGCATCTCAGTGGTTTTCAATAGCAAACCTATGAATACATATGAAACTGTACAGTTCTATGGTCTTAAGTCGATATAGCAATAGTTCTAGCTTAAAAACCACGAAAATCTAGACATAGACAGAAATGCTGGAACACTTTAGATAGTTCTACGTAGCATCTCAGCCGTTATCGATAGCACCGCTACAAATACGTATGAAACTGCACAGTTTATTTATTTATTTATTTATTTAATGAAATTACACAGTATAACAGTAAAACTAAAGCACTGCGAATTTAAAATTATTTGAACATAAGATAAAAGCAACACAAACAGTAAACAATAAAACATTAAAGAATAGATGAAGGCCGTTCACTCATCATCACACAAAATTTCAAACATTCGTCACGTATTGACACCCATCTGGATGCCAGCACGTCAGTATTGGGAGCTGTATCCAGAAATGCATTAAGCAGTTGCAGAGCGCGAACCAGCGGTGACTTGCGGCGGGAGATGGTCCGCGCGGCCGGGACCGCCAGCAGCGGGTACTTTCGTTCCCGAAAAGCATATTTCGGCACAGAGGGAACGAACAGACACACCAGTTGCGATACTAAACCCGGACAGTCTGAGTCCCCTCGCAGAATGCCACAAGCCAGTGACATCAGCACATAGTTTCGCCTCACCTCCAGCGAAAAGAATCCTAAGGTCCCCAGAAGTAATTTTGTTGGGTACAGGAACGGGTAGTACCCATAGACCTTTTTATATAAAAATCGCAAGAAGGTTTTCTGGACCCTTTCCAGCAGCAGGATGTAAGAAGCTTCATGGGGATTCCAAACGACAGAGGCTGCCTCCAGTTTACTTCTCACATGGGCGGTGTATAGGAGCATTATGGACCTAGGATCATTAAACTATCTGGCGTTACGGATAACAAAACCTAGTCTGCGGTGGCAATTTGTAGCGAGCATTTTTATGTGCTCGCGGAAGTTAAGATGGGAATCTAGGATAACCCCCAAGTCTCGTATCGAAGTGACACGGGCTATGGGTTTAGAACCCAACAGATATAAACAACTCAGAGGGCTACGTGCTCGACTGAAAGTAATAACGGCACACTTCTCAGTATTGAACAGAAGTCTATTATTACGACTCCACGTAAATCAAGTCGATGTCCCTCTGCAAACATTCCGAATCGGAGATTCCTTTCACCCTTCGAATCAGCTTCAGGTCATCAGCATAGAGCAGGCATTGCGCATGTTTAGGAACAGTGGGCAGATCGTTGATCATAATGCCAAAAAGTAGAGGACCTAAAACAGAACCCTGACTAACCCCAGAACGAGTGGGATAGGTATCCGAAACAAAGCTTCCGTGCTGCACATACTGCTGTCTATCACGTTAACTAGCAAAAAGACGAAGCAGTTTTGGTGAGAAACCAATACTGCATAATTTGCTCAAAAGTACATCGTTATCAACGCGATCGAAGGCTTTTTTAAAATCAAAATACAGCACGTCCACCTGCATTCCCTCATCCAAATAACGCGTAACGGAGTCAACCAAGGTTACGAGGTTCGATTCAACTGAACGCCGGGGTCTAAAACCATGTTGAGAGTCGCAAAGGAAAGGCTTTATCTGAGGAGCAATATGACTATTCAAGATAATTTCAAATAGCTTTGCGACAGCGGAAAGATTAGCGATGGGACGGTAATCCTCCACATTGGCCGTATCACATGATTTAGGAATAGGTGTCACACGGGTAATTTTCCATTGAGAAGGGTACTCCCCAGTATCCAGGATTCGGTTGAAGATAAAAGTCAACGGTGATATCAACCACTCCTGGCATCCCTTTAAAATATAGGACGGAATCTCGTCAGGACCAGGGGAACTTAACGGTTTAAGACTAGCTAATCCGGACTTTACTTCTTGGGGTGTTATTTTACCAACATGAATGTAATTAGCATTGCCAGAAAGGTCCTCACGTGCAGTTTTCAAAGGGTCAAGACTAGGCACGTTCGGTAGGAAGACGCTGGAAAAGAAATTCGCAAATGCTTGAGCCGCTTCACAACCCTCGTGCAACTCCCCGCCAAAGGCAACTCTAGACTCGAAGCCTCCTTTAGATTTGAGACTATTAACGTGACGCCAAAAAGCACGTGGATTGCTAGTAACCTTAGCTTGAGTAAGCCTAATATAATTGTCATAAGCATGACAGGTTTGTGATTTGACATCCGCCCTTAACTTAGAAAATTGGACATATACATCATGATTCCCAAAACGTTTCCACTGGCGATGAAGGCTGGCTTTCCGCACAACATCCCTAATCAAATCTGCAGTGAACCACACGGGATAACGTCTGCAGGGTTTACTTAAGCGGTTTTTTTTGGGAAAACATGTGTCAAAAAGTCCGTAGACAAGCCGATAAAACAGCTCCACGGCTACATTAGCATCACGAGATTCGAGCACTGCCGTCCAAGACAAATCAGAAAATAATTGGTAAAGAAGTTCAAAGTTACCCTTAGAAAAATTCCAATCACCTCTGGAGTCAACGTTGCTAGGTTCAATAAGAATGGAACCAGCTCTCGTGTTCATGAGTGGAACAGTGATCTCAAGTGGGGGGTGGTAAGCGTCTCGATGAGGTACCAGGCCATCATCCTCCACTTCGACAACCGTCACTCTGCCAGTTCGCTCTCGCACTAGCACCACATCCAGTCTCCCTCCAAAGGCATTTAGAACCTCATTCTGTGGTAACACTGACAGCTGATAGACGTCAAATTGTATCTCCGTATTTTATTAAAGGATTTTTTTATCAAAAATTAAGTAATTGACCTCAGTAGCATTGTAGACTGTAGATAACAGTGTTTTTCGTGGAATTATAACAACGAAGTCTCGATATAAACATTACTAAACAGTAAATCGGGCCGCTTGCGACTGCGCCTGTCAACCGTCAACGGACGTTTTCAAATTCATCAAGAAAACCTGGGGAGTATTTTATTTTTAATTCTTACTTACACTTTTTTCGTTTATTTGTAACGCTGTTCATGTTCATACTTCTCATTGCTCACTGTTGAAGCCGTGAGTGACGTCAAACACAAAACACTGGCACGGTGAGAACTCTCTTTGCTTGACGGATAGTGGAAGCAAAGTTGAGACATATCACATTCGCCACAGACATTGCCGTACACGATACACTGTTCACTAACATCTATTCACTCGCATCCTTGTTATAATTACCAACAATCTTCCTTTGCTCAAGTTACTCAGTTGTACTCAGTTGTTTTATATCTTTCAGTGCGTTTGTGGAGTTACTGTGAGACAATGAGCGCCTCGAACATGAAATATCGCAAGGCCACTGCACGTCAGCAAGAAATTCAACTCAAGGCCACCTTGAAACAGCTGCAGGAAGCTAGGACCTTGAATGACCAGTTAATGAGGGAAAGGGATGACAGTGAGGACGAACTGAAGAAACTGATGGACAAGAACACGGTGTTGAGAAGCGATCTAGTGGAGTATGACTACAAGTTATCAGACGCTCAAGATAACTTGGTTCAGTTGCAGTCTGTGATTGATACCTTCAACCAGTGCGCTTCTACCCATGAAGTGGCATTAAGGCGCATCACAAACCTGGAGGAAGAACTTGGCGCAGCTAATGAAGAATTAAATTATTTAAGGAAAGAACGCCAGTGTTATGATAGTTTAACAACGCAGAACCTGTACCAAGAGCTGGTAGGGAATAACGATAAGGACAGTAAGAAGTTAGTATTTTTTAGTAGCAATAATAAATTGAAGAAATATGTCAAAATTAATAATTATATTAGGCGTACACAAAAATTTATCAGAAGCCAAAAATGTATAAAAAACTATTCGACAATGAAATTAGAATTATCAATAATGAAAGATAGGGTGAGCCATTGCAATGAAAAGTTAGATTCCAATAGGATAGCATATGATTTAAATATTCAAAAACTCGATGCGGAGATAAGTAAGTTAAAGGACCAGCTTGAAGTTACTTCTTTAAAGTATGTAACTGCTCAGAAGGAAGTCAAGGAGCATATCCTGGCTTTCACTCAATTGGTAGAAGAAAGTAGATTGAATGAAGAGCGTTTTAACTCTTTAATTAACTGTGGTTATGGTAATTCAGATAGATTACGAGATTCACCAACTGTTGTGATTCAGCCAGATATGGCTCTTGATACTTCAAAGGAGTCCCCTAGACAAATTATAAGTAGGAATAAAACTATTGTTTATTCTGACCAACTTGGATCTGGACTAGGTTTAATGTTAAATAACAAATTGAAACAAAAGGTTACAAATTACTGTTACCACAATGCAACTCTTTTACAATTAAGTGATTTACTTTTAAAAGGAAGTTTTGACAGGTCCACCACTTTAGTAATTTTGGTAGGAAATAGTTTTAGTGTGGATAAGTCGAGTGTAGATAAATTAATGTCAACACTAAACACTATTGAAGGTCGTGGCATAGGTAAAATTATACTGTGTGCGCTACCATACTCAGAAAGTATGCCATTTAGTCATAATAATAGAATAGCACACTTTAATTCTATTATGTATAACGCTATTTGCTGTAATAAAAACTATCATTTCTTTGATTTAAACAAATTTATTAAGCGCCTCACCCTAACATCAGGAAAAATTCATTTGCCAAGGAAATATATCTTGACCTTGGTTGACCTATTAGCTTTTAATATAGAACCAAATAGATACAGTAGAACCCAGCCCCAGCAAGCAAATATTGGCAATAATGCCTTGCCTTATGATTTAAACTAAAGTATAGGACAGCGGAAACACCCTTGAGTATAAATTTAATCCACCAAAATATTCAAGGTTTTTCCAGCAAAGAACTAGAAATAGGGTTGTTCTTAGATAATGAAAACATACAAATTATGTGCGTTACTGAACATTGGCTTCGACAAGACCAATTAATTTTTGATTTTCTAAATTTTAAATTAGTTAGTTATTTTGCCAGAAAATGTGCCATTCATGGTGGCTCTTTTATAATTGTTAAAAGTACTCTTAAATCTAAAGAAAGAAAGGATATTGTAAAGCTATCGATAGAAAGGATTGTAGAAATTTCATGTGCAGAACTAGAAAGTTATATAATAATATGTGTTTACAGGCCACCATTGGCTGATTTTAGCACATTTGAATCCACAATGGAACATGTGTTAAAATTAGCATGTAATAGCCAGAAGCATATTATAGTTTGTGGAGATTTTAATATTAACTTACTCGAAACATCAAATAATACCACTAGGTTACTAAGTTTATTTAAATCTTTTAATTTAGGTAATCTGTTCTTTGAACCAACACGGATAGGTGTCAGTAGTGCAACCTGCTTAGATAATATTTTTTGTAATTGCGAATGTTTGGATAAAGAAATATTCAATTGTTTTAATTCGGACCATAGTGGTCAGAAGGCATCTTTCGTCAATGATTTTTATCAAAAACCGCAGACAATAACATACCGACCTATAACTAGTAAACGTTTGGAATTATTTAAAAATAAAGTTCAAAGTAACCTTTCTGTGTTACCTTTCTTACAGAATGAGAGTAATAGTATTTATAAAGACTTATTTGGCGTAATTCTAGATCAATTTAATAATAATTTTAATATGAAAACTATTTCGAAGTCAAAAACCAAGTTTAGTGAATGGGCTACTGCAGGCATTCATAAGAGTAGAAATAGGCTTTATGAGCTATATAGAGAGAGGGAAGACAATAAGAACGCTGACTTCCTAAATTATGTTAAAATTATTCAAGGACCTTTAAGCAAGCTTGTTTAACTGCTAAGGCAAATTTTCTTAGTCTTAAACTCAAATCATCTGACAATAAAGTAAAAACTGTATGGAATATTATAAATAGAGAAACGGGAAAATCAAAAACTCGTGATAATCAAGTCACCATAAACACAGGTAACAAACAAATCACATCAAATAAAGACGTTGCCTTAGCATTCGAAGATTATTTTTCCAACATAGCCAGCAATACTACAAAATGTCTTAAATCATCCGCGGTTGAAGCTAAATCATTACTTTGCACTAATGTCAGTAAATGTAATATAAACTTTGAATTCAGCCCTGTAAATTCAGATTCAATAGTCAAGGTATTTAAATCGCTTAGTTTAAAAAAGACTGAGGATTTGTGGGGCACATCAGTTAAAGTAGTTTTTCATATCATAGATGTAATTGCACCCCACCTAGCATTAATTTACAATAATTGCATATCAGAGGGGACCTTTCCAGATCTCATGAAATATAGTAAAGTCATACCTCTTTTTAAATCGGGCGACATGAATGATATAACGAACTTCCGTCCCATTTCCATACTACCGGTTTTAAGTAAAGTCTTTGAGAAACTAATGCTGAATGATATGTTAGGTCACTTTAATAGAAATAAACTACTTAATAGTAACCAGTTTGGGTTTACCAGAGGTCGATCAACAATTGATGCGGCATCTGTTCTCATTAAATACATATATAACAGTTGGGAGAAATCTTGTGATGCGGTAGGAATATTCTGTGATCTTTCCAAAGCTTTTGATTGCGTGGATCATTCGACCCTTATTTTAAAATTAAAACACTATGGATTGTCCAATAAAGCTTTAAGTCTTATGTCTTCTTATCTAAGTGACAGAACTCAAACAGTGGTTGTAAACAAAACGCAATCAATTGGAGCTACAGTGAAACTAGGTGTGCCTCAAGGCTCCATTTTAGGTCCTTTTCTATTTCTCGTTTATATAAATGACTTACCACCAACAGTAGATAAACTTTGTGATATTGTACTTTTTGCTGATGATACTTCATTAATTTTCAAGGTAGATAGAAAGTCCGTAGACTACAGTATGATAAACGCCATACTAGTTAAAGTACTTAATTGGTTTACTAGTAACAATTTACTACTAAATGCTAAGAAAACTAAATGTGTTAGGTTCGCTTTGCCTAATGTTAAACCGGTAGATTCTAGTATTTTTATAAATGACGAGTGTCTGCAAATGGTAGATAAGGCAGTTTTTCTAGGCATAACAATAGATAAAAATTTGCAATGGGGTCCCCATATAGCTGTACTGGCAGGTAAACTAAGTTCGGCAGCTTATGCCGTTAGGAAAATTAGACAGCTAACTAATGTTGAAACAGCTCGCTTAGTTTATTATAGTTATTTCCATAGTGTCATGTCGTACGGTATTCTGGTTTGGGGTAAGGCAGCTGAAATACAAACTATATTTGTTTTACAAAAAAGGGCCATTCGTTCTATTTATAACTTAAATTCTCGTGACTCCTTAAGAGAACTATTTAAAGAAATTAATATCTTAACCTTAGCATCTCAATTTATTTATGAGAATATTTTTTATGTAATTAAAAATTTAGATTCTTTCACCAAAAATTCTGATATACATAATTTAAATACAAGAAATAAAAATAAAATTGCTATTCGAAAATTCCGCGTACGTAAAGTACATAAATCATTTGTTGGTCAATGCATTCATTTCTATAATAAACTACCTGACGTAGTTTTAAAGCTATCGTTTCCAGCACTTAAAAAATACTTAAAAAAGTCGTTAATGTCAAAAGCGTACTATAGGGTCGAGGACTACCTAACAGACAAAAATGCTTGGCCTAAACCCGAAACTTAGTCATTCATTAATAATTTGTGCAAATGCAAAAGTTGTATCTTGTCTAGGGGACACCGTTGATGTAGGAAAACATGTCGAAACTTTTATGTGGTTATCTTGTTGTTTTTTTTTTTTTCGTTTTTCTCCCTCTATCTCTCTCTCCTAATGTTTTGTCATGTTTTCCTGCTGAACTACGCATGATATTTGATATTATATTTAATTTAATATTTATAGCTTTATAATAATACTAGACTAAGTAGTATCATTGTAGTAAGAAATATGGTTAAAAAATGACTGACTGCTGAGTTTCTTGCGGCGTTTCTTCTCGGCAGTGGTCTCCTCTTGGGAAGCGCTGGTAGACTCCTGACGTGTAAAGGTGCCCGTGCGGCCTACTTACTGAATAAATGACTTTTATCTTTATCTTTTATCTTTATCTTTTATTCATATCCTTCAAATTGCATACCGTAGTGAAGTAACAAAAGTAACTTAAGATGCTAACTGACGTGTACTTAGGATTTATATTCAAATCACCGACAATTAGCACAACCCCATTTAGGGAGTCGATGAATGATTCTACCTTCTGGAAAAAGTTCATGACTCGCTGCTTATCGATGATAGTGTCATAACACGAAATACTACGTTTTTGAGATAAGTATAACACGACGCGTGAAATATTGAAAAGTTTATGATGACTAAGACACCCATTGCATTATCTCCAAAAACAGCCACGTGGCAGCACTGTGCCCTTATGCCATTGGTCCAATTGTGACGCCATATTGTGGGCAACAGCGTAGGTAAGCCAGTTGAGCCGCAACTACCAACAAAGAAGCTAAATTTTTATCATGACTACAGGCACACCCCAAAATAATTCAGAAAAAAATGCTGATTATATTTGTAACATTGATACATCACAAAATAGTTTGTGCAATAGTGATTAATTTTTAGTTGCAACTTTATCATCCAGAAAGTAAGTAATTTTTTTTTGTAACATGTCAAAATAAGCTCTTAGTCATGAAAAAATAGTCGTTAAGGTACATAATGTTTTCGGTATATGCCTATATTCAATATTTATATGTAAATAAAATTACGACCTATAACTTAAAAATTCTTTATGCACGATAAATTTCGATACATTTGATGAAAAATAATTTGATCGAAAACCAAATGTTACCTTGTTAGTGAAAAAATCTAAATAAGAAGTAGATTAAAAGTATTTCAAAAAGATTATTTGCGCATGAAACTAATTTATAAAGGCCCTTTATTTAGTTAACTTGTATATTAGTATTGAAGTATATTATTATAAAATGCCTAGCAACATTGCTAGGCATTTATAACCAGTTTCCGTTATTAAAATGGGATGAAATACAAATTACCGTCAATTATGCTGATGAATTATCTATACCTACTAATATTATAAATGCGAAAGTGTGTCTGTTTGATACGCTTTCAAAACCGCTTACGTTACGGCCAAACCGCTAAGCCGATTTCGATGAAATTTGGTATGGAGATTGCTTGAGTCTCGAGAAATGACATAGGATACTGTTTATTGCGGGAGCAGCGATAGACGACTTCTACGCGGGTGGAGTCGGGCAAAAGCTAGTTTATAATATAGGTAGCGAATTAGTCCGGCGGGGCGCTGCTGGCATGTTTTGAGGTCATAAGTTACAAAAACTCTAAAGTCGCTTATTTTTTGCATGTGGATACAGTGTGTACTTGTGAGGCTTATATTGCGTTTTGTGTCACATCTTGCCATTGCATATTCAGCAATTCGATATTTGTGGCAAAAATGTCATTTCAATTTAGAACGTTCAAAAAATAAAATTAAAGTTAAAAAATATATCAGTATCCTATCTAGGTAGAATAACTAGGGGGCATTCGTATTCCTTTCCGTACCGCTGGTGGCGGAGTCTTCAACCTTGCAATACTAAAAGCTGGCACCAAAGTGTCTCACGGAACTATTACGGAGTTGATCTATGCTATTTATGAGGTTTTGTGGCGGAATCCCCAGAGGATCTACAAAGGCTTATGACGAGTCTCGATGAGTGATGTCGCAAATTTGGCCTGAAAATCAGTGTGAAAAAGACCGAAGTATTGGTTCTTGACACGCTAAATGGGGCCCAGGTTGACATCAAACTCGGTGATAACTCGCTTAAGCAGATAGACAAGTTCAAATATCTGGGTAGCACCATAATATCGCGGTGCCTCCTTGAGAACGAAGTCAACGGCAGAATTGGAGCAGCTGCCGCAGCCTTCGGCAAACTTCGTTCCAAGGTGTTTCGCTCACACTACATAAAAGCTCTAAGAAAATAGCCGTTTACATGGCGATAGTTCTACCGCAAGCATATTCGAACATAAGATAGATTCCACCTAGAATGCCTACGCGACATTATGAACATTCGTTGGTCTGACCGTGTTCGTCAGTGCCGGATTAAGCCAGCGCGGGGCCCGTAGTAAATTCTATATATAAAGAGACCCTTGGTTTGTTTTAGGTTATTTCTTAAATCTAGGGTGCTAAATAAAACAGAACTGGTAGAAATCCGTGTCAGGGAGATGTGAGTGCGCGGGGCTTCTCAATGCGCGGGGCCCAGCATTTGCTACTCTTGCTACGTGGCTAATCCGGCACTGGTGCTCGTAACACGGAAGTCCTACGAAGAGTTAATGTCGATGGAATAGAGGCCTATCTAATGCGACGACAGCTGCGGTGGGGCGGCCATGTTTCCCGCATGTCAGATGACAGAGAGGCAAAGCGCATCTTCTACTCAGAACTACAGGATGGCAAGCGGAAACATGGCGGCCAATTCCTGCGGTACAAACATGTGCTTGAGCGATATATGAAGCGGTATGACGTGGACCCGTCACCATGGGAGGCAATGGCAGCAGACCGGCCGTCTTGGAGACATACAGTGAGCACTAAGGTGTCCGAGTTCGAAAGGAAGAGACGTGAGGTGCTCGATGTTAAGCGAGAAGAGCTCAAGGCCCGTACACCTGCGGTTATTCACTACAATAGGGTATTTATTTGCCTGATATTACATTTCATATATTAATTTGGATAATATATCAACATACAACAAATATTTGTATTTTTAAAGATATTAAAAACTATTTAAATTAGGCTATTCGGAAGGTAAAAAAGCTTCAATTTAAATATTAATAAAACATTAAGAAAATACCCATTATACCTATTGGAGGGATGACTTGCATCGAATGTGGTCGAACTTTTGATGCAAGAATCAGCTATGTCATCATAGAGCTCACGAGCGACGCTCTAAATAGTCGGATCCCAGTCGCTGTGGCCGAAATCGGTCAGGATCGATCGATGGGACAATCTCACACAAATTGACCTTGTCCCAAACTATGTCCTACACTGAAAAAAAAATTGGTCGCTTCTGACAAGATTGTGATTGTTGTGCATAGGCGTCTTGAATCCATACGAGCCTAACAAGACGTTAGACGCATCAACTAAGATGTTAGTTGAATCGCTAAAGAACTTGCTGTATTTACTATAAGTTTTGTTTGATATAACTAATATCATGAATAGTATATTCATTTTATGTCAACTAAGAGAAAACCTCTCTTGGTTAGCTCACATTTTTTTGAGTGTAGGCTTGGTACAATGGGTACTGGACTACGATAAACATACTTAAATAGAGAAATAAATGCTTAAATACATAGGAAACTTCAAAGACTAGGAAAAAATACTTGCGCTCAGCTCACAAATATTTTCCCTTACCGGGAATCGAGCCCTGGACCGCTAGCCTCGTAGGCAGGGTCACTACCAACTAGGCTAACCGCATCGTTGAACCTCTGATCGCCAGTTTGTCTTAGATATTATGTTAGCAAAACAATTCAGGGTTTATTATGCTCGACCAATGCGTTTTCTAAGGTCTCACACGTCAAATACGGTAAATCATAACTTTGTAATGTAATAAAAGAGGTGTGCGATCACAAAATATGCCCTTATTTATGACAAAGAATTCATATTTTTATAGACATAATTCGTATTTATTCGGTTTTGTCCATGATTTATTGATATTTTTTTAGGTATAAAACGATATGCATCATTAGCCATCAAAAAAAGAAAAAAATACTAGGGCTTAACACGAAAGCATCGTTGTTGTCCAAAAGATTACACGTATAATTTTGTAGTTTCACTACTTGAGTCCTTATTGCACATAATCACGGCGAAGGTTTTGAGAAGCATGTCGAATAGATCTACAATTTGTAAAGATATTAAATTAGACTTGCGTCTCTTGTATTTGATTTTTGGTTTCATAAATTAACTGGGAGGTGATAATATTACGACAAAAACAAGTATCTTTTTATCTTATGAAGGTCAAAAGTTATTTCAAAATGTTTTTGTTTTTTTTTTTAAATGGCTCTCCTGAAAAAAATGCTTTTTTGAGTTATGCCTCTATCATTGATAGGCAGCGATGTATACCTCATCTGTAGCATTAGGCGGAATGTAAACAACACACATGTGAAAGAGTGTACGCTTCACCAAAAACGATATCCAAAGGTCTTCACCGATAGACGTTTCAAAGTCAGTTCTTCGCTGCAAGGCAATACCAGGCCGCGCAGCCACCAACACGCCTCCCCCCTGTCGCCCAGTAGTACGATCGCGGCGTTGCAAACTCCAATCACATCCTACTAATTCAGCGTCCCCAACTGATGGAGTGAGCCAGGTTTCAGTGACACCAATGATATCGCTCTGCAGGCCTAGAACTACTTGTCTGAAAGTTTTTAGCTTAGTATTGAGCCCTCTAACATTTTGGTACTCTATGCCAAGGTAATGGCTGGTATTACGAAGGGAAGGTGTTTTGCGCCGGCATTTGTGAGAGAACCCACTAGTGTTTACTGCTTTGTCTGCGAAATAACCACATTTTAATCCTTGCATTTTCGGGCCAAAGATCCGCAGATAAACATTTTTCTAGGGAAGCAGCGGGTACACCTAATTTATAAGACTTGTAGTTGCCCCTTGGTTTAAGCTCTTCCACTGTGCACGTTCCTCCCAGGCCAAGGCTCCGCAAGTACAGCTTAACCTCCTCAGCATTAGAAATCATGTTCCATAGATGGATGTACTTAAGGTCCTCCACCGCCCGCAGAGAGGTGACATTAGGGCCAGCAGTGCAACGCATAGAAATCGTACGTCGGTGTTTTTTGGGATGCGCAGGAATAAATCCTTCCTCAGTAGAGTAATCAGGCCCAGGAGCATACACTTCAGTATCACAACAACCAAGCTGCTGACCGTTGTTGTTCGAACATTCGTCCAGGGGATTCACTGTAGTGGCCAAAATATCTAGGGCAGTTCCACCTTCGTGATGACGCTCCTCTGGGCAGACCGCAACGACTCTCCCCCCCACACGCGCTCCATCCTTAACTCGTCCTCCTTCCGGCTCACGCCCTTTCCTTGCCTTCTGTAGCTTCACGTCCCCTTTACTAGGGCCAGGCCGCAGCGTTTCATCAATAGGTAGATCTCGAGACTTAGAAGAATGCTCCAACAACATTAGCCTTTTGCCAATTACCTCAATTTTAGCTGTGCACGTAGTAAGAGCCAAGTGGTAGCGACCCATGACGGTAAGAGCATCCGCAAGCTGTTCGGACAAATAAGTTACTTGCTCACGCAGTAACTGACATTCCAGGGTGACCGACGACGTCGTACTGGTCCCCTCAGTATCTGAGGGACACACCGGGGGGGCGGACCGTTTCCGCAGCGTTACATTTTTGACATTGGTAGGGGTACCGACTGGAGTCTCGTTGTTGCAGCCAACCTTCTTCGCTGCGCAAACGCACTCCGGACACACCCATACAGCCTTCTCCTCCGCCGACAAAGACTTGCTGTTACATGCATAGTGGTATACTTTGCCACATTCTACTGCCATACACTGCACGTATTCGTCCCCTACCAGCAGCGCCACTCGACATGCTCCGCAGGTCATACTATCATTCAGGTCAATCAGGACCGAATCCATCATACGCGCTGATCGATAACTGCCACGGCCGGCCGAACGTTTATTTTATCAGTATGCGCACAAACACGAGCCAGAAAACCAGAGCAATAAGGTTCACAGTAACTACAACACGTAGTGCAGGCACAGAAAACCGTAGCGGTGGCTTGCGTAGCAGCCCGGCGTAGCACGACGTAACCCGTAGCACCACTCAGCGCGGCGTAGCCGATAACAAGAGAGGTGATGTCGCAACGTCACGGCACGTATTCCGATGCACTATTTCGTCGTGCGGATTCCACACCCCGTGGCCAAGCGGCACAAACAGCGACCTCGGCGCAGCAGTCCCCGGTTCAAATCCCCGCACAGCACATCCAAAAAACCCGATCGGGGGCACAAATTTCTTCCAAACCGACGAAACAGTGTTAAATATCTTGTCTCACTCTAGGGCCGCCCAGTGGGAGGAGTCCTCAGGTAACAACACTTAAAGAGTAACAAGGAATTGAAAAAAACACTCTCAACCAATCACAAATTAGCAAAAACAATTTCGAATAGCAGATTTAATATTCGCAACAAACACGTCCGCACACGGCAAAGGCAGACGGCAACCTCTATAGTCAGTTCTAATATAGTTCTGGCTCAAAAACCAAGAAAATCGAGACATAGACTGAAATGCTGGAACACTTTAGAGAGTTCTACGTAGCATCTCAGCCGTTATCGATAGAACCGCTACAAATACGAATGAAACTGCACAGTTCTATGGTCTGAAGTCGATACAGCAATAGTTCTGCTAAAAACTTATCTATATAACTGTTGGTGAAAACCGCATGAAAATCCGTTCAGTACTTTTTGAGATTATTGCGAACATATAGACAGACAGAAGCGGCGAGGGTCTTTGTTTTATAATATCATGTTGTATTGATGCAATTCTCGAAATAGGAATAATTATAGAATGAAATCGACATGTAAATAAAACCTTATATCAACTAATACGAGTAGGTAAGTAGTACGTGGCGTACCCGGAACGACTCCGGTGCGTTAATTACTTTTTCGGTTTACATTATATTGCATTCAAATGACAGGATCATTTAAAATTTGGTTAATTACGTCACCAAGTGTGAATCAACTTTCCCTTACAATTTTCCCTTAAGTAAAAACTTGCGCCAAAAAACCAAATTAAAGTATGTTGTTGACATTATTTATTATTGTAAATTGACTGTAACATCTTTTGTACTGTATTCTGCAAATAAATGATATTGATTGATTGATTGAGTCTGAATTTCATCAGTTAGTGAAAAATCTTTAAATTGTTGTCTTAATTAAACCACTTTACTTAAGTTTGTTAAAATTAAGAAAAGGGTTTAATTGAGACATATAAGATTCTGTGATGGTGAGTTTATTTAGTTCAAATCTTCAAGTAAAGTTTAAGCGGTGATCCGGTAAACAGGCACTTTAAATTGCATCCATAAATAAAGTTCTTAGACACCATAATACTGCCTTGTTACCCGGTTTACAAGTATCTAATAAAATATCCTAACTTCAACTCATTCTTATAACAAAACTAACCCGAAGTAAAATTATAAGATTGAAACTTAAGAAACAAAAAAACGTTTGACGTTAGTAAAACTTTTATTCGACTTAAATTAACAGAGATTACATACAGTGACTGATATTATTTGGACTAATTAAATACACTTTGACTTAGTTGCAATCATAAGTTTTCAGTTAAGGGTGCGTTACTTTGATTATGTACTCTCTAGATAGAGTGTGGCCCTGTAATCACTACGACAGAAACAGGCCAGTTTTTGTATGCTTGTGTGCGTGACTGCTTTGTCGGACACTCGCAAAACGTCATTCTATTTATCTCTGTGGGCGTACATAGGGATGCCAGCTAAAGACATATTTCCCATTTTACTGGAAAAACTGATCATGTTAAGGTTTAGTTGTTGTGAGGTGTTTGAAAAACTAAAAAGATATCAATTCAAATTGTAATGGTTGCCTTTAATGTTTTCAATTGACAAAATACACTCACCGGCAAAATTTGCGGAACAAAATAAAAGTAAGACATTTTGAAAAAGTTATGTTTTTGCCCGAATGAAATGTTTTAAGTAATTTGTTTTTTATAAAAAAAATAACAGATAAGACATCATTAATTAAGTGTAAAAAAAATGCATACATACATTAATTCGCGCCTGTTTCCCAGAGGGGTAGGCACAGACCACTTCTTCCCACATGCTACGATCCTGACAAATCTCTTTCACTTCTTCCACATTCACACATCGAGTCATGCATGCACGTCGGTTTCGGGTACTATTACGTTCTAAATTAAGACTTCTCATTAATGTTTTGCTAAATATGCCGTGCGATTGCGAGTGCGTTAGGCAATAGGCCAGCTGACCCCATGTCAAATTTCCAGTTTGTAAGTCAAAATATATTTTTATCAATTGCCACTATTCACGACTTTCACTTTTCACTTAGCAGTTTTCTATTATTAAGTGAACATATCCAAACTTAACTTCCATACTTCGATGCTCACACCCCTAGGGAATTTCGTATTTCAAAACTGGCAATACCAACAATAATGCCAAGAGGGAATCGTAATAATTAGACATATTTAACTGATTGATTTTTAAAAGAAATACTATGAATTCTGAATTATTTATGGGTGGTATGTGGCTTTGCTGGTTGATTTAATACGTCCTTTGTAATTTCGACACACTTTAATAACGCAACTCGTCATTTTAGTGCTTTTTTAGCGAAATAAATTCTAACATGTAACACGACCGTATCCCTTGACAACACAATTGACACTAAGGAGCGGAAAGCTACTTATAGGCTAACAGTTAGCTGATAAAAATTTCGACGCATTCATGTCATCAAAGTTCTATCTAGAGAGTAAATAATCAAAGGTGCGTTAATGTCTCTCTTGTGACTTTTTGTTTTTTACATTTTCCTGTAAAACATACAATAAATTTGGAACAGGAGATTTATCATTAATAACCGCAGTTTTTAGAGTTATTTCCAGAAAAAATGTTGTGTGAATTTTGTTCACTAACAGACTCGAAAGTTCTAATTTTCTAAAAATTGGCAAGTTTTTAATCACGTTTTTAATTGGAGACTCAAAACCAACTATTCCACTACCTACAAAACAAAAATCAAAGCTGTTAATTCAATTGTTTAGAATAAATATCTAAAGATAAAAATAAAACATATATGAAATGGAAAAGTTCTTGAGGCTGTCGGACGTTCGAATGATTAAGAACAAAAATACATTATTATCATATTATCGTAAAGTTGATTAAACGTGAAACGCATATTACTAGAATTATAAGAATACAAACACATATATAAGTAGAACCAAAAATATTTAAAATCGGAAAGTGTTTGACGTCGTCAAAGGTCTGATTAAAAATTAAAAATCATAGTTATAAGAAGATAATTATTTGAATTATAAGAAAACATAAATATATACTTAAAAAAAAAAAAAAAAAAAATAATAATATTGTGATGCTTCAATGTCTGATTGAGCATGAAAAAAACATAATTTTAAGAATACTAAACAAATATTGTTATTGTATAACGCAGATTAAACGCGAAAAATGAAACGCGTATAGTTCAATCAACGAATAAACCAAAAGAGAGTGAACATACTAAGAATCATGTGGTCTGGGAATACAAAAAAGGGAGACCTACTTTGTACTTTGTTTAGCAATCAGGATTTTTAGAATGTTTAGTACCTACTTACCCTGAACAAATTTATGAAGGAATCTAGATATAGGAACTAGACATTAGGTCTCTACTTACGCACTATACATTACTTTAAATATTGAGTTATTTATTAATTATTGAATTATTAGAATTAAGTATAAAAGAATAAATAAATATACATACATACATACATTAAACCACGCCTGTTTCCCAGAGGGGTAGGCAGAGACCACTTCTTTCCACCTGCTACGATCATGACAAATCTCTTTCGCTTCTTCCACATTCCTACATCGAGTCATGCACCACAACACACAATAAACATAAGCATAAAATTACAAAAAAGAAAATAAACCACAAAAATATGTGAAATACGAAGCCGTCAAATGTAAGATTGAGCAATTCTCTTATAGCAGTCGAATGATATATAAAATACCTATTTAAAATTATAAAAAAAAACTTAGTTGTAACAATCTCTAAATGCAGATTGCAGACAAAAAAAAGAAGCAGATAAGAAGATAATCATTTAAAATCATAAGGAAACATAAATATATACTTAAGCAAGTGTTTACGCCCAACAAGTACACGACTTCAAACGCCATCTCTACGCGTCGTGGCGGCAACTTTCACATGTGAAGAAGATGACCGCACGGGGGCGCATCGAGCGCCGTATGTGACGTTTCCTTTTGACGGTTAAAGTCGTTAACCGTTTTAAAAAGCAAGCGCTATACACCTGTCATAGGACACACGCCTTATTTGTCGTCCTCAGAATTATACCTAATTATACCTAATTATTTCATGATTATTGGCCATTTATAATAAATTGTAATCGATAGTATATAGAGTTACGATTAAACGCTATTGATCTGCTTGGAAATCGCGATTTATTGAAGAGACCTGGCTGCCTTTCTCTACAAGACCTCGAGATCCGTCCACCCTTGTTCCTGCAGTTAGAGGAACCTGTGGACAACCATACATTGGACCTTCAGAACCGGAGTGGATCTACGTGGAACCAGCAATAAGACGGTCGGGTCATCAATACCTTTTTAAGCCTGTACGTGGCTTCGTTGTGCTAACTCTGTGCTGTGTTATTTTATTTAGTTGTGCCCGTCGCGGGTTCATAACGTTAACAGAACAGCTACGCGACTAGACACGTAAGTACTTCTTAATCTAAGAACCACCAAAATGCCGGGTAGCGGTAACAAGTCGCCACTTTATTTAAATTTGCCAGACGGTGATAGAATTCGCGAGTTAAATCAGTGTAGGGGTACTGTAAAGGGCAGATTAACTTTGTTTTCAAAGTTTGTGACCGCTTTGGATAAGGTGCAGTTGACAAAAGTTCAAAAAACCGAATATAAGTTACATATGCAGACAGCAAAGGGTCTCTACGAAGAGTTTAATACAATTCAATCCGAGATAGAGACGCTTGCGGATTCTAACACTTTGCTGAAACAGTTAGAGTACCGCGAAACGTTTGAGAATGATTATAATGGAATTATGGCCACAGCTGAATGCGTACTTAACCTAGACGAACCTGGTAAAGTCTCTAAGTGAACTAAAAGTAGTTCCTGTCCAGTGAAACTTCCAACCATCGCGCTTCCTACCTTTGACGGTTCGTTTGACAAATGGTTGGAGTTCAGGGATGTATACGAGTCGATTATTCACA
Source organism: Acleris cristana (assembly GCA_948252455.1). Lineage (NCBI taxonomy): Eukaryota > Metazoa > Arthropoda > Insecta > Lepidoptera > Tortricidae > Acleris > Acleris cristana. The sequence continues at coordinate 3,700,320 of OX411771.1, read as the reverse complement.
ACTCCGATGAAATAGGGGATGTACAAAAATTTCATTACCTTCGATCGTCCCTGACAGGCAACGCGTTGCAGGTTGTAAAATCCATTGAACTGTCCGCTGCTAACTATCAGATTGCTTGGGAACTATTACTGCACAGGTATAACAATAATCATCTTCTCGTTCACAACCACGTTAAAGCTTTGTTCTCACTGCAGTCACTTTCTAAAGAATCGTCTTCACAAATACACAAGCTTGTCGACTCGGTATTAAAAAACCTACGTGCTTTAAAAACGCTAGGAGAACTAGAGGTGAGACGTACTAGGCAAATCGCGTACTGAGTCTTCCGAGTACGCGTCCACAAAAAGACTAGGTCCAAAGACTAGTTCCACGAGTATTTAGAAGTACGCGGCTTATGAGTATAATATTTGATTCAGAGTCTTTCCGAGTTGCGAGTGTTGCGAGTCTTAAGTATTAAGAGGTTTTTCTCGGTACGCAGACGCTGACGTCCGGCCCGGGTTTTAGTGAATGAGGGTTTGAGAGTACATATAATCCAATATTATGTTTTGTGTCAATATTATGGCGGTTACAAAAAATGGTCCACACACACGCACTGAATTGGGTTAAAATGGTCCATACACAATTCTTGCATTGAAAAAACTAAGTTTTTTTTATATAATCTTTCTACAATGGCTAAATAGGTGTCTGTTACTGTACTTTATTTATAGGTAAACGCTTACGTTTTTTATTGTAATGACATAGGGTCGGTAGGTAATATTTCAAATTTCAATACTGTGTTGCTGGACTTGCTGGCAAAACAAATAAGGTACAATATCATGTTATTTAACTTGGCAGATTTCTTGTTTTTGCAACTTCTTACTTTTGTTATTAAAGCGGTACCTACCTATATTGCGTTTTCACCGACGATATGTAGCAGATCTAAAAAACTATACAATAATTGAAAACTTCCCTTCATACTTTAACAGGCTTAGGACTGTCAGCTCTTGTATACTTAAAGCGTAGTTACCTTGTTTAAGCTAAGATGAACTATTAATTATATATTTTTTGTAAAGCTGGCGTATTTAGAAGTTTTCAATTGATTTTATATACATTGATTGTTTGTACAAAAATTAACAGTTTTATAATACAATAATTTCCTAAATCTATTTTTTTTTTGGTTTTTTTGTCGTTTTTTTCGTTTTTTTTTTACAATTTGGATAATTTTCTATTTTGATTCAAAAATAGCAGTTGCTGCAATTTTCGAACACCTAAACGCGTTCTCCTTTCTGTAATGATGTTGCCTGCGGCGGAAAAAAGACGTTCGCAGGGTACGCTCGTCGCTAAGGCGTTTAATTTTTGGCGGGCTAGTTTTGCCAAATTGGGATAGGAATTTTTGTTCTTCTCCCACCACTCCAAAGGCGAATGGGCTATATTCAAAACCTTGTCATCTAAATATCGTTGTACTTCGACTACAGCTCTAGAGTAGGCAGTTCCAGCTGGCCTAATGTTGTGCATCTTTTGGTGGTAGTGGTTCCATATCGACTTGGTTGTGCTGGAGCTCACTGAAGTCGCAGCATTTTCGTTTATTGGTTGGTTTTCATCAGTCCGGGTATTTTCTTGTATTATATTGGTAACCATGCCAATTACAGTTTTTTTTGCAGTGTCTGCTATTGCGTCATTTTCGAAGTATAATTTGTATCTCGGATCCAAAAACATACAAATTGTAAATGTTCGGCTATTTTGTAGCGGGGTGAATCGGGTAATTAATTCCGCCAAAAGATCTTGTCGAATACACTCCACTTCGTACGGGATTTCATCCACTTCCATCGGTATGTTAGTCAATGCCGAATTTAATGCGGTGGTAATAGGTATTACCGAACTTCCTGTCACATATTTTTGTCCACTAACTTCTTTTGTGACTTGCTCACATGGTCGCAGTACAAGAAGTAATTTCTCAATAACAGCCCATTCGTGTTGATTTAATAATTCTAAATTAGAATTTAAATTAATTAACGAGCTGTTAATTTCTTCTTTTAAGTCGACGAACCGCTCTAGCATGTAAAAAGTAGAGTTCCATCGGGTTGGGACGTCTTGCAGTGGCCGTTTTATAGCTTTAGCAGCTTGTTCCCTATATTTTTTTAATTTGTCCCACGCGGTTGAGCTCCTTTTAAATAAGGACACGATTGCCTTCACTTTTGTGATTACACAAGCGACGAGTTCATTGCTTAAAGCCTTTTGAACAGCTAAGTTCAATGTGTGGGCGTAACAGTTAAAATGCTTCCAGCACAAACATTTTTCAATTGCATACTTAATATTCGATCCATTATCGGACACTGCAAGCAAGATTTTATTTTCGAGCTTCCACTCCGTCACAATGTTTCTTAACTCTTGTGCTAAGTTTGCACCAGTGTGTAAACGCCCTTCCAAAGCGCAACATTCTAGAAGGCATGATTTTAATTCCATTTTTTCATTTATGAAATGTCCTGTTACCGCCATAAACCAATCTCCAACCGGTGAGGTCCACATGTCAGTGGTTAAACAAATCGACATCACTTCGGTTTCAATAATTTTTTTCATCTCTTTCTTTGATGCTTCGTAAAGCGATGGCAACAAATTATTAGAAAAATATTTTCGTGACGGTATGATGTATTGCGGGAAAGCAAAATTAATAAGGCCACGAAAACCTTCATCCTCAACCATAGAAAATGGTTGTAAATCCGTTATAAATAAATTCATAATGTGGTTATCTATATCTTTTTTAATTTTTGAACAGTCTCTGCGCATGTACGATGTAATATTTGTATTACGCACTGTCGTTGCTGCACTGTTTTGAACATGTATGTTTGACGTTGATGTCGTTGATGGTCCAGGTTGTGTTGTCGAGGAGCCAGGCTGTGGCTCTGCCACATTTTCCATTACAGCCGCTGCGGATGTCGATGGTTCCTCTGTCCTTGAGACTAAACGGACAGTTCCGTGACGTCTTTTTAAATGTTTCACGAGGTTCGACACTGACGCTTTATAAGAAATTAGCATTTTGCACATTTTACATTCGGCTTTATATTCGCCTTTATCATCAAAATGGTCCCATGCCACGCTCCTTTTTGGAGCCATTTTTACTAAATACTAAATACCTATATACACTATTTATTGTTACTATGTACAGTTAAAACTATTTGCACTTAATATAAATTGTTTAAAGAAAGTCCACTTTAAAAAAAACTAATCTAAACAAAAGTTTGTAAACAAAACATCGCCACACTTTTTACTCACTTTCGCGTAACGAGTTCCGTAATGCAACTGCGTTATTTTTCAAAAACTTCAACAAACAAAAACATTCACAGCAAGAGACAAAATAATACATTTATGTTGCTCTGCGCTAGACAAACAATTCAAAACAAAGTGTTATGCTAAAGAAAACGCAGGGATAAACACTTAACTGTAAGAGTCATATTTAAACGAAGTATCTAATAGGTAGTGTTTTCAGTTACACTTGCAACATTTACCGATGGTTCGCGCTAATCGCACCGTTAAGGTAAGGGAATAAGACTCGTACGGCTCGCACCTTGGCCGATAACGGCCGATTTCTACAAATGAGCGAGCGAGAGCAGCGTCCTACGTCCTAGTACTCTACGACCGCCCGCCGGTCCCGAGTAGCCCCGAATTTAACCGAACGTTTCCGAAGGCGCCTACACGCGGCACTCGCCCGGTGAAACGAAAACTAGTCTTTACCTATTCCAAATACACCGCGCTGTTTTCGCGTCCCGATCGCGTTCTGTTCCCGATACGTGTAAAGACTCGGTAGGCGTTGGCGCACTCTGATGGGATCGCGTATTTGGACGTCCAAGCAAAAACCTATTCCAAAAACCTATTCCAGTATATACGTCTCACCTCTAAGGAGAACCTACTGAGGCGTGGGACACTTTGTTGATTTACATTGTAGTGTCCAGACTTGATCCAACAACGGAGCGAGAGTGGGAGCAGCATAAATCTACCATTTCTAATAACGAACACGGAGACTCAGCACCCAAGTTAAAACTGGACGTGTTACTTAAATTCCTGTCCAACCGCGCGGATATGCTAGAAATGATTAAACACAACCATGCAAAACCGACGCCTGACGCGAATAAAAAAGCAACTAATAACGAAGTAACACATAGTTATGTTGTATCTCAGCACAAAGTAAAGAAATTCGAACCTAAATGAATTACACGCACTTGTCCATTTTGCAAGGCAAACCACGCGCTTTATACGTGTTCTACGTTTATTAATTTACCCGTCTGGGATAAGATTAGCTTCGTAGACGAAAACCAGCTATGTCATAACTGTTTGAGGTTAGGTCACACGGCTAATAATTGTTATTTCGGGCCGTGTAGGCAATGCAACCGTAAACACAACTCGTTACTCCACACCGATTGCGACGATAATAACGATACACCATCGTCAGTTGCGGCGCTAATTACGCATCATCCACAACCAGCTGTTAAGAAGCACATTCCTTGTACATCAACTGTGCCCTATATCGAATCAGAACAAAACACTCCCAACCCGGGGAGCTCCGTTGCGTGCACTGTGGCCGGCCGCAGTGATGACGTCCCGGGTGAGCGGCTACTTGCGCTGGAACCGGTTCTCTTATCAACCGCTCAGGTAGAAATTGCCGATAGATATAATAATTATCATACAGTAGTTGCGCTTTTGGATAACGGGAGTCAACATTGCTTTATAACGGATAATGTATGCCAGAAATTACAGATTAAAACGATACAGTCCACTCTTCGAATCACTGGCGTAGGTCAATCTGAAACGCAGTCGACACAATTATGCAAAATTCAGTTAAAATCTAAAGTGAACGACTACAGTACGCACTTGAGATGTTTTGTTCTGCCAAGTATTACTTCAGAGTTACCGTCGACGGGAGTAAGCAGTGATTGTTTGCAGATTCCAAAGGATTTGCAATTAGCAAATCCTGATTTTTATAGGTCATCGGACGTTGATCTACTGATAGGCGCTGATAAATTTTGGGAGTTGTTATGTGACGGGAAGTTACGGTTATTCAAAGGGCCTTATCTGCAAAATACAAAACTAGGCTGGATTATTTCCGGTCCTATTCACAACAAAAGCGGCCTGTATACAAGACATGCGCAGTGTAACTTTACTCAGTCGGTTGATGATCAATTGCGGCGTTTCTGGGAACTAGAGGAAGTACCTAAGGTTGAAAACTATCGTACCCCCGGCGAACACATTTGTGAGGAGTTGTTTATCAAAACAACACATCGCGGCGCTGACGGGCGATACGCGGTTCGAATCCCGTTAAAGGAATCAGCTGACTCTTTAGGCGATACATTTAAATTAGCTGAGACAAGATTTTACGCGCTTGAACGTAAATTAGGGCGGCTCCCAGACTTCAAAAGGCTTTACTGTCAATTTATGCGCGAATACTTAAACTTGGGTCACATGACTCGTGTGTATAGTCTAACCTCGCCGAACTTTGTTTTGCCGCACCATGGAGTTCTTAGGGAGCATAGTACAACCACAAAGTTACGTGTTGTTTTCGATGCTAGCAGCCCATCTACGTCGGGCAAGTCACTCAACGATATCCAGCATATCGGGCCAACGCTACAAAATGATTTATTTGCAATACTCTTGCGCTTTAGGCAGTACCGATATGTCGCTTGCGCCGACGTGGAAAAGATGTACCGGCAAATCCTAGTACAACCAGACCAACGCAATTTGCAGTGTATACTCTGGAGAGAGTGTCCGTCGGAGACACTCGGGCTGTACCGACTTAATACAGTGACGTATGGCACAGCGTCGGCGCCATACTTAAGCATTCGATGCTTGAAACAGCTAGCCAAGGAATGTGACGACAGTCACGTGGCTCGAGTTATCGATGAGGATTTTTACGTCGACGATCTAATCACCGGTGACTCGTCACCACATGGCTTACGGGACACATGCACTAAAGTCACGGCTGTTTTAAGCACGGCTTGCTTACCATTGCGAAAATGGGTGTCGAACGCGGACATTTTCTCCTCTACAGGTCTAGAAGATTCCTCCAAGCAGTTGAGTTTGGGAGAGCATTGTCAATGTAAAACCTTAGGCCTGGGTTGGTTGTATGGCTCGGACGAGCTGCATTTTACGACTAAGATCGAACACGACGTAAAGTTCATTAGTAAACGCATAATTTTGTCAATAATCTCGCAAATCTACGATCCGTTAGGTCTCTTGTCGCCTGCAATAATAGTCGCGAAAATTTTGCTCCAGAAGCTGTGGTTGTGTAAATTGGGTTGGGACGATCCAGTTCCCGTTGAAATAGCTACGACCTTTAAGCAGTTCGTCACAACCCTGGAGTGCTTGTCCGATTTAAGGGTTCCGCGTCATGCTATAAGTGACATTTCACATTGTGCACTTCTTGAATTACACATTTTTTGCGACGCGTCTTTGCAGGCATTTGGATCGTGTGCCTATATTCGGGCTTACGACGCCATTGAAACCGGTGAGCATTCCCCGTCTCGAGCTTCTCGGAGCCCTCGTTGGTGCTAGGTTATACGATAGGATTACTAAATCTCTCAGACTTGAGTTCACTAGCGTTACATTTTGGACCGACTCAACCATCGTACTGGGTTGGCTAAAAACGGCACCTAATCTATTAAAAACATTTGTGCAAAATCGCGTCGTAGAAATTACTGATTTGACAAATGACGCAAAATGGTTCCATACCAGCTCTAAGGACAACCCAGCCGATATGTTGTCACGCGGGGTAAATCTTGAAGTGCTTAAAAGCTCTAACTTATGGTGGCACGGTCCAGCGAACTTGGCTGCGCATTACTTAAGCATTCGGCCCGAGGTGAGCGACGCCGGTAACTGTACAGACTTAACGGACTTTTTACCCAAACTTAAAATGAATACAACCACTAGTATCAATATGGTAGGATATGCGTCACGGAGCCTCATAGACATTTCCAGATTTTCCAATTTTAATCGGTTGGGAAGAGTATTTGCGCTTGTGCTACGTTTCATACGTAATAGTCGAACAAAGAAAAAGAGCGAGCGCAAAACCGAACCGCTAACCGTTGAAGAAATAAATTGTGCGCGTAAGTACCTAATTCGAACAGCTCAAATGGAATCGTTCCCTGCCGAATATCGAAACTTACTCGAAAATAAATCTTTTAAATTTAAACGTAATCTTTCGGGCCTTACTTTGTTTTTGAATCATGACAAACTTCTGAGAGTCAACGGTCGTATTAGGAATTCAAATCTCTTCGATTTTAATAAAAAGCATCCTATATTACTATGTAGTAAGCATTACTTCACTCGGCTGTTGTTTCGTAGTGAGCACACGCGACTGCTGCACGCGGGCGCTCAGCTGCTACTGAGTACTATCCGAGACAGCTGGTGGCCGCTGCGCGGCCGGGAGCTAGCGCGTGCGACGGTGCATCGTTGCGTCACGTGCACGCGTATGAAGGGAAAGACTCTGACACCTATAATGGGTAATTTACCGCCTGAAAGGCTTGAGCCTGGATTCCCATTCATACATTATGGCGTTGACTATGCGGGTCCGCTATATATTTTAAACCGCAACGGCAGGGGTGCAAAGCTTGAAAAATGTTATATCGCGTTATTTATATGTTTCAGTACTCGCAACATACACTTAGAAGCTGTAACTTGTTTGTCAACAGAAGCTTACTTACTCGCATTAAAAAGGTTCATCTCACGTCGCGGTAAACCACTCGAAATTTATTCCGACAATGCTAGGAATTTTGTGGGCGCGATGAATGATTTTGCTGTATTCTTGCAGAATAATTCGCGTAGTATTATCGACCGTCTGGCTAATGAAAATATAGTATTCAGGTTTATACCGCCGTATGCACCTCATTTTGGCGGCCTCTGGGAGGCGGGAGTTAAGTCTTGTAAATTTCATTTAAGGCGCGTTATGGGAAATGCCAATTTAACGTACGAGGAGTTTAGCACAGTGTTAGCACAAATTGAAGCCGTCCTGAACTCCCGTCCTCTATCCCCTCTATCCGCAGATCCGACCGACTTTCTTCCGCTAACACCAGCGCATTTCTTCATCGGCCGGCCATTAACAGTGCCAGCATGCGATGACCTCAAGGCCATGCCGACCAGCCGCCTGCCCCGTTACCAGAGGGTGGAACAGATGAGACAGCATTTCTGGCAAAGGTGGTCAAAAGAATACATTTCCGAATTGCAAACCCGGACGAAATGGCAGACTAGACAACAAGACATCGCACTAAATTCGATGGTCCTTATTAAAGAGGACAACCTGCCGCCTCTTAAATGGCGTTTGGGAAGAGTAACTGCTGTGCACACCGGAGCAGACGGAGTTTCCCGAGTAGCGGAGGTCAAAACCTCGTTAGGGCTTGTGAAACGAGCCTTCTCTAAGATCTGCCCGCTCCCAGTGCAGTCAGAAGACGCTTGATTATTAACTATTGGAAAGCTGGTGTTCCCAAGGCCGGGGGCATGTTTACGCCCAACAAGTACACGACTTCAAACGCCATCTCTACGCGTCGTGGTGGCAACTTTCACATGTGAAGAAGATGACCGCACGGGGGCGCATCGAGCGCCGTATGTGACGTTTCCTTTTGACGGTTAAAGTCGTTAACCGTTTTAAAAAGCAAGCGCTATACACCTGTCATAGGACACACGCCTTATTTGTCGTCCTCAGAATTATACCTAATTATTTCATGATTATTTGCCATTTATATTAAATTGTAATCGATAGTATATAGAGTTACGATTAAACGCTATTGATCTGCTTGGAAATCGCGATTTATTGAAGAGACTACTATTATTTCTCTACAAGACCTCGAGATCCGTCCACCCTTGTTCCTGCAGTTAGAGGAACCAGTGGACAACCATACAGCAAGATAAATATGAAAAAACATATCAAAAAAACCGGCCAAGTGCGAGTCGGACTCGTGCACGAAGCGTTCCGTTATCTGTACAACATTAGCCAAAATCGGCCCCCCTTAAATATTTATTTTATTCTGTTTTTAGTATTTTTTGGTATAGCGGCAACAGAAATACATCATCTGTGAAAATTTCAACTGTCTAGGTATCACGGTTCATGAGATATAGCCTGTTGACAGACAGACAGACGGACAGCGGAGTCTTAGTAATAAGGTCCTGTTTTTACCCTTTGGGTACGGAACCCTAAAAAAAGGTATAAGGTATGCGATAAATAATATTATTTGGAAGAATTCAAAACAAGTAAAAAAATACATAAAAATCGAATTAAGATCCGAAGAAAAAACTGGTTTACGTGACTAAAAAAAAACAAAAAAAAAACAAAAAACAACAACATGGAACCATGTCTTACCACGTCCTCGTCGTTGGTTCCGGGTAACGCTAAGAGTAGGAAACTGCAGTTCATTACGTAATACGTAGGTATTCAGCAATGCAGCAGCAGGTAACTAGCAATTAGTTTGAACTAATTCTCTACAGAAGTTAAGAGGGTTTAGTCACTTTTCAGTACTTTGAAGGACAATTTCTCCCAACCGGTTGAGATTGGGCAGTTAAAAAAAATGTCTGTTATTTTAGTTTAGACTATTTACACTCTAACATATATCAAAATAATAGTAGATTGTTCAACAAGGGACTAAAACAAGCCATAATGACACGAGATGTTTAGCCACGCGAGCGAGCCAGCGAGCGAGAGTGGCTATAGTTCGAGTGTCATTATGGTTGTTTAGTCTCGCGTTAAACACTCTACTTTTCACTTTGAATGCGAGGAAAAAAAACAACGTTCAGTGCCGGATTAGCCACGTATCTAGCAAGAGTAGCAAATGCTACGGGCCCCGCGCATCCACGTCTAAACTCTAAAATGCTAGTACTTACATCAGTATGCGTATGCGTGTACTCATATTATTATGCATCAGGGTTGACGATAAGATGAATAATCCAGTCGATATTCTCCACCAGAATAACCTAAAACAAACACCCACGCAAAATAGGTGCATATCTAAGTCGCTCAGTTGCGGAATAAGCCCGCCACAACCTGTAACCTAAAACAAACCCAGGGGTCTCTTTATAGAATTTGCTACGGACCCCGTGCTTGCTCAATCCAGCACTGACGAAGTTCTATACACATTTATAAAATTGATTATAAGAAAGTTTCTTACAAATTTGTTCCGCGGTTTTTTTCTTTTCTTTTGTATTTTTTTTGTGAAGTGCCGCTTTAAATGCTTGCATATTTAGCCAACAGGTTCAAACTTGAAAACTATTGTAGAACTAATTGGACCAAGCATAATAAAATGAATTCATCCTTAATATAATTAAATATATTCATATTTGTAATCATTAATCGTGTTTCACGAAATTAAATCATTTTTATTTTATATTTTTTCACAGTTGTCATTTTGAGGTTATTTCCACGAGCTAAAAATTGTCTTCACCACAGAATAAAAACTAGAGGCATAGAAACCGTACTAAATAGACAGAAAATACATTATGGTTGACTTCTTTTTACTTATGGTTGAGTCTAGTGAGTTGGAAAGAGATCGTCACAAGGCGTGATTTGGACCTTTAAGCACCAGTGTGGAAGAAAGTAACGTCAAAGAAGACCGGTCGTTGATTTGACGTTTCTTCACCTTCTGATCATGACAGATTAAAGAAGAAAAGACACCTAGGTTTTGTTTCTTTTCCTCTTATCAAAATGTAATATATAAAGTAGAGACAAGTAGCTAGTGCAACGTTCATCTTATTGCACGGCTTCTATGCCTTTAGTCTTTATTCTGTGGTCTATACAAAAAGACTGAAATTAGCAATAAATCCTCCATTCACAAACACCGTGATTGGATGTTTAGGGGATTCCAAAGTAAATTAAAACAATTTTAATTGAATCCCTAGAGATTAAAAAAGGAACTTTAGTCCCGATGTGCAGAGACTAAAGTAACATTTTAAGAGCATGAGAAGTGAAAAGCAAATTAAGGGCGGGAGCGGGTCGGGCGCCGGGCATGTCGTTTTCATCGCGGGACCCGCGCGGGTCGTCGTATTCACACATAGCGCCGAACCGCGGCGGGTCCTTCGCGGGCCAGTCGCGGGTGCGGCGGTCCCGACCCGCGCCCGACCCGTCCCGCCGCGTGTGTGAATGCTTCCATATAACTCCATGTTGAAACACCCGCCGAACTACCGACCCGCCCGGTGTGTGAATTGCCCTTTAGTCTCATACCGTCCCTTTACTTTCTCAACCTCTTATCTGATCTAATATTTTGATAGGAAAATAGTCTTTATAATCCTTGGAACATGAGTGATTTTTCTATCTAACAATTCGATTAGATCTAGGTTGAGATAATAAAGGGATGATACATATTGAATTTAGTTAGGTAGTCTCTCACTGTCTTGATGATACAATTTATTCAAATTTATTGTAATTTTGTTTATTATCCATGGTTAGTCTTAGTATATTTTACCAAAATGTGAGGACAAAAGCACAAGATATTAATACCTCGGTTTTGAATATGGATTTCGATCTTGTTTGCCTTTGTGAAACTTGGTTGGACGACTCCTTACACTCGCGTGAATATTTTGATGATAGATACACGGTTCTGCGTAGAGATCGTGACACTTCATTTAAATCTATATGATTCGGTAAGGGCCACGGTGGAGTAGTTCTCATGGCTGTATCCAAAAGGCTTAAAATAACCCATAAACCAGAGTGGCAGAGCGATGTAGAAGATCTATGGATACAAGTAAAACTGGTATCTGGAACGTTGAATTTGGGACTTGTATATCTTCCATCTTATATTCCTGAAAGTCTTATTGAAAAATTCACCCATAAGTGTGAAGGAGTGAGTTTACTTAATAATAGCGCAACGATATTAATTGGGGATTTCAATTTACCGGGACTCTCGTGGGTACCAGCTGGAGCAAGTAGTAACTTCCTTATACCTCAGGGGTCTGACAATAGTAACTACACAACTAAAGTAATTGATTTATTAACAACTTGCAATTTATATCAGAGAAATAATATAACCAATGTAAATAACGTAGTCTTGGATCTAGTTATAGCTAGTGAGAATGTTAGATCGAATGTTTCCAATACACAACCTATCAGTAGAATTGACTCGCATCATCCCCCTCTTGAACTGGACATAGAAATTGATAAACCCGTTTTACTAAGGGAAGATAAGTCGTACCTTCGATATCGGTTTAGAAAAACTGACTTTAAGGCTTGCATCAGTGAACTGAACCAAATCGATTGGGAGTCGTATATCAATTTAAATTGGAATGATTTCCTACAAATGTTTTATAATAGCTTGTGGGAAATCATAGATAAACATACACCAAAGGGCCAAAACAAGGCTCAAAGCTACCCGCCTTGGTATACACATAGATTAATCAAAAACTTAAAGGAAAAGTTCAAGTTTCATCAACGTTATAAAAGATACGGAAATCCTCGTGATTTTGATACTTTTGCTAGATTAAGAGCTATATGCAGAAACCTTATTGATATCAGTTGTAAAAATTACATGACTTCCATAGAAAACAACATTTAAACTAATATAAGGGCATTCTGGCGATATACTAAGGATAAAAAGATTAGCAATGATATTCCTGATTGTATGAAGTATGAAAATCAGACCGCGTCGAATGGCCAAGATATTGCGAATTTGTTCTCAACATTTTTTGCTTCACTCAGTTATGATACGTCAGGTTCTGCCATAGCACAACCCTACATCTCACCATTAAAGACCAATAATTTTTTAATCAATAAAATTTTTATAGATGAGGATTTGATTTTGAAACGATTAAAGGAATTAGATATCAACAAGGGTGCCGGCCCAGATGGATTACCTCCATTATTTATTAGACCGTGCGCTCCGGCTTTAGTAAAACCGCTTCGAATAATCTTTTTAAAATCAATCTCAGAAGGTGTAGTTTCAGATCTATGGAAGATTGGAAGAGTTATACCTATACATAAATCTGGAATTAAGCAAGATGTTTGTAACTACCGTCCCATTAGCATACTTTCATGTTTTAGTAAGGTGTTGGAATCTATAGTATATGAGAGCTTGTTTTATCACTTTCGCCCTATTCTAAGCGATACCCAACACGGCTTCGTCTCAGGTAGATCTACAACTAAAAACCTTTTGCACTATACTAATTACATCTGTAGCGCATTTAATGATAAGTTACAAGTCGATTCTATTTATACAGATTTTTCAAAGGCGTTTGACAGCGTGAGTCACGAGCGATTCATCGGCAAACTTCGGGATGCAGGTATTCATGGTAGTTTACTTCGGTGGTTCAAATCATACATACAAAATCGTAGTCAGATTGTAGTTATTTATGATTATGACTCAATACCATTTCAACCGTCTTCTGGGGTACCGCAAGGCTCCAATTTAGGACCCCTGCTATTTATAATATTTGTCAATGATTTGTTAACTTCAATATCTTCTGAATGCCTCGCATATGCTAATGATTTAAAAAATTATCGCAAAATATATACCATGCAGGACTGCCGTCAATTACAAGATGATCTCAAAACAGTGCAAGATTGGTGTATGCTCAACGGCATGCCCCTCAACAGTACCAAATGTCAATGTATAACATTCACTAAAAATAAAGATCGTATTATTTACGATTACAGAATTCATGACCACTCTCTTGATCGTGTTGATGTAGTCAGAGATCTAGGCATCTTGTATGATGAACAGTTTTCCTTCAGGCAGCATTATGATAATATTATAGCCCGAGCAAATAAAATGCTAGTCTTTGTCATCCGAGTAAGCAAACCGTTTAAACTAGGAAAAACCATATCGGTTCTCTATGAGTCTCTAGTGCGAAGTATACTAGAATATAACTCTTCAGTTTGGAACCCAATTTACTACGTACATAACCAGAGACTCGAGGCTGTCCAAGCTCGTGCGCTTAGGTTTGCCTAAATGAAAATTGGCAAACGTAAATCCCTTCCAAGTTACGATAATAGACTAAGTTTTTTCAACATGTACACCTTGGAGCATAGGAGAAATGTTGCTGATGTCACTCTTTTATTTAAAATTGTAAACTCTATAGTGGATCCCAACATAATTCAAGAACTTTAATTTAAGTATAATAAAAGATCTGTCCGTCATCCACAATTATTTGCTTGTAACAATGTTTCCAGAAATAGTCCTGTCATCCGCATGTGTAGCACATTTAACACTATCTGTACTAAATGTGACATGTTCTCCATGTCACTGAACGCATTCAAAACAGCCGCAGCACTTGCGCTTAATGTAAAGGATTAGGCTAATAATAATTATATTTGTTTTTAATCATTATTTTTAAAGCAAACATGCTGTAATTTGCTAATGCTGTGGACAGTTGTTATTAAATTTCAAACATTATCTTGTATAATAGTGTAATAATTTGTAAAAAATTTACAGTTTGTAATTTGTTACTGTTCCATTAAAATAAATAAATAAATAAATAAATATTTATGGGCATTGCCTTGCTATCGAAAACGCTGAGATGCCATGCAGCACGGGTAGCACAAGTTGTATTCTCTCACTTGTCGCTCAGTGAGTCTCTATCGTTACTGACTATAGTGCATTCGCGTTAAGAAAATAGTGACTCATCAGTGCAACTGCCGGGTAAGGGTGTATTCACAGTGGAGTGAAGCGTTTTGTTCGAATATTTGACTTCAACTGGTCACTGTGAACTCGACTTTATAATTTCAAGCATTCTAATTGGCTAGGGGGCGTGGCCAGGTCGACGGTCAACGATGAGTCACTATTTTCTTAACGCGAATGCACTATAGAAAGAAAGGAAGATCCGAGCGACAAACAAGTCGCGATTAACTTGTGCTAGCCGCAATGAACTGTTTTTAACCAACTTCATAAAAGGAGGAGGTTCTATGTTCCACTGTAGTAGTATATTATTGGGCGTTTCAAAACACATTTCATGTGTTTTGTGTTTTGAAACTCCCAATCGGTTTTGAGGTGTTCTGAAACTCCCAATCGGTTTTGAGGTGTTCTGAAACTCCCAATCGGTTTTGAGGTGTTCTGAAACTCCCAACCGGTTTTGAGGTGTTCTGAAACTCTCAATCGGTTTTGAGGTGTTTTGAAACGCTCAATCGGTTTCTCTGAAACTCATAGCAGTTATTTTATTAAGTTGTAATTGATTCGAAACGCCTTTGCGTTCTTTGATATATTTGGTTCATAACGTTCAATCGGGTTTACGTGTCGCCTCACGATGTGCCCGTAACACATCATACAAAATTGAATGCGTTTTCACCATGCTAAGTCGTAACTTACTTTACATTTGTATTATTAAGTAAAATAACAAAAGCTTAACACAACACACACACTAAGTTGATCAGGCTCAGCATGTATGCAAGGGTCCAGGACCCTCATAGCGCACCACACCGCTACGGACGGACTTGGTTTGCTAAGGTGTTTTCACAACTTGCTGCGAAGGTGATCAATCTCCACAACAAGGACGGGCCACCCGGGATGCTATAGGTTCCCAGTGGTCTTATGGCTGCATTTTACATGAAGGTGGATTTGGGGGCCTTCCACCAAGGCGTGGGTCATCTGTACCTACCACCGCATAGGCACAGAATCTCCTCAAGTTCAAAGATAACAAATTCAGCGGTTAGTAGCAAGGGTGATCAGGCCGAGCCACAGGTTGCTGGTGCACCCTACCATTCCGCCGGTCGGTCACGGAAGGTGGGAGCACGTCGGTTACATATTTTGTGTTTTATTTATATCAACCAAGTATAAAAACTTCGTTAGCGCGATGTAGACCCTGAGCCTGCGATTGGTTAGTTTCTGTGACGTAGTCGTGACGCTAAACATACAATTATCAATGGCAAAAAGTTACTTGAAATTTAAATAAGTTATTACTCTACAAATTACTCAACCTGATTTTGTTTCTTTAACTGTACAAGTAAAGTTTACAATCAGTTGAAGTGTCATTTGATATGTTGCCTTAATAAATTTTTGCATATTCACAATTTGCTTATCTATCACTATGCGACACGGCTATTAAATAATTAATTGTTTTGATGAAGACGATAAAATAATGTACTTAAGCAGTGTTTACATGGTACACAAAATATAATTATAATGGTTTTGAATAGAAAGAAACAATTTGTTTAAAAAAATGTTTATTTTAAACAAATTAAGATAACAATATCAAAATGTATGTATGTAAACTCTTTATTGCACATAAACAATTACAAGACAATAATTGTAGTAATTTTATGGTTTTGAATAATATCGAGAATCAAAAGTTGCATAACGAAATTTATTAAAAAATTGATTATTTTAAACAGGTTAAAGAAAACTATTTTTAAATGTAGTATGTATGTATGTAAACTCTTTATAGCACATAAACAATTACAAGACATAATAATTATACTTAGTAATTTTGTTCAAGGTAAGTATTAAAATATGAACTTAATAAAATCTAATAGCTAACGTCACTTAGTCTTTTCACAATTCGGCTAACTAACTCTTCCGTAGCACTTAACAATTCATCGTAGTTATCTTGGACGACATACTGCACCGTCGTCGTCAAATCCTCACCTTGTTTCGACTCGAGGTTCGCAATAGTAATCTTTATTACTTGCTTCCCCTTGTTAGCTTTTCTAATTACATGCGAGTTTAACCCAATCTCTGATGTTCGAGTCCTTCTTTGCAGTGTTTTCTTCTTCAATTTTTGTTTTGATTTTTTCGGAGAATTTGCTAAAGATGTATCCTGATTTTGATTTATACATCTTTCCTGGTACTTCAAATAGGAATCCATGTCTTGGCAATAGGAAAATGGTTCGTCAAATGATGCAATAGTCTGAGATGAAAAAAGTGGGATCTGTTCATCGATTTCTTTCACGCAGTCAATGGGTTGAGAACTCGTCATACTCTGCAAAATAAATGAATAGAATTAGATTTATACCTACCTAACCATTTTTTTTATTTATTAAAAAGTAGTACATAATTGAGATAGCTGTACTTACTTATTTTGTAGATACAGGAACTGAAATTAAACTACGCCTGTCTAAATTGACGTTCAAAGAAGAACTACACTTATTTTTTAGATACAGGAAATGAAATAAAACTGCGACCGTCTAAATTGACGTTCAAAAAAGAACTAAAATACGAGTATTAAATTGTTGCAGTAACATTTTTCCTATGCTAAATAAGTACACACTTCAAATACAAGTTTAAACAAGTCTTAATTCATGCAGTGTAAAATGAGCCTTAGCGAAGTTCGCGGCTACTTTGTAAAACGGCGGCTTCTTTGATTGCAACATAATTAACATGATACTTTTGTTTGTTACACATTTGCTTATTTTGCAAATTGACGTCTGAGGTATTAAACCTTTATAAAAACCATTATTGTTCGTATTTTGTAGTAGCACTGTTAATACAAATCGAGTGTAATAAATATTGAAATGTTGAGAACTTCTGTATTGTGGTGTAGGTACCGATAAATTTATTTTTTATGTTGTAACGCATAACTTTATTAGACACCGTTGCAGTCAATCGTTCTACAGTGAATCAATCATCTTTACTCTACCTACACTGCACTAAAACAATGTTCGTAAGTTTTTAATACATTTAATTACATTGTTATTAACTTTTTTACACAATATTAATGTTATACTTTGTTTGCAGGTCTGATACGGAATACTGTCAAGTTGAGCTCTCCAAAAAGACTCCCTCAAAAAAGAAAATCGCGCTTCCTGAATCTGAGGACGAAGTTTCTATACCGCGGTAATTATATTTTAAACAAGTATAATGATATTAAAATCTTCTAATGTGTTTTATAAAACGTATAATTTGTTTTTAATAGGTCTAAGAAGCTTAAACTCTCCAAAAAGGCTCCCTCAAAAAAGAAAATCTCGCTGCCTGAATCTGAGGACGAAGTCTCTACACCTCGGTAATTATATTTTAAACAAATGAAACATTGAAACCTTCTAATGTGCTTTTAAAAATGTAAAATTAATTTTTTATAGGTCTAAGAAGTTGAAATTATCGAAAACCCTGCTTCCCGAATCTGAAGAAGAGGTTCCAACTTCATGGTGAGTAATTAAATTACCGTTTTTGAAACTGAATTAAAATAATTAGCTCAGTATGTACCTACCTATGTTCGTATTATTAATTTTTGGTTTCGATTTACAGCACAAAAAAGTTGTCGCAGACGTGTCAACAAAAACATCCGCCTGCAGGCTGGAAAATTGACTCCGATAGCGAAGACGAAGACTTGCGTGTTCAGCAAAAGGAAACGGTGTTCCCGTCTGTTTTGATACGGCAAGTTCCTGGCGGCAGGGTGCGGCGAACTGCACAATTGTCTGGTAATCTTTTTATTGAGTTAAAATTGTATAATGTTGCTGACATAAAAACTGTTGCGGTAGAAGATCGATGGAAGAAGGCTTTAATTAACTTAAAACTTCAGGTAGATG
The DNA here is from genome assembly GCA_948252455.1 of Acleris cristana. NCBI lineage: Eukaryota > Metazoa > Arthropoda > Insecta > Lepidoptera > Tortricidae > Acleris > Acleris cristana. Next base: position 3,681,932 of record OX411771.1, on the reverse strand, counting down.
CGGATTCGCAAGAGGTATCAAATATTAATAAAGTTTTAAAATTAAGTAAGGAGCACTTCATCGACGATGGAGTGTTCTATCGCGATTTAAAATAATTAGAATTGATGTGATAGGTACCTTTGTTTGTAATATTCACCGTAATTTTTCTTTTTAAAAATGAGTCTTAACTCAATATTTTGTTCTGTTTGCGAAACATCTGTTGCAAGTCGAGCTTTTTCTGCCCATTTACGAAGTACCGTGCATAAAAATAATATATCTATAGATAACGGTGATGGTGTTGAAAAAATAGCTAGCGCCTTTCGAAGTAGGATAGCGTCTTACCGCGTGCGAGGACACGAAGACTGCCCAGAGCAAACTAGTCCTCCTGCCGAGTTTTTACACAGTGTTCGCGCCCGCGTTCGAAAATTTTTAGATGCAAGACAATCAGTCTTTAAGAGTGTTAAAGTTAACTTTGAATTATTTGCAGAATTTTCTTTACTTAAAAACGATACATGCGACGTTAAGTCTTTTACGACTCAAAATATAGTGATACATCAGACTTATGATTTCAATGAAATATTTTCAAATCTTTTACACTCTATTTGTCGAAAAATTGATGAATTTCAAGACAGGGATAGTGGTTGGGCTTTTATGCGCAATTTATACCTAGAGCTAAACATCAGTAAATACAACCCACTGCGAGCATCGAGATTCATAGATTTGCCTAAAAATATTAAACTTAAGCGTGCGTGCATCAATATTCAAAATAAAGATAATTTTTGCTTTTTGTGGTGTGTGATGGCTGCACTATTCCCCGCTAAAAGTAATGCTCATAGGGTATCTTCATACCCTCATTATGAAGGTGTTCTAAATAGCGCGGACATGACCTTTCCTGTAGGATTATCTGACATCAAAATATTCGAAAAAAACAATCAGAATATAAGTATTAATGTGTATGCACTCAAAAATAAAACTGAAATTGTAGGCCCGCTTTATAAAACCGCATGTCGGAAACAACATCATATTAACCTATTAATGTTAGAAAACGGGCGTCAAACACATTATTGCCTAATAAAAAATTTAAGTCGTCTGCTTAAACTTCAATTAACAAAACATAACGGACAAATATTTTTTTGTGATGAATGTATGATATTTTTTAATAGTGAAAACAAATTAAATGCTCACGTATGCGGGGGCGTTAAGACAATTTTACCTGAACGGGGTGCGCAAATTGAATTTAAAAATTTTGAACGAATGCAAGATATGCCTTTCATAATTTATGCAGACTTTGAATCATTATTGCAGTCAAATACAGACGAAACGCTTAGTTCAAAATGTACTACAACATTACAGGAGCACGTGCCATCTGCATTTGCGTACTACATTGTTTGTTCATACAATAGCTCGCTAAACAAATTCGTTTCTTATCGTGGAAAAGACTGCGTAGATAAATTTCTCGAATATTTGCAAATAGATGTATGTAGAATTCATAAAATATATTCTAACCAAAAGACAATATCTATTACAAAGGAAGAAGATAATGATTTTTTAAATTCTCAGTATTGTTTTCTTTGTCGCAAGTTATTGCTTGGCGACTCCGTGAGAGATCATTGTCATTTAACGGGACGCTATAGGGGGGCAGCCCATTCTTATTGTAATATTCGATACCGCTTACCATCATTTGTGCCAGTATTTTTTCACAACTTATCTGGATACGACAGTCATTTGTTTATACGTCAGTTGGGCGAACTTCCTGGTCAAATCAAAGTTATTGCAAAAAACAAAGAAAATTACATATCATTCACGAAATTTTTCATTACAGATCAAAACGGATATATGCCTGTTCGTTTTGTAGATTCATTCAAATTTTTATCAGCAAATTTGGAAGAACTTGTAAGCACCTTAAATAAAGAAGATTTTATTCACCTCTGTCATTTCTTTCCTATAAAACAGCATTTTGATCTATTGAAACGAAAGGGTGTCTATCCATACGAGTATATGACTAGTTGGAGTCGCTATAAAGAGCAATGTTTACCGCAGCAACATTATTTTTACAACTCAATAAAAAATGACAGTATTTCAAAATATGACTATGAGCATGCGCAACTTGTATGGAAATCTTTCGATGTAAAGAGTTTAGGAGAATACACTGACCTGTATCTTAAATCAGATGTATTATTACTAGCTGACATATTTGAAAAGTTTCGTCAAACTTGTAAAATTAATTATAGATTAGATCCTGCTTTTTACCTAACCGCCCCAAGTTTAAGTTTTGATGCTATGTTACTCATAACTGATGTGAAGTTACAACTCATTGATGACCTTGAAATAATTAGAATGATTCAGAAGGGTATTCGTGGAGGTGTATGTTTATGTTCTACTCGGTATGCAAAGGCAAATAATAAATACATGCCGAATTTTGATTCCAGTAATCCATATAGTTTCTTATTGTACATAGACTGTAATAATCTATACGGTTATGCAATGTGTGGTTTTTTACCTTATGCTGATTTCAAATTCTTACCACAGCATGCAATTAATGAACTTGATATTCTAAAAATCTCTGATAATTCGGATTATGGTTATATTTTGGAAGTGGATTTAGAATATCCAGAACATTTGCATGACTTGCATAATGACATTCCATTCTGTCCTCAAAAATTCACACCTCCTGGTTCGAAGCAACCTAAACTTATCCCAAATTTATGTGATAAATATGAATATGTCATCCATTACATGCATTTAAAAATATGTCTTAAACACGGTTTGATATTAAAAAGAATACATAGAGTAATCAAGTTTAAACAAGGTCCATTTTTGAAGCAATATATAGACTTAAACACGCAGTTAAGACAGAAAGCTAAATCCGTGTTTGAGCAAAATTCATGCAAACTATTTAACAATGCTATATTTGGAAAAACGTTGGAGGACCCCGAAAAAAGGTTAAATGTCATGTTAGTTAATGCATGGCGAGACACTACAAATAAAACAAAAAAGAAATATACAGCTGAGCAGCTAACAGGGAGACCCAATTTTCATAGTTCAACCATTTTTACTGAAAATTTTGTTGCCATACAAATGAAGCCAGAATCGATAACTCTCGATCGACCAATTTACATTGGATTTACTGTTTTGGAAATATCGAAAACTCATATGTACGATTTTCACTATTCTGTTATGAAACCATTTTATACATCTAATCTGAGTTTGTGTTATACTGATACAGATTCCTTTCTGTATTCCATAAATACAGAAGATTTATATGCAGATTTAAAACTAAAATTTCACCACTATTTTGATACTAGTAATTACTCAGACAGTAACGTATTTGGTATAACTCGTCAACATAAAAAAGTACCAGGTTTGTTTAAGGACGAACTTGGTGGAGAAATAATAAACGAATTTGTAGGTCTTAGGTCTAAATTGTATTGTATAAAAACTGAAAACAATCAAATTAAAAAGGCTAAGGGCACAAAAAAACATGTATTGCGAGGTGTGGATTTTGAGGAGTATAAAAAAGTACTTTTAAATAAAGAGCGGATAAGAAAGAGGAATATTGTATTTAAATCACTAAAACATGTTATTTTTACACAGTCTTTAAATAAAGTAGCATTGTCGTCAAATGATGACAAACGCGTTATACTAAAGAATCAAACCTCGACGTTATCTTGGGGTCATCAATCTTTGTTTTAATGTAAACAAGTTAGATTTAAGGTGTAATATTGTAAATAAAGGTGGCCATTACTGAATAAACGTTGTTTTTTAACAATCTTGTTTTATTTTACTTCGTGTATCATAATCATAATATTCGCACGTTAAATATATCAATGTCACTATTGAAATGTTTGATTAAGTATGAAATTTATTTAGTCGTCACGTCACTGTTAGATTTAACGTACGAATATATATGTGTTTGCAATAGGTCCTAAAATAAAAATGCAATGATTTAATAGCAATTATTTATTTATTTATTTATTTTCTACAGAATTAAATTATTTTCAGAATACCATTTTTTAATACATATTACATTTTTTAACGCACATGTTTTTTTATGAATCATACAATTATATGTACTGAGATCTTTACAATATTTTTGATGCATAGATTGAAAATTAGGCAAACCTTTTTCTCCTAAATCTATTACTGTACAATTAGAACACAATTCTATTACCCATTTAACTTTTTCTAATCCTTTTACATATATTTTCTTATTTTCTAAGTAACCATGAATCATTCTTTTAAATTCTCTATAGTCAACATATCCTTCACGCCATAAAATTCCGAGGTTTTTCTCAATCCAGTTCACCTGACGTTTTTCATTTTCCGATAAAGTAGAAAATGCATATGGGGGTTTTATTGAAAATATTTGCGTGTATTCATCTGTACTGTATGCAAATTCCTTAACAATAAATTCATTTTTATACGATTTAAATCCCTGAAGATCCACGAACAAACGGTCAGTCATCATGATATTTTCTTTGTAATGTTGCTTAACGGTTTGTATTCTACAATACTATCATTCAGAATTAGACAGTACGCCGCAGTATTATCGGGAATATCCTGTTCACACTCTAATTCTAGCCGTACATCTATGGCACCTGTTTTTAAGGTTTCGTTTTGATGAGAACAGTCGAGGACGAAGAGAGGGGCTTTCTCTTTAAATTTTTGCGGACTTAACAACGGTGCTTGACTACGTCTATAATAAGACTGTTGAAATTTAGCGTACTGTTCGTATAATAAAGCGTACTTTTCGTCTCCAAAACTTACATTTAAACTTTCATATGGAAAATAGTTTGAGTTCAAAAAAACTTTGACGTCTCTCAAATGACAATGATCAAAGCATGTTATATCTTTGTTAATCATATTTTTTCGGTCCGTTTTTAATCCAATTATAACGAATCGTGGCTTTTCAATTTGAGATGAAGTTTTGATTGACCAAGAATGTTTAGAGGTTTTAGGCAAAAGCGGATACTCATAAAGATCCCAGTTCCTAAATGCTATTTGAATAGCGCGATCTTTTTCTAAATGTTTTAATAAAGTTAATCTTTCCCGATCAGAAACTTTAATATGAGGCATACGCCATACTATTTTAGATATAGTAATGTTGTCTATGTATTCATTTGTATTTAATATTACGCTATTTAAATTACTATTGGATCGTAAAAGAATAAGTTCATGTTTGCAATTAATAATTATTTTATTATAATCCTCTGCGAAACCAAGAATTTTATTTAAAGGCACAGATACAGAAAATGATCCATTGGTAATTTTTGTGCCATAAACGTCCCAGCCCCATAATTTTGACATCGAAGATTCGAGTTCATTCATAGATATAAGAGATTTCATAGTAGTCGTAACCCCGGCGTTTTTTATTTTATCTATTTCTATCCCATTCAGTTCATATCGAATATCTTGAAACATATGTAGTATAGGGTTATTAGTAAACAGAACACTGTTCACCTGCGCTTTTGTTTCTCTATTGATTACTTTAATAGTACCCTCTATGTATAAAGTACTCGCTGATGGTAATACGTAAAGATCTTGTTGATTAATAGGTATACGGATTTCATCGTTTAAATTAAAACTGGTTACGTACGGTTTATATGAATGATATTCGAAACTTTCAATCGTGTTATCAAAGCTCAATGGATCTATTAAGCTTAGTATACTCATTTTAACAAGCCTATGTTTTTTAAAAATTGTTTATTATCTTTCGTTAGCTTTGTAAATTGCTCTATATGTCTTCTTTTCTTGATAGCACAGTGATTACTAATACGTTTATCGTGCGAGACTTTGCTTTTATTGAAATCTATAATTTTTCCGAAGATGTAAATATATTTGAATCTCTTCACCTCGTAAATTAAGTAAATTATTATTTGCGTCTAATATTCTTATTTTAAGTGAGCTTAAGCTTTTTTGGGTAACCGGGAAATAGATAACGTTTTTCGGTGTTTCTATAATCCTATATCCTGGAGGCACATTCGGAACAAACTCATGAATAATGTGGCTTGGTCTTCCGTTTACAAATGATCCGCTCACTATGTCACATTCAACTCGCACTATAGTTGTAGACAGAATGGAGACAGGAAAGGGGGACTCTGTTAATATATTAGCTTGTACAGTTTCTTCACCGAAACCTAGTAACTTGCCAATCGAATTTTCTTTATTAAAGTATACATTTTTAGAACATACTATCGAAGTCTTTAAGGTATTATTATTACACGTCAGTGAAAATGTGCATCCTTGCAGATGTCTTTTGAAGTAATCGTCAAGGTCTTGAAGTTCGTATGACCCTTCAGGAATTTGTACTATTTCGTTTTTACCATAATAAAATTTATTGTTTCTGTAGTCTATATTAGGTATAGAGTTAAAAGTTGACATGTATAGCAACCCACATTCATATTCACCATCTAGTTGAAGAGCTGGTGAATGATTCGTAACCAGGGTAGAAGAGGTTCCAGTTATAGACAAAGTGAAAGACATCGTGTGAATGATAAGGTTTTTATTGCACAGAGACATTTAAACGGTCGCTCCAAAATTGTTTTAAATATTTCAAACATAAATGTCCGCAATTTACAGTGTCAAAATTTTGATAAGTGTTGTAGTTATATGAAATTTCATGATTTTTTAAATACCTTATTAATTCTAACGGTGGTTGAAGATCACCATAACTATTAAAATATTCACAATAATTATTATCTTTAACATAGGCTACCCAGTGAGTCCCCTGGTTTTTAGAACTGTCTAAATTAACGATTGCACATTCTACTCTGTTAGGTCGCTTTGGCAAATTATCTCTCATATAAACACCACGAAAATGAGGAATATCTGTTGAGTATTTTAAAAGATCTATATTAGTGAGAGCTCGTCTAGGTAACCTTTTATTTAGTTTTTTGAACTTTTTAAACACAATCCTTTGCCGTTCTTATACGGTTTTATATGTAAACCTTTTCCTAATGCAATAGATTCCATCATTTTGTTATGGCGTTCTGATTCGGTTAAGTTTTTCTTTGCAGCTTTGTAATCAGCAACAGCTTTTGCGATTCCAGCAGCTCCTCCTGCTAACGAGCCTAACGCGGAAAGTCCAGCAAAAATAGGTATCAGTGGTAAAATACCTCCAGTTTTTGGGATCGGTATTAAGCGAGGAACTCGTAATTTACTCGTATTGTTATTACGGAATACTTTAATTGCAGCTGCGAAAGCTTGGCTAATTGCAGTGCCTTTATTTTTAGATTTGTTTTTCTTTAATTCAGCACGTATTTTAGATGTAAACTGTTTAAATGTTTTTATCCCCGCACCGATTTTTATTTTAGATTTCATTAGTTTGCTAACTAACCATGATGCAAGTTTTTCACCCTTTCCAGCGTTTTTCGAGTTTAATCTTTGTTTAGCCATTTTATAAAGTTCTAAATCTGCACGGTGTCGGTCATCTAGATTAGAATGTTTATCGTAAGCAATGTCGTGCTGCATACACGCTTCGTCCAACTCATTAATTCCCTTATCACCCCTTAGCAACCGTTTGTGCAATTTTGTACCTGGTCCACAATAATTATACCCAGGTAAGTGCAGCTCAAATGGTAAGTGATTAATAGCACTGTTTAAAAGTCCTCTCCCTTTCATATCCAATATAATAATGACAATTTTGAATACAATAAAGTTAATAAATAAACTCATACAATGGCATTTCTATCAATCCAGCTATTTTCGCTATCATTAAGCCCTAACCACTTTACATACAATTTTTCTCCCCTCTTTTTGATCACCTTTTCTATGAGGTAAACATCAGGATGCTTTGTTTTCTGAAGTTCTTGTTCGTAAAATGAACCGAGTATTGTATTTTTTCGTTGATCTTCAATAAGGTAAGTAACTGGACGAGTGTGATTTACATGTTTAATAGTAAATATTTCTGTCGACCAATTCGGTGTATAACCTTTATGAAAAGCACTTTTATACTTGCTTATGCGTACATGATCTCCTATATTAAATTTATTTGATTCATAACCTAGATTGGATTGCGCGTTTTCGATGTTTGTCTTTACTTTGGACTCATTATCAAAATTAACATCAAAAGGTTTAAATTTTGTTGTATGATGCATAGTTTGATTATAGGATTTAACTATATCATTCAAAGGTTTTCCAACCCATTTATAATTTCCAATGAAACTAAAATATTTGTATAGTTTATTTTTGAGCGTTTTTATTAACCTTTCAACAATAGATGCTTTTTTAATTGAATACGTGGAATAATGATTTATTTTTAAAAAATGTACATAACGACCAAATTCATTATTATAAAACTCTTTCCCTAAGTCTGTCTGTAAGTTTATCGGTACTCGTTTTGATGATTTAATAATTTGTTCGAAAGAATTTTTAACTTCTATTTTCGTTTTAGATTTTGTTGGAATACACCACGCATACTTTGAAAAGGCGTCAATTACAACCAAAATGTATTTATATCCTCTATTTATCTTATGTAAATTTTGTAAGTCAATCAAATCTGCTTGCCACAAATCATCAATTCCTTTTAATATAACTGCTCGTCGCTTAAAGTTTTTTCGAGCTGATCTGTGTATCTCGTTCACGACTTGCTGCTTTGCCATTGTTTAATTTGTTGAAAATATCGTCTATTTCCCTTTTTGAATAAAAGTTCAATTTCAACTGATTTGCCAACTGATGAATTTGAGAATTTATGTCATCAAACATAGAATCTAGATACTTCTTCTGATAAAGGTTCTGAACGAGCTGATCGACGTACTGCTTATTAACTGCATCATCAGGTGACAATGGATGTGCAAGTCCCTTTAATCTTAATGATTGTAAATCAAAATGTCCATCATCTGATCGGAGCAAAGCATTATTTTTAAGTTCAGAAACTTCAGATACACGCAGGCGTTTATGAAGATGATGACCGAATTTGTCTATATTCATTTTATGTTCTATTTGCACGTCAAAAGTTCTGCCTCGACTAACGATAATAGTAAAGTAACTGTTTTATATATTGACATTGTTAACTAATCCTGCTTCTTGCAGTTCTTCAATAACAGATATGATTTCATTATCCAATCCTGTATTACCAGCTTCACGAGAAGCTATAAGCAATTTTAATCTTTCAACTAATTCGTTTGGGTTATCCCAATATACATATGATACATCGGTTTTAACTTTTTTCATGGTCGATAATCCTTCACCACTTATTAAACGTTCTTTAGCTAATTTAAAAAGCGGTCTTATTACGTATAAATATTTCATGCCTTTGTTGCTTTTAATTGGTTTATTAGGATTAAAATCTCTTCTATGTGCATTAGTTTCTAATAATAAGATTTTATAATTGCGTTTATCATCCTCAGTTACAATATTTAAATCCGGTACTTTCTTATATAGCAATTCGTTTAAACCTGGCGTTAAATAGTAAGTATGGGCATTTACTTTTAATTTTTTATCACTTGTTGTGTATACCGGACAGGATCCCAACATTAGCTTGTCCCGTTCCGTTCGAACACCAAAAGGTATATTTAAGTTGGTAATATAATTCTTTTGAAATTTAGGATCATCACGAGGAGATGCGAAAGAATCTGTCGTCTTAAATGAAATATCATTTATTGAATCCTGATCATTAGTTTGTTCACTTTCCACTCCATCGCTTACATCACTTTCATCGTTGTTTGATGTGTTATCCTCTTGATCTTCATTATCAAGACTCGATTGAGAAGATTTCCTCACAACCGTATAATCATGAATAGATTGCCTCTTTTCTTCACTAGGATTCAATTTTAATCTTTTTACTGACTTTCCCCATCGAAATCCGTCATTTAAATCATCATCATTAGTATTTAAGTAATTATTCTCATTTTTAACTTTAACTATTTCATTAAGTGGTTCTGTTATTGGTTTCAATACTGATTCCAACATCATATCATTATCAGTTTTCATATTACGAATCAGACTAACTTTCTTTTTAACGGCTTCGACAGATTTAAGTACTTTTTCTTTGAAATTTTTCTCGTCATTGATTTTAAGATTCATGTCTGATCTTGATGGTTTTCTATGAAGCAATAAATGTTTCATAATAATGCATCATGTATTATAGTTAATCCATAATGATAAATGTGTCAAAACCCATTCTATAACATCCTGAATTACGACTAGAATCTTTATTTATAACCAAGTAACTATATGGCAGTTTCCATACTTCAGCACACATTTCTCGAAACTGCGACCAAGACATATCGCTTCCAACGTGCTCATCATAAACATGACGTAAATTAACATCATCTTGCTTAAATAGAATTATTAAGTTAGCATTATCTCTTATTAATTGTTTAGGTATTTTACTATAAGTTTGATTAAGGTAGAAGCTATCAATATTTTTATGACGTCCCATTGCAAAGTAATCCCTTATGTTGTTTTGATTTTCACATGCAACATCATCAAATATAATAATTGAGTTAATGTTAGCTTCATGTGGACTTAGTACTTCATCATTCTCACTATATTTTTTAAATTCGACTGATGGAACCAACATTAGTATTTTTTCTAAATAATGATACATAGGTTGGAAGAGAGTTTTAGAATAAAGATAAAGGTTTTGAAATCGTAGCCCCCGTTCATGCAGCAGAAGACCGACCATTAAATTAGTTTTACCACAGTTAGAAGGACCACAAATGATACTTCGAATTGTGTTCGGTAAAAGCTCTCCATGACGTGAATTGCGATCGTGGCGAACTGGACAAACGACTTCTAATTGCAAGTTTTGAAGTTGTTTCACAAACTTCATATTTCCAAATATAAAAACAATATTACTACCTACGTGTTGTAAGCATGAAATGTCTGTACCCAATGAGAGTAGACATTCAAGATATTGAGTAGTTATATGTGAATATGTTCAGGTTTTTTAAAACTGTATGAACTTCTTAACCGATTGAGCATTTCAAAACACCTCAAAACCGATTGAGAGTTTCAGAACACCTCAAAACCGGTTGGGAGTTTCAGAACACCTCAAAACCGATTGGGAGTTTCAGAACACCTCAAAACCGGTTGGGAGTTTCAGAACACCTCAAAACCGATTGGGAGTTTCAGAACACCTCAAAACCGATTGGGAGTTTCAGAACACCTCAAAACCGATTGGGAGTTTCAAAACACCTCAAAACCGATTGGGAGTTTCAAAACACAAAACACATGAAATGTGTTTTGAAACGCCCAATAATATACTACTCACTGTATGTATTCTATTTTTTTATGTGTCACTATGTCTCTTCTCTGTCAATTGTGGACCAATTTTGATTCAAGTGCGGAAAGTATGCCATTTTACACGAGTCTCGAGGTGTCTTGGCCCGAGCTGCAAGCGAAGGGACTCGGGACGAGTGAAAATGACAATTCCGCACGTGTATCAAACGACGACGTTTTCAATTCATTTGCTAAAAAATGTGTATCTGTGTTTGATGTATGTACGTATTAATGTATCTGTGTATGTGTGTATCTGTGTGTGTGTGCGTATCTGTGTATGACACCCGTATTCACAAACAATACTTAAGGGATCCTTCACTGGGTAAACGCACTGCGTTTATAACAGCTTTATGATTGGTCCTTTTTGACCGACCTTTTGCTTATGAGACGATTTGAACCACCCTGTGCGTTCGTGAGCACTGTGAGACCGTTATGTGCGTTGCGTATCTGTGTATGTGTGTATGTGTGTATTATGTATATAAATATATATATTTATATAATTTTAAATTATTATTACCTATGCGTAAAGTTTCAATGGTAAATGACGTGTGTTAATTGGGATACATCTATTTTTAACAATGTATGAAAATTTTAAAACCATTTCGAGGAATAGGCTTCTCAAATCGATCCCTGTAGTTAGTATTAAAAAAACCGGCCAAGTGCAAGTCGGACTCGCACACGAAGGGTTCCATACCATTATCGAGGGAAAAACAGCAAAAAAAAATTATGCTGTTTGTTGTATGCTACGCAGAACAATCTAAGAAGTTACAGCATCTCACCTTTTGTCTAGATTTTCGTGGTTTTTTGGCTAGAACTATTGCTGACCATAGAACTCTGTAGTTTCATACATATCTGTAGGGTTGCTATTGAAAACCGCTGAGATGCTATGCAGAACTCGCTAAAAAGTTACAGCAGCTCCACTTTTGTCTAGATTTTCGCGGTTTTTTAGCCACAACTATAGCTGTATCGACTCCAGACCATAGAACTGTGCAGTTTCATATGTATTTGTAGGCTTGCTATTGAAAATAGCTGAGATGCTATGCAGAATTATCTTGAAAGTTCTGCATAGCATTGTTATGTAGACTTATATGTTTTTTAACTAGAACTTTAGCAATATCGGCTACAGACCATAGAACTATGCAGTTTCACACGTATTGGTATCTGTGCTATTGATAAAGGCTGAGATGCTATGTAGAACTTTAAAAAAAGTTACAGTATCTCAAGTTATGTCTAGATTTATATGTTTTTTATCCAGAACTTTTGCTATGTCAACTCAGGTCCACAGAACTCTGCAGTTTCAGACATATGTGTACCCTACACATATGTCTGAATGTCGTATTTGTAGGTTTGCTATTGAAAATAGCTGAGATGCTATGCAGAACTATCTATAAAGTTACAGCATCTCACTTTTGTCTAGATTGTCGTGGTTTTTTAGCCAGAACTATTGCTGTATCGACTCCAGACCATAGAACGCTGCAGTTTCATACGTATTAATAGGGTTGCTATTACAACCGCTGAGATGCTATGCAGAACTTTGTAAACAGTTACAATATCTCAACTTATGTCTATATGCATATGTTTTTAGCCGGAACTTTTGCTGAGTCGACTCCGGACCATAGAACTGTGCAGTTTTATACGTATTTGTGGCGTTGTTATTGTAAACTGCTGAGATGCTATGCAGAACTATCTAAAATGTTCTAGCTTCTCAGCCTATATCTAGATTTTTATGTTTTTTTTTAGCAGAACTATTGCTGTATCGACTCCAGACAACAGAACTATGCATTTTCTGACGTATTTGAGGCCCAGGCAACGAGAACTGCTGAGATGCTAATAGGTGGAATGCGCAGTTAGCATCTCATTTTGAAAAAATCGATTTTCAGAAGAAAAAAAAGTTGAACTATCGAAAATAAATATGTAGAACTATAGAACTATTGGGGATGCTACTAGAACTGTGTTTAAATTTTGAGATTCCAGAAAATGATATGCTAGGTTCACACACATGTAAAGAAATGGTTATAACATTTCTTTAATTTGAATTTTGCCGCGACTCGTTCTGTCAGAATAGCAGCGCGGTGTTATGGCTAAAGCACTGTGTACTGTCTGTGAAGTAATCTGTCAGAACGATATAGCAGTGCTGACAATGGTGGATAATTTTAGAGGTTATAAAAAAATAATATCGTGTATGAGACGAAACCTTATTAATGTGTTTAGATTATTGAAAATAGATTTATAAAGGAATTAAAACTATGAATAATAAACATTAAATGTCGTTTCTTTGGTTACAGGTAAGTTTCCTTAGGTTCAGAGTGTTATGATGTGTAGTATTGTCATAGAATATAACCATTGAAATAAAACTTTGGTTACAGAGCAACACATCGTTTAATTCATTAACAATAACAAAAGTAATGTTATATATATAAAATTCTCGTGTCACAGACTTTGTAACAAAACTCCTTCGAAACGGCTTGACCAATTCTTATGAAATTTTGTGTGTATATTCAGTAGGTCTGAAAATAGGACGTAAAGTATATTTCTTAAGTTTTGGATGAAAAAAAAAACTCCCGGGCGGCGCCGGGCGCGGACAGCTAGTATAAATATAATATAAATACGTATAATGTTGTCTAGTAGCCATATTGACTACAATCAATTTGTACAAGATTGTCATATTGTTATTTCAGCCACTTATTAACATACATTTCCATACCACCAAGACTAACCATTTTAATTCTTCTGACGTGTGGTATGTATGAGATTCATAATTTGGAATGTAATAGCTTGTTGTTGTAATATCCTTGTATTTTCATTAGGTATTATCAATAAGGTATTCATTATAACATTTTATACCAGTTGAAGAGTTCTTATAATACAATAATAACATGTAGGAGAGATCATCTGATGATGGTCGTATTGGTAAAATAAATACCAAATAAATAATGTAAGCTTTAGGTACGTTTTTTCGTAACAATTACGTTTAAGAAAAAAGTAGAAACATCAATTTGTGAACTTATTAGATTATCCTCGCAAAACAGTTAAAGGCTAGGTACGAAAGCAACAAGCAATCGGTAAACCAACTCGACAAAATTATATTGTGTTAAATCTTTACTAAGGTTAGCTCAGTCAAATAATGAACCACTTTATTACCCAAACAGGAAAAAAAATACCTGCTATAATATTTCTCAACTATGTCCCTTCTTCCAGTAGCAACTGTAAACAAACGTTAATATACAAAAATAATATTTTACCACCATCACTTGTAACACAACCACTTTCCTAATAGGTAAGGTGAATAAATTCACTTCACTCACATTTACACAACCATTATTTTAGATGGCGGCCATCTTTCGTCTGAGAAGACAGGGTACGTTTCCACTCAAACAATGCTGAGTGAAAGGGTGAAAACGACACGTAACGCAGGTTCTGATTGGTTCATTTCTCTCTTCACCTTTGCTTCGGCTTAGGGAAACCGCACCTTAAACCAACTCACCTCTAAAATAGGAGCTTTTCAATTTGACACTAATGACAACCAAAAGTGATCTCGTTGTCGAGCGAGTGAACGAATTGAGAAAGTTAAGAATTGCGTGATGGTAGGGACAAATAGTTCCGCTTACGTCTGTGATCATGACATGATTAGGTAATTTCGTAGGTAAACTCGTTCTGTATTAGGTCATTTTATTAGTAAAGTACCATGAAATGCTACGTAGTACGTAGTAGTACGATAAGTAGTTTTAAAACTCTTTAGTAAGTATATAAGTAAGCGCTAATTTAGGGCAATATGGGACCAGCCTTAGGTGTCAAACGTCATCTTACTCATCTGTCAGCAAAAGTGTTATGTCAGTGTCAGCAATGTCAGCAAAAGTGAAGTGAAATGTCACCACATGTGTGTGTGTGTGTGTGTGAATGTGTTCACTCCTGCATTCGATCACCTTTGCTTTTGAGAATCTCACCCTAGGGACTTACCATTATTAGCCCGTCCAAGACCTACCATGCCATACACACTGTACAAATTGGTGTTTTGCGAATGGATTTTAAATAACTTGGTCAAGAATTTGTTGACCGACGAAGCGTTGCTCTGCCGAGATGGACTGTAGGTACAACACTCATAATGGGTGAAATTAAACGTTTTAAGTGTATCGAATGCTGATATTATAAGACAACTGATAATATCGGCATTCGATACTGTGCTAAGTGACGAGTTTGTTTTATTGCAAATCTGAGACAATTTAAAATTACTACCTAGCTTTGTTGTGCCAATAAAAAAGTGGAGGACACTTCGAACAATAAAATTACTCAAAATAACTTAAAACATAACAGATTTTATTAGTGTGATTACTGTGATTAGGTTGATTTATCTCTTTTCTATTTAACAATCCTTTACTTTACATTTTTATTACACTAATCGATGTTTTTGACGGTCCGAAGCCCGAAAAGTACCTGGGAAGGGAAAATTGGAATCTGATTTACTCTGTATCTTATTGGTCCGTCGAGTTGTAAACCGAGTTTGTTAAGAGAACCATCTACCACAGTACCACTGCGCCTTTTTTCTAGGTAGGTAGGTAAGCAGTGGTCTTTATCTACTGGTAACCGAATCAATCTAGTAAGCACTTACCTACGAAGGGCGGGAATGTTATTCCTTTAAACCACTTACTTTTCAATTCGCTATCGAATTATTTGCCAGTAAACTTACCTTACGGCAGAACGCAAGTTATAGTTAAAATCTTAGTTAGGTAGTGCAAGTACCTCACGCTTTGGCCGAGCTGATACACGCACTAAAATGCTTCGACGGGACTAGGGACTTGGGGTCGGCTGTTAATAACTCGTCAACGAATTAAAAAGTTAACCGTATAATGTCCGTTTCCAAAATTCAAACCGCGGATAGATTTGATACTTCTGGTACTTTGGATTGATACTTTGGAACACGGACAGCACCTCAGTCAGAGAGTTGTACCGAATGTAATTGATTCCTAGACCACTTTGGACTATTTCAAGTGACATAATCAATCAAAACGTAAGACTTTTTATGATTTTATTTACAGTGTCACTTTGACATAGTCCAAAGTGGTCTAGGAATCAATTTCTTTGACTGTACCTAGGTACTGAGAAAGAGCACATCAATAGGCTTTGCAGTAAAGTAAATTCATTTGCCTATGCCTTATGGCGTCTTACACAGGTTAGCACTAGGGAGACGACATTGCAAGCTTATTACGGTAATGTTAGCAGTAGGCTGATATACGATATCATTCTCTGGGGTAATTCAAGCCACGCAAAACAGGCGCTGTTAGCACAAAAACAATGTATTAGGAGCATTTGTAATGTAGGCGTGTTCCACTCTTGTAGGCCGTTATTTAAACATTTAAAAATTCTGACAGTGCCTAGCATATTATCTACTTGAAGTCTGTTTATTTCTAAAAAGGCATCCTGAATTATTCAAAACAAACAGAGTGTAGATTTAATACGAGATACACAAACCGTCTTGTCCTTCCCACAGTAAAGACTAAATTGTATGGCAAAAGCACCCATTGCATGTCAATTAAAGCTTTTTCAGCTGCTTACATAGTAGTATTAAAGATTTACCACTTACTTTATTTAAGCGTAAACTGAAAAAGTGGTTAATTGAGCAATGTTTTTATTCTATCAATGAATATTTTGAGTACTTTAAGCATTAGACTGTGACATTGATGTATGTTCTATTGTATAAATTAGTTATATTGCTTATTACTGACATTGAAATATTTTGAAATTTACCATTTTGCAATGAGTATCATTTAATCAACTAGTATGAAATGATTGTAAGTGATGTTACTTTAATTTTGTTTATGAAATATTGGTAGTAACATTAGTAATATTGGGAATGTAAATGAATAAGATTTTAATAAGATGGTTTTATGTATTAGTACTGTTACGCCGATGGGATAAGGCGTCTCATTTTCAATCGTGAATTTTAGTGCTTTAGAAGCGTTTTCAGCAGGCTGAAATATCGTTTCAGTCCGTTTCAGAGGTGGCTCTATCACATACTAGATTATCAAAATTTGGAACAACTTGCCGTTGTTTTCAGGCGCCTGAAATATGTTTTCAGTCCGTTTCAGGCAACCCTCTATCAGATTACGCAATATCCTGAAAACACATTTTCAGGCGTTTTCAGGATCCCTTATGGGCCTTTAAGGTACATTTCAGTATATGGCAATTTTCCACTAAGAGTGAAAGAGATAGCATAATTAGAAAGAGACAGCGATACTGAGAACCTTCGAGAAGCATGTGAAAGAGATAACACGATTAGAAAGAGACAGCGATACTGAGAACCTTCGAAAAGGGAGTGAGAGATAACACGATTGGAAATGAGACAGCAATACCTACGCAGAACATTCCAGACCCGTGAGTCAAGGACATCGCGAACAATACAAGATAGAAAGGCGTAGAAAATTCCAGCAACGAATAGTCTCAACGGTCTGGGCGGGGCAAAGTACATCATTATTTATTTATTTAATTTATTTATTTATTAACAAAAGAAACATAATACATTTAAAGGTGGCGGTTCGCGCCGCGACAGAGACAGGAGACCGAGACAGGAGACCGCGACCGGAGACCGCGACCGTCACTTGACATTAGGCAATGTATAAGCGACAGTTCGCGAGTGAGACAGAGACAGGAGACAGCGAGGCGGTCGCTGCCCCGGGCCAGTAGTGTCTCCTGTCTCTGGTCTTGGTCTCCTGTCGCGGTCGCTTGTCTCTGTCGCGGCGCGAACCGCCACCTTTACAGTTGAGAAGCGCAACAAAAACCAGCTTAGGTTTTCCTGTGCGCTAACGCGGTACATCGCTGAGAATAACGACTCACTATTTATATAAGTTTAACGTAATAAATCTACACTTAGGTGCTAAAATAATAATAGGTAACAAAATGACAATGCTAATTGACAGGTAGATCAACAAAAACATATAACTTTAAACTCGAGGCGAACATTGAGGGTAGGCCGATGCTATTACGCACATTTTTTGCTTGTGGTTGCAGTAAAGACTCGGTAAGATACAGCGTGCTTCAAAAATGTTTACCTTTAATAAAATTACAGATAAATAAATTAAAACTATAATTAAATTAAATTATTAGATTAAGTTAAATTAAATTATGAATGCAATGCTGTCATAAAGTGTTGTTTAACCATTATCTGTAAATTGCGTTCATTAATGCTATTTCTGACAATAATCGGCAGTGCATTTATTAATCTTGGAATCAAATATTTGGACATGCGCTTCCCGTAAAAATTATTAACTTTTGGGATCAGTAGCTTGGCATTGGTTACGTTACGGGTGACAATGTATTGATTTACGCGCCTTTGTAAATTGGTTTCAAAAAACTGTTCACTCAGTAAAGTATATTTAATTTTTACGTGTATCGGCATTACACCGCAGAAGTCGAACAGATCATCGTAATTATTTTTATATTGAGCTTTAATTTTTTCCGGGACGATTGATTTGAGTAATCTGAGTTGCAGCTGGTAAATACGGTTTAGGTAAGATGTAAACGTACGCCCGTAACTACTTAGACCATAGGATATTGTTGACTCTGCAAGTGTTTTGTACAAGATTAGTAATATAATGATACGGAACTTTTTTTTTATCATATTAAATTTTACTAAAAGACCGCATAACTTGTTGCATATATAATTAATGTGTTCTTTCCAGTTTAGCCTGCTGTCTATAATTAAGCCCAGATAACGCTGACTTTGTGCTTGTTCAATAAATTGACAATTGCATGACCTATAATTATCGATCATTCCAGAACGCATTCTAGAATGATCGGAGACGGGAACTATAAAAGGCGGACCGATTGCAAGTACATTCAGTCTTTAATTGGAAAACGAACAGTGTGAACAAGAGCGACCCGAGCGATCATCTGAGTATTCGAAGTTTATTGTGCGATAATTGTTTGTAACGGTTTAAGTGAGTGCGTTATTAAAGTCTACTTTTGATTATCGGTGTGCTCGTGCATTTCTATCAGTTACCTACCCCCACTTACGTAACATTACTTAAGAGCATGTCCAGCCTAGTGATGCATCTTGTCTCCTAGACGTCACGTCACGAAGACGTCAGCTGTCAGTTGCAAAGTAAACACAGAGTTCGCGCAATTTAATTAATATAATGTTGTAAAATGTATAACAAGATCGGGATAGGCACTCAATTTGCCTGTGACAATGTTTTCCAGTGTTTCAATACCATAAAAACTGTGAAAATGAATGAAACTGTGTTATGAACAGCGATTACAAGGATTCAAACTTTTGAAAAAAGTGTCTACGTTCCAGTGCAATACAAGGTAAATTGATTGTGAGTGTGAATAATAACTATGACTACATGTACAACGTGAATAGTGAATCAGAAATAAAGACGCAAACGTAAATTTATCGATTATCGTGTGTGATCAATAGGTTTACCAATGCCATCTAGCGACAAACTGCACAAACAAGGATAGCGGAGAAACAATATCAATTGAAGAGGACATTGCCTGGTAATGAGCGCGAGTGAGATAAACATATAATTAGCAAGCGCATCTCCAAACTGCAGCGATCTAAGTATCGCAAACTCCGCCCACTCAAGTGCATAGCTCCGTCAACTTGCCGTAAAAATAAGCCTACTTTTTCGACAATATGGATTGCGTAGCATGTAAACGTGAAATAAAATCTCGTCTGGAGCTTTTACAATGTAAAATATGCAAGGCAATTTACCATTACAGGTGCCTTAACATGACTTCGGCTCATTTTAGAGAAACGTATACAATTACAGACCAATCTTGGACTTGTCAAGTATGTATTAGAATGCAAACCCGCGAACTGTCGCCACCTAGCAATAACATAACAATGCGGAAAAAGTACAGGATTAACGTATCAACAAAAAACTCGTTTGACTCCTTATCAACAGGGTCTGACGACGGCGACGACGACAATTATGACAAGTCTTCATTATCAGCATCATCACCAAAACTACCAAAAACTAAACTTAACCGAAGCTGCCCAGAAATTATCAAAAATTCAAACGAGGACTTGAGCTCGCTCAAGAGCAAAATATATAACTTACAAGAGAAGTTAAGCACGGCAGAACAACAAAATGAGAATTTGTTATCCGAAAATAGTGCTTTAAAAAAAAGAATGGAGCAATATGGCAATAAAATAAATGTTCTGGAGCAAATCTGTAAGTCTGACTCTAATTTGAAATCCCGGACGAAAAAGAAAAAGCGACTGAACAAATCTAAGTCTGTAAATACTCCAAAACTGTCGGGACAAGAAAATTACACGTCATGCGGCGAAGAATCAAAATTCAACGAAACTATCCTGAATGCTAAGGGCTTAAGCGACCACAGCTCAATCAAGACACCTCCTTCGCAGGATTCTACTTTAATCCCCGACTGCTGCAGTAATTCAATAAGGACAGATAAAAGGAAATTGTGTCTAATAAGCCCAAATAAATTTAACAAAGTGTTGACATTTGCTGAGCGTTTTTTAAGTAATACATATGATATTTGCCACTATTTGACGCCAAGTGTCGGCGTCAAATGTCTTTTACAAAATTTAGAGATGAAACTCATTAATCACACGCAGCAGGACTACTGTGTAATATTTATTGGCGAAAACGATTTCAAAATATCTCAAAATTATTTAACACTAGTAGCTTATATCCGAGAGATCGTTCAAAAATGTCAACATACAAATATTATATTATGTGCACCATTTAATTGTGGATACTTTTCAAATGTATTTAATCGTAGAATAGAAATATTTAATGAATTATTGTATAATGACATTGTGATGTTCGAATATGCCTATCTGCTTGACTCCAACCTAAATCTTGCTTATGACTACACTATGTTTTTTAAACAAACAGGCCGAGTAAACAATCATGGTTGTAAAACCATACTCCAAGATATCAGTAAACTGGTGACCTCGCTATCAAAAGCTAATTACGGCTCGAAACGTTATGAAAACAGGGTCAGCAAATCACCACCAACTGATCATTGCGGCTCAACTCATACTCATAGGGAACTAGGTAGCCAACCGACAGCGTCAAGGCCGCACCCGTTAAGAACCTTTTTCGTGAAGAACACTAGAATCTTAGGAATACTTCATCAAAATAAATAAAATAAAAAAGATATCTTTGAACTGACCTTAGAAAATTTATGTAAACAAATAGGTACGATTGATATTATTTGCCTAAGCGAGACATTTATAAAACGAGGATCCGAATCATAACTATAATTTAGCATCATTTTACTCACGTCATCATCAAAAAAGGGGGGGAACGTGTATTTTGGTCCGTTCCGATTTGTGTTACATGCCATTGGATATTACTTCTTTAACAAAAAACTATGATTTCGAATGCTGTGGCATCCAAATTCCATCAGTAAATTTAATAGTAATATACATTTATAGAACACCATCATCAGATATTTATAACTTTTTTACATCGCTTAATGATCTTCTTAAAAAAAATTGCCGATACAAAAATAAAAACATCATATTTTGCGGTGACTGGAATATTGATGTTATGAAATGCAATCCTCACAAAAAAGAGTTGGAAAGTATTCTCTGTAATTACAATCTAACTAATCACATAAATATACCAACTAGGAAAAATACGTGCATTGACCTGATAGCAAGCAATATTCGAAACGCAACACCTGGTGTCCACACACTGGGTCTGTCCGACCATGATACCGGACAAACATTGTTTTGTAACCTTGACCTCAATGTCAAACCACATAAAAAAACTGTACTATGGTATGAAAAGAAAAGAGATTACAGTGAGGGAAATACGATGAAATTTGTTACCGCGATCGCTTCGCTGTCATTTTCCGAGGTTTACGAAAAACATACGACAAATGTCGCGTTTAACGAATTCCATGATCTTTTTTCATTGTTTTACAACATGTGTTTTCCGTATATTACAGTGAAACATATTGATAAACCAAAAACAAATAAGTGGGTAACAAAAGGCCTTAAGAAATGCTGTACAAAAAAAAGATCCTTATATTGCACTTATCTATATTCAAAATCGAATAAATATGAAAATCTTAGACGCTATAAACAATATTATAAAACTCTAAAAAAAATGTATGAATAAGGCTCAGCAAACAATTAATCTTAAAAAAATCAGTCAAGCGAAAAATGTTTGTAAGGCATCATGGAATATAATTAAAAACACATTTAGTTCATTCCCAGAACGCTTTGAAATAGAAAAAATAACAAATAAAGATAATGTAAGTTGCACCGATCACCTAGAAATCGCAAAACAATTTAACAAATATCTAATTCAATTAACGAATAGCCAACAAAGACATACCCATAGCGGAGCATTGTCAATCAATAGTAACTTACATTCAATTTTCTTTTTACCTGATACTGCACACGACATCTATAAAGCTATCATGAACTTGAAAAACACTCAGTCTACTGGTTTCGATGATATTAATACAAAGTGTTTAAAATTAACAGCTAGCTTCATTTCGTTACCATTGAGTTACATAGTAAATCTGTCTTATACAAAAGGAAGTTTTCCCAGATCGACTTAAGGACTCAATAGTAAAACCACTTTTCAAAAAAGGGAATAAAAATGATATGTCTAACTATCGTCCGATTACGCTCATCCCTATTCTATCGAAAGTATTTGAACGGTTAGTATACAAAAAAATAAGCAATTTCCTTACAAAGCATAATATAATAGTACAAAATCAATACGGTTTCCAAAAAAATAAATCTACTGCTCATGCCTGTTTCGAGCTCTTACGCAATGTTACTCAAAGCCTGAATTAAAAAGTGGCGGCAGTCGCGCTGCTGCTCGATATGAGCAAGGCATTTGATTTTGTATGCCATGAAACCTTGCTTACAAAGCTGTGCAAATATGGTTTGAGAGGAAATGCGTATCTCTGGTTAGATTCAAACATATAAAAGTAAAGCTTTGGACGTGACTTTAATGACATGAAAATAAAAGAATTAGACACCGCAAAGTTCCTAGGGATACACATAGATAAATTTTGTAATTGGAAAGCTCACGTTGACTTTGTATGTAGTAAATTGGACCGATTTGTCTACGTTTTGTATCGTCTGCGATCAGTAGTGTCTGAAGCGGCTGCAACTGCAGCTTTTCACGGCTATGTCTCCTCACAATTACGATACGGACTAATACTGTGGGGCAACTCTACTGATGCTAACAGAGCATTTAAACTTCAAAAAAAATGTGTGCGAGCATTGTGTGGAGCTTACTACCTAGATAGTTGTAAGCCATTATTCAAAAGGAAAAAAATCTTACCATTGCCTTCTCTATATATCTTTGAAATTTGTAATTTTGTTAAGAAAAATATATCCCTGTTTAAAAGAATTGATCACAATAAACGTAGGAGACATGATCTGGAAGTTTCGTACCAAAGATTGAAATTTTACCAAAACAATTGTTATTGCATGGCTATTAAATTATATAATAAACTTCCTGTTAATTTACGATCACTTCCAGAAAAAGACTTTCGGAAAAAGCTGCTAGGGATATTGTTGCAAGAATGCTTTTATGACATAAATGATTTCACAAGATATTGTAAAATAAACGCCGTTTAGCTCTTAAGTTATTATTATTATTGCTGTGACATTTATAATATTGTTTTTAATTACTGTGACATTCGATTCAATTATAATTATTATTATTTTATTTTTTGCTCTTAATGATGTTTATAGGATTACTGTGGCATGCTATGATAATATTAAATTCTTAATAATACTGAATATTTGAATGCTGTAATTATGGCAAAACATGTATGCAACAAACTTCTGTACCATAAGAACTTATTTAGACTCATGTTTTTTCAAATAAACTATTACATTTCATTTCATTTCATTTCATTTCATCCTGTTTGCATGCCAGTGGTTGGGAAAAAGTTTGGGACTACAAACATATTATTATTAATCAGATTATGTACCACATTTTATGCAAATAAATAAATTTGAATTTGAATTTGAATTTGAAGCGAAAAATTAACCTAGGAAGATTTATAATATAAAAAACACCTAGTGACACTGTGCATCAACATTAACAATCCTGAAGTGCTATTATTTAATGATTAAACGAACTTACCTTATGTGAAGTTCTATCATAATTATACGAGCTGCTTCGTCCGAAGAGATTAGATATGAATTTGTAGTAACACGCATCGTGTTGCCATTCAACCATAAAGTAATAAGCATTTTTTTTTTTTAAATGTAGGTAGACCCAATCATCTACCTGAACCCTCTATCCAACTACGCACTCATTTAGTTTAAAGTTAATCCCTAATATTTCACCCTTACTGGGTATGTCTACATAGGGCGGGAGGGATCTAATCTCTTCGGACGAAGCAGCTCGTATAATTATGATAGAACTTCACATAAGGTAAGTTCGTTTAATCATTAATTATACTCCTGCTTCGTCCTCGAGATTAGATATGAATTTGTAGAATTTGAAAGGTAGGTGAAATATTAACAACATGAACTAATCAATCAATTTTATTTTTATTTTTTATTCATTATTTATTTATTTTTACATCTTTACTGAATTCTAATTTTAATTGTTTAAAATCGAAACAGCAAATTCCGTTTGATTTTGTGATACAAGGTTTCTATCATAAAATTTACCGAATACTTGAGAGTGACCACTCCATCAGGCAGTCTTTCTAATTAAATCTATATTGACGCCGGATCGACGTGCGGCTGACGTCGCTGCGTGCCGGGTGGAGTGGGCACTGAATATTGTCGTATCTATTCCGCTTTTTGTCAAAGTCTCTTTGATCCAACGACTTATACTTTGGGAACTGACCTGCTTGTAAGGTTTTTAAAACTTATAAAGAGATAATCATTCCCAGGAGGTCTTAATTCTTTTGTTAAATTTATGTAACTTAATAAAGTTTCAGCTGGGTAAATCTCAGGTCTTGGACTAAAAAACGGAATATTAAGACTAGGCTGCAAAGCCCCAGATCGTGAAGTTTTGATCCGATCGGGAATTTTAATCGTAATTTGATCGGAATAAACTTCAACGTTCTTTACATTTATTTATCAGAGATAAAGTCTGCACCCTATGTGCAGTTATTAGTGCCAATAACGTTACAGCTTTTTTGGTTAATTGTTCAATATGTATCTTATCATTGGGATAAAGATTTGATAGATAATCTAACACTAAAGATGGTGACCAAATTGTATTATACTTAGGCAATGATGGTCGAAGCCTATAAAATCCCTTAAATAATCTGACTACACGATCATCTGATCCAATTTTAGATCCTAACACTAACGATAATGCTGATCGGCAGCTGTTTAATGTGCCGTAACTGGCTCCGTTATTAAATTCCTTTGTAAAAAAGTAAATCAAATTTGGGACAGAAGATTCATAAATATCTTGATTATGAAGGATACAGAAACGCAACCAACTTTTTAATGCTGACTCATACTGTCTAAGGGAGTTGTCGGATAGCGAAGCCAGCATTATCTCTAATAAACAGGGTGGCACGCATCTTCTTAATAACGCCGTCCGGATAATTTCCCTGCAACCAGGTTGACCTTGGGATGGCTGTCGGGAACAGATAATAAAACATTATCGTCGCAAGAGAAATTAATAACCTCGGAGCTAAGCAGACTTAGAAATAACGGATACCAAGGCTGCGTGGGCCATAGTGGTACAACTACTATGCCTTCAGCTTTATCGTGTATGATCTTTCTCAACATCTTCAAAATAATTGCGAAGGGCGGAAAGGCGTAGAAGAACATGCCTGTCCAGCTTATGGTAAAAGCATTATTTGTAAAAGCTTCTGGATCCCTGTGCCACGATACAAAATGTTCGCACTTCTTATTTATTCTACTTGCAAATAGGTCGATCTTAGGACGACCGAATTTTGAAACGATCTGGCTGAAAGCATGGTTGTTTAATTCCCATTCCACATCTGGGTGAGTTTTTCTTGATTCCGCATCTGCTATCTCATTGTCCTGGGAGCTTATGTATGCTGCAAAAACAAAAACACTTCGTATTTCGCACCATTGCCAAAGATCTTTAGTCACCTGATTGAGATGTGGGAATCTAACACCACCCATACGGTTGACATATGAGATAGCAGTTGTGTTATCGATCCTTAATAGAATTTGACATTCTCTAAGATCCCTAGCAAATATTTTAAGTCCGAAAAACGCTGCCAGTAACTCTAAATAATTGATGTGGTTTTTGGCTTCATCTTTACTCCATAAGCCACTGGCGGTCTCCTTTCCGCATGCTGCCCCCCACCCTTTTTTATTTGCATCTGAGAAAATTTCGATACAGTAATTATCAAGTCTGATGGGGTTAACAGATTCATTTATGTTGTTTAGCCACCAGGTGAAATCAGAATGCAAATTTGAGGGTAGTGTCATATAAGAATCATAATCCTCTGAATTAAGTAAGGTAAGATATTAACACCTTTCCATTTGTTTTGTATACAGCCATCCGTATTGCATGGCAGGACAGGCTGATGTAAGAAGACCCAACAAACGAGCGAATCCCCGAATTTTACATCTTTTTGTTTTAACAAAGATATCTAATTCTTTTTTAATAAGCATTCTTTTTTCATTTGGGAGCCTTATATGAAATTTTCTTGAGTCAATAACAAAGCCAAGATATTTACAGGTGGTTTGTGGAACAAAGCAACTTTTTTCCCTGTTAATAACAAATCCGAGAGATTCAAAAATACGTTTTGTTTGTACGGTATTGTTGACACAGTCTGCGTAAGTACGTCCTATCATACATACGTCATCTAAATAAATAGTTGACATTAGACCCATTGACCTCAGTAACGACATTACAGGTTTTAATAATTTCTTAAAAACGAAAGGGGCGGTACTTAAACCGAAAGGAAGAACATTAAACTGGTAATATTTACCATTCCAACGAAATCTTAAGTATTTTTTAAAATCATTATCAATTGCAACTAGAAAATAGGCATCTTTAAGGTCTAAGTTGGCCATATAGCAACCATGTGAAATCAATTTAAGGGTTGTTCGTAAATCTTCAATCTTAAAGTGTTCAGTACGTACAAACTTGTTGAACGACTTAAGATTTAAGATAAACCTATTTTTACCGTTAGGTTTTTTGATAAGAAAATAACCAGACAAATATTGGCCGTCACAATAATCGCATTCAGTAATGGCCCCACTATTGACAAGCTCGTTGATAGAATTTTGATAATCTAAAGTTTCAGACTCAGACAGTTTTGGTGAGCCAGGTGTGTAATTTTGCACAACCGGTTGTGAAAACGGGATCTTATAACCTTTAATCCAGGATAAAATAACTGGATCTCTAGTTAAAACAGACCACTGGTTATAAAACTGCAGAGAGTCTACCAGCAATGCGTACCTCCTCTAGCGACGCGGCGCCGGTGCTCGCGGCCGCGCCGAGCGCGTCGGCGGTGGCGGCGGCCGCGGCTGCCAACCCTGTTGCCAGCGCGGGGCTGGCGGCGCTGGTACACGCGACTGGTTCCCCACTGCAGGGTTCGCTACTCACACTATCGCCTAGAGTTGATTGTGCTGGGGAAATCTTGAGTTTTTTGGCGGATACTTTTGGGTTATTTTTTGATTTAAAAAAGGCTTAGAAGTCGTGGCCCTCATGTCCGATGCTGACTTATTAATGGCTTTTGCAGCCCTAAGTGTATCTGCCAGTTTCTCTCCAAACAAAAAACCATCTATTTCCGTGTCATAAAGCTGATCTTTAAGTTCTTTTTTCATCGTAAAACATATAAAACTACGTCTTGTGAGGGACTCTGTGTGTTGAGAGTCGCACATAATGCGACCCGCTTCTATAAGAAGTTTTATTATATTGGGGCCTTTATTTTCTGATGCCAAATACAAAATTAAGGCCCCACTTACGCAAGAAATAGCGGCACCCTGCTGCTTTTGTTTAGTCTCCAAAGCTTTATCCTTCTTGATTAGAGCATCAGACAACGCAGCTTTGATCTCAGGATTAAGGGCAGGTGCATCTATCTTTCTGCAGTTGTTCGGAATAATATGTTTGTCCAATAATTCTTTTTTGGCTTACTTTGTCAGGCCGGAATTAGATATGTGCTCCCAGCGAAGAGCAAGGTCGTTTTGAATATTAGCCCCATATTTTTTTTCCTTGGAAGGAGTCTCCCCCAGTAACGATAAAATTTCTTCATCCAGGATGCCTCCTGGCTGTTCAGAAGTAAGACCCTCTAGGTTTTCTCTAATTTCGGGCTCAGTAGCGGCCTGCGGAGGCACAATTGCATTGTCTTCCAAATTTTCTAGACTGGCCAGATCAATTAACGGTTGTTCGTAATCGTCTGAGAAAGACATAAATGCGAGCTGCATTAAATCATTACGGTTATTTTGTGAAAAAAACAACATAATCTATCGCCAATATTTATACGAAAAAATTATATTTTAAGTGAAGGATTAGTCCTCGTAACTAGACACAGCACTTGGTGTTTATGTGAGTCCGGAAACATCCCTTTTAGATGTACACAACAATTCTTGTAACGAGATAGTCCCCTTAAACTATCCACTTGTTACTTTATTATTATTATTTTACTATTAATAATATACTTTATCTTAATTTTCAGTTAAGTAATTCATTTAAAATATTTAAGTATTATGACGGTAACACTCCATTAAAGTGTACACTAGTATTTGTCTGTAATGCATTTAAATTGTACATAAGACATGTCCTACTAACGATACGAAAAACTCACTAACGGCATCACCCCGTTCAGGTGTACACATTAAGCACGTATCTATTTTTAGAATCTGATATTTACATTAATTACGTAATGATAAGGAAAAACAATCGCGGTTACACCCCATTTAGGTGCACACTAAATAGTTTCGTACCTTATTCACGATATTGAATAAATAATCCGGAGTGTATACTTCGAAAGTACCTACTAAAATGTAATAGCTGTAATTAGTTACCTTCTTGGATAGGCGGCAGCGGTGATATATTTGGTGAAGAACTTTCACTCGAACGAACGGGCGAAATACTTCTACTCCGCTGCAACTGTTTTTCCAGTTTTCGAATTTTTCGACGAAAATATTCGTCACTATTTCCGTCCTTTCTTCTACGTTTGGGCATTTTAACACTGACTCAACACGCAAATCCTTTTTTGAGCGATGTAAAAGAGAACGTGGTGAACGGCTGAGCACAAAAACGCGAATGAGTGCGTAGTTGGATAGAGGGTTCAGGTAGATGATTGGTTCTACCTACATTAAAAAAAAAAAAATGCTTATTACTTTGTGGTTGAATGGCAACACGATGCGTGTTACTACAAATTCATATCTAATCTCGAGGACGAAGCAGGAGTATAATTGCCGTGTGGTGCCGGGTTTAGAATGTTGCCACTCCATGTCTTCCCGTGGATGTCGTAAGAGACGACTAAGGGACTAAAGGCTGCGTAGTGCTGTTAGGCGATGGGTTTGCAACCTGTCACTAATACACTGGATAACATCTTAGCCTGGTTGTGCAAAATGTGGTCACAGAATTATCAACAAGTTTTTGGAGTTGTTGGTGAGTCTGTGGCTCTGCCTACCCCACTCTGGGAATGAAGGCGTGAGTTTATGTTATGTTGTTATGTAAGTGCTATTATCTGAATAACTTTTGAATTTTTTTCCAGTTTTTAATGAAACGGATTGAAATTGGCCAAATGATCTCATATTTCGGATAAAAATGAAGGATCCTTTGCCCATGTTAGAAACCGAGAAGTAACTCAAGCTCTTTAATGATAATGATAAGTAACTGATTTAAGAAAGATGACCAAATTTTTAGCAATTTAAGTTTGCCTAAGATCCCGGGTTCGCTCCTTCCGCCCAAATCGCTGCTATACGATTTTGAGTACCCTCAAGGATTGTGGACCTCGTCCCAGACTGGGCAGTCCCCCAGCAAAGTTCTGCTTCTAATATGATTGCAAAAGAATGATTGTAAACAATTAAATTAACAGCTATGATTTTTGTTTTGTAGGTAGTGGAATAGTTGGATTCAAGTATCCAATTAAGAACGTGATCATAAAAATTACCAATATTTAGAAAATTGTACGTGTAATTGGATTTTTCCGTAAACTTAACTTTACTTCGAACTTTCGAGGCTGTTAGTGAACAAAATTCACATAGCATTTTATTCTAAAAACTGCGCTAATTAATGATAAATCTCCTGTACAAAATTTATTGTGTTTGGTTTACAGGAAAATGTAAAGAACTAAATTAAGTACTACAAGAGAGACATTAACGAACCCCCTTAACTGAAAACTTATGAATGTAACCACCTAAGTCAAAATGTATTAATTAGTCAAAATGACATCAGTTGCTATACTCTCTATTAATTTAAGTCGTAAATAAAACGTTTTACTTAACTATAAGTTAAAGTCTTGAAATTTTACTTGTAAGTAGTCAGTTTTTGTTATTAGTCGAAATTAAGTTTGAAAATACTTGTAAACCCGGTAACAAGGCTGTATTATAGAGGTAATGTCTTAGAACTGATCTGATGATGGAATTTGAATATAATCAGTCATAGGATTGCTGCTGTACTTAACTTCGAGTCAATAAGTTTGTCTTGTTAGATTATTCTTGATAAACAGGTGAGGACTGTGCAGGAAAAAGGATGGGTACCTAACAGATTGATGTTGACTTATGAGGACATATTAATAGTTCACTGTAGGGCCCCATAACATGTTTTTTTAAAAAAAAAACAACATCCGTATATCGTTTTCTGCTGATTTTGCCTGCTGTCTATGCCTTTCAAAGTTTTTACTTAAGAGATAATTGTTAATTTCACACTTGGTGACGTAATTAACGAAAATTTAAATGATCCTGTAATTTTAATGCTATTGTAACACTCCTACCCCCAAGCTACATAGAAACGATTAAATATCCTACGTTGTGTAAATGAATTTAATTGGCCGAAATGAAACATGCGATCGTCTAGTTATAATTATATCTATCTAAATTAGGTCCCTCTACGTTGTGTAAAAGAAAACATTATCTAACGTAATCAAAATATAAATCTATTAATAAACAAGTTAATCATGAAATAAACACAAAATAACACACAGTTGAAATAAAGGTTTGACTCACCCAGATTCTCCTTGTACTACCTTGATCGTTGTATACCCTTCGTGTACCTATAATATTCCCTCCCTATATTGCGTGGATGTAATCAACAATGTAATGATATCCCTACCTATACCCCTACCTTGAAAGAGAATCTTTTTGATCTTAGATTTAATCTGAATACTTTCTTAAGTACTCGTAATATTTAATTGAACAAGAAGTAAAAAATCAAATAGGTCCTCACTGTGGATGGGGTCTGACCTCATTAAGACAAACTTCCCTGCTATCTCGCATCCATTCTCTCAACTTACGACCATACAAGTCATCAGTTTACGTCTGGATTTCTAATTCAAATATTATGTAGTGTAAAGAGAGGATTAAGGAGTACCTTAGTAACGCAAAGCCGACGATCCTCATCAACTATCTCGGAAGAGAATGTTGAGAGTACATATGTGCCTAAGTAACGAGCAGCCATCGATTCCTCATCAACTATCTCGGAAGAGAATGTTGAGAGTACATATGTGCCTAAGTAACATAAAGCCGATTCCTCATCAACTATCTCGGAAGAGAGGGTTGAGAGTACATATCGACCGTCGATACGAGTAAAATCGTAACTAAATTTAAGTGTTTTTTTGACTTTTACAGGGAGAGTTAAGTGAAAAAAGATCTACAAAACTGTATTTTTACATTTTTGATACATTGAGAAATAATAAAAATACCCAATTTCATAACATCGTATGTCGAGGTTCATCAATAGTAATCCACTATCACATTAAGAGAAAATCATTGTAACTAGACTTAAGAATATTTTTTTACCCGAAATCGCTTCCAATTGTCACGATCACAGGCCAGTATCGTCGCATAAATAGTTACGATTTTAATGTGCCAACGTTTTAGCAAGTACAGAGCACGTAAATGTGGTTAAAATGTTACTCTACTTTAAGAGCTCGCGCTATAGGTGTTTCGGTTTTGCGCCTAAATTGATTTACTATGATTTTACTGGCCCGTTCCTTCCATTTGCATTTTTTGCCTCGAATAAATAATTTTGAAGACGGTTTTTACTTGCACCGTGTGACGTGGATGTAGGAGCACGTCTGTTTATGTGTGTTGGACATTTTTTTTTTTTAGTGAGTGTTAATTACTTAAATTAATATGGAAAGTTCCACTGAATCTAGTTATGAATGAAGAGTGGTGGAAGTACCCGTAAGAACAAAACTATTTACCTATTGCGATTGTATTATAAACCTGTTTAATTAATTAAAAGGTTAATTGGACCAAACAAGTAAAACTTTTACTCAGTGTAAATCGCCTACTAAGTAATACTAACTGTTTTTTTTTCGAATATTAAGTATTCTGGTTTTGTTAGTGAATACCTACTTTCTTTAGTTAGGTAAAAAGTCGCTAGAGTACGTTAAGAGAAACAATTAAAAAAATATTTCCGACCGGTATTTCGTTACTATTACTTAAAATGACTTTGTTTTGTAAAAAGGCCCCGATGTGTATAGTATTGTATAGCTATACGTATTTAACGTTTGTTTGAGCGTGATTTGAAATATTTCAAAGGATTGATAACTTCACCGATTTGCGAAATTCTTTTGAAAAAATAAGTCTCATACTTCTAAGATAGTACGTTATTAGATACAACGCACTATAACTTTCACGCTGCGTTAATTGCGGAAAACTTTATACTTGTGCTTGTTTTTTGACAAAATATTAGGTAGGGTAGGAAAGTATTGGGTCCTTACCTATGAAATTGGTGTTATTTTTACGTGTTTTATTTCGTACGGAATTTATTCATTTCAATTTTTACTTCCAAATTATTTTTAAATTTCATTAATACTGTATGTTACAAAGGTTTTAGATACAAATAATATGGTTCAATTTCTTACTTATTGTTTAAAATTAAAGTGTGAACTCAACTCTTTTCATGTGCTGTGAGTTCAAGTGTTTCAATTACGCAGAGTTTTATGAAGCTAACAATTTTAAGTAATTAAGATATGTATAATGTAGCTTAGAAGTGTCCAATATTCCTGACAGAATTTTGTTTGGTTTGCATTTGACGTTACTAAATAATCCGCAAAATTAAATGTATGAAAACCACCGTTTTCATAAAATTCTCCATATAAAACGCCAATTTCATAGGTAAGGACCTATATTAAATAAAAAGGGTAAAATTAAAATTAAAATAATTAAGAAAAGAAGGAACCGACTTTAAACGGAGTCATTTGTTTAGGACATCTTGGGTTAAAAAAACTGAAGTCGGCGTCCTAGAATATTTTAACCAAAAAGCCGACTTTAGTCTGACTTAGGACGCTTTGAATTAATGTTTTAGTTTGGAGTCGCTTCATTGTTTTTAAACATTTTTAATAATAAAATAAAATATTAGGAATTAAGTTTTCTCAGTGTCAGTGGAGCGATACCTGAACACTATAGAGACTTTTACAGAAACTTGCCTCACTCAAATGAAACTGAACAAAATACTTTTGAAGATTAAGATTCGCTAGTAAACTCATCCTCACATATGTAATGTAGTTACGTAATATTTAATCATATAGTTACTGTCAATTGGAAATGAAAACATAACTACTTTATTAAGTATTAATGATATTGATCATCGATGAACACATAACATATTTAATTGAACTGTCATAAAGTTATACGTACCTGGTCTATTATTTTATCATTGTGATCTCTTTGAAGAAGAAAGGTAATTAAAACAGTTAATTAAAATAGTCAAAATACTAAATATTAGCACTTAATAGTGCCAAAGTGAAAGTTTATGTTTTGTTACCCATTTGTTACTAAAAAACTTGATTAAGCCAAAGCAAGTGTTGATGTTTATTAATTAATTACTATATTAGCTGGCAACCAGATTAGTCCTGAAGTATCTAAGTACTTACCACCCTCTACTTATTGAGGGTGGTAATTACCAAATTATGGTGTTAAAGTACTTTTATTGTTTCTTAATTATTATTTATTAAATAAAAAGTTAAAAAATGTTTAAACTGTTTTGTACCTAGGTAAATATTTTTTATTCTTTCAATATTCAGTAAAAATATTTTTTAAATGAATAATAATGATAATTGGCAATTATCTAGTTAAAACTAATACAATTCACTGTATAAATATATATTTTTTATGTTTTCTAACCGGAGTTACTATATTTTAAGTCATAAAATACAATAAAATAGCCGCGAATCTGTTGCAAGTAACATGGTTTCTTTAGATACGATGATATTGGCCTAACAAATAATGGAAAAACTTAGAGCTGTAAGATGGTATTGTAATATACAATAATACTCGATAATCGATAACGCAAAATACGTGATCGTAACTCGATCTAAAATTTAAAATAAACAGTTTAGAAAAAAAATGAAAATTTAGAATTAAAGAGCACCAAATTCTGAGAAACATGATATGTACATTTGTACGAAAACATAAACTAATAAGTAAAATATCGCGGTTTGAAGTTGCAAAATACGTTTTTTCGCTCTCCTGAAAACCTCTGTTTTGTAGTTACGATTTTACTCGTATCGACGGTCGATATGTGCCTAAGTAACGTAAAGCCTATTCCTCATCTACTATCTCGGAAGAGAGGGTTGAGAGTACATATGTGCCTAAGTAACGTAAAGCCGATTCCTCCGTCAACCTTCATTTACACACATAAAACTATGGTAAGAAAAATAAATGATAACGCGTTAATCCAGACGTACAATGAATAGTTTTGTCTGCTCATTAGTTGATTAACACACACTTTGTAACGCGTGTATATTACCCGCTATACATTAATATATATAAATAATAAACATTTCATATAATTTAAGATATTATTTAAAACTTAATTAGTTGTATTCTTCGAAATCTTAGAATTACAGTAACAATAGAAAGTTACAAACAAAGAAGCCGCTTTTGGGATTTTAACTCCGTCAGCTGCAGGTCATTTAGACAAATTTCTTTTATCTATATTTCTTTTGCTAGATTGTTAAAAAACAGACAGTGTTAAATATCACTTTATGGCGGTGTTTTCACAGTTCTTCGAAAGGATCTACTTGCACGCAACATGTGCAGGAGCCTTTGTCAGAGGGATGATACCGAGACTTAAACAATAGTTATTGCTTTCTCGGCATTAGCAAAGAGCATCATATCTTCTAAAATAACACGCTGCGCAAATGTATTTCGGACCTTTTGTTTTACTAGGAATAAGAAAGTTGGAACGAACAAATAAAATATCGTGAGAGAATAATTTCGGCACAGATGTTGATGACTTTGACGAAGACAATAGGGCCTGGGCGTTGACGTTAAAGAAGGGTATCGGTCACCGATTGGTCAAGTGTGTTATTAGCCAAGCCTACTTTTAGGGTAGGATAGCAAATTCGGACGCGGAGAGGGAGTCTAGGAAATAACAACGGGATAGTTGGTAACGAACCCAAGGACAGTCAACCAGGCGGCGCGAATAAAGTCGGATCTACTATGTCCATCTAAATTTCCAAGTTACGGTATTTTAGTAATTCAAAAGAGTGTTGATTTTTGTATCGCTGTAGACGGGTTTGTGTGATTTTGGACTGTTAGTTTAAAGGACTGTAATTGTGTGTGAATTGTGATCGCTAACTACTAGATAGTTATTTAGAGACAGTGTTTATACACGGTTGTATCTATTCTTTAAATTTGTTTTGATTTTATGTATTAGATAATTTATGTCTTTTCAGTATTAGGGGCGGAGGGGTTCTTATATTCTGTGACTTTGATATTACTTGTAGGGTTAGTAGTTTTTCTTTAAATCGTCTAGACAACTAGGGTTTGAGGGAAGGTTCGTTAGGTATCATTTGATCTCAG
Source organism: Acleris cristana (assembly GCA_948252455.1). Taxonomy (NCBI): domain Eukaryota; kingdom Metazoa; phylum Arthropoda; class Insecta; order Lepidoptera; family Tortricidae; genus Acleris; species Acleris cristana. The sequence goes on along the minus strand of OX411771.1, from coordinate 3,645,832 downwards.
CTAATTCGACAAACAGATTGTGAAAGAGAATAGTATGTGTGCAAGAATTATGTGTAGTGACTAAATTAGATTAGGTAAATATAATAACCTTATGCTTGCTTAATTGATTAATACGCTTTTGTTATCACAGGCTTGTGAAAAAGAGGGAGGAGCAGTTCTATCTTACTCACTATCCTTAATCTGCTCCACCTTTGTTTTATTGAGTGTGTTATAACGCTTCACTCTAAGTAAGTTTTCTATCATGTTTGTGACGAGCTAAGGTTTATAACAAAAAAACTATTTTTGTGGTTAACTGTACATACATTTAATTTGAACACTCACAAACAGCATACGTGGGGTCAGCCCAGATAGCGGCTTGAAAGCCTTGCGATTCTGGTTGTCTAATTCCACTGCAAGCAATAGAAACACATCTCTTGCCATCCCACTTTCTTACCACCATTTAGATTCAACAATTTACATTAGCTAACGCACCGTTTACGTCACACCTCTTCACAGCCATTAGGTACTCACTCAAGACCTGGGTCATTTAGGTGTCTGTAACTTTATACTAGTGGCCCTGAGGTGTAGACCCTACGACCCGGCCGCCTACGCTAGTGTGAAGTTTGGTTAGTACGCACTTTTGTTATGGGGTCACCAAGGAATGGTTATACTCATCTCAATGATATCCAGACTATCTTGACCACCTTCGACAACATTCCTCAGTCGTCGTCGTCACAAACTGCGTTTGCGTAATTCGGATTAGGGACGCGTAGAGTCATAGTTTAAGAGCATAGTATAAGCGAGTAGCGTAACTGCATGAGCGTGCTTAAATATATTTACATATACTGTATGAAAGCGGGAAAGTCGGCAGGTTGTGATAGAGTGTCGATAGAAATGCTGAGGAGAGGAGATGGCGTGGTGGGTAGTCTATTGTACCGCCTTTTCAATGCATGTTGGAGTAGCGGCCGAGTCCCGGAAGATTGGGTCAAGGCTGTTATCGTCCCTCTGTATAAAGGAAAGGGGTCACAGCAAGACTGCAAAAACTACCGCGGTATCAGCCTCCTTAGTGTTGTCGGCAAAGTATATGCGAAGATTTTAATTGAAAGGGTATTGAATGTTACGAATGACAAAATCTGGGATGTACAAGCGGGATTTCGAAAGGGAATGGGATGTACGGATCAGGTCTTTTCACTACGGTCTATCACAGAAAAGTTCTTGGCTGTCAACCAAAAGGTTTTCTGTGCTTTTGTGGACCTGGAAAAGGCCTATGATAGGGTAGATAGAAAGGAGTTGTGGAAGGTGCTGTCTATGTATGGAGTGAGCAGCAATCTGGTGCAGGCTTTGAAGTCCCTTTATGAGGGCTCCAGAGCCTGTGTCAGGATCAATGGGGTATACTCGGCCTGGTTTAATATCTCCAGAGGTGTTAGACAGGGCTGTGTTGCCTCACCATGGCTGTTCAATCTATTCATGGACAGTTGTATGCGAGATTTGAAAGATTGTGATAAGGGTTTGCGTATGCAAGAGTTGCTAATCAAATGCCTCTTATATGCCGATGATCAAGTTATACTTGCTCCATCGGTACTTGAGTTGCAGGAGATGGTGACAATGATGAATGAGGGATTTAAGCAAAAGGGGATGAAAGTAAATGTTGCCAAGACCAAGGTTATGGTGATAGAGAAGGACGAGGAAATGACTGAGTGCGTGATAAATATAAATGGTGAATTAGTAGAGCAAGTAAGTGAATTTGTGTACCTGGGAAGTATGTTTACAAGAGATGGTAAGTGTGAGAAGGATGTCGAAAGGAGGGTGAATGCGGGGAATCAAATAAATGGGGCACTGTACTCATTTGTGGGCAGAAGGGGTATTTCACAAAAAGCCAGACTGGCTGTTCACAATGGAGTGCTGGCCCCTACTCTGATGTATGGTAGTGAAGGTTGGGTGTGGCAAGATAAGCATGAAAGTCGTATAAATGCAGTTGAAATGCGCTCTTTGCGTAGTATGTGTGGTGTGAAACTGACTGATAGAGTAAGGAATGAAAAAGTCAGAGAGAAATGTGGTCTAAAAGAAGATGTAGTGACTAAGATTGAAAAGGGCATGCTTCGATGGTTCGGTCATTTGGAAAGGATGGATGAAAGAAGATTGACGAAAGAGATATACAGAGCGAAAGTGAGTGGAAGGGTCGGAAGGGGCCGCCCTAGGCGTACTTTTTCGAATCAAATCGGAGAAATACTGGAAAAGGGCCGAATTTTAAGTACCCGAAACCGACGTGCGTGCATGACTCGATGTATGAATGTGGAAGAAGCGAAAGAGATTTGTCAAGATCGTAGCAGGTGGAAAGAAGTGGTCTCTGCCTACCCCTCTGGGAAACAGGCGTGATTTAATGTATGTATGTATGTATGTACTTTAATTTAGGGTAGTTTATTAGGGAACTAGGAAGTGAGATAGCGAGGCAGGTGGGGATAGTGAGGTCAGACCCCATCCAAAGCAAGGACCAATTTGATTTTAACTTCCTGTTCGATTAATCATTACAAAGTACTCAAAGAATTTAATTTTAAGGTCAAATAGGTTCTCGCTGTAACCGACCTCTTAATAACTTAGGGGTTTAGGTAGGGAATATTACCTTTAATAATTATTTTATTTTTTATAATTATTTCATTTTACAATTATTTATATTTCTGAACCATACACGCTCGTTTACACGGAGGCCCCACGAACAGGCAGTCAAGGGGTTTTTAGTATTCCAGTTATATTCCCGAGTGAGCAGGTACCTAAGGAGATTCTCGGTGAGTCGTACTCATTTAATAACTCTGATTTGTTTATTGTATTTTGTGACTATCGTGATTGTGGTATATTGTGTTTATTTATAGTTCTAGCTTGTTTATTGATTGAAATAGGTTTAGGGTTATCTTGTTCTCATTATTATTTTACACAACGTAGAGGGTCCTAATTTAGATATATTTAAAAACTAGACGACCACATGTTTTAATTTAAGGCCAATTTAATTTAATTTCACGACGTAGAATATTTTTATCGTTTCTATGTAGCCCGGGGGTAGGAGTGTTACAACTTTCACCATCAATCCACACACACACATATCTTCGATACAAGCCTGACCATATGCAGTAATAACACTCAATAAAACTAATTCAATCTCTAAACTCAAACCATCACTATCTAGCTACTTATTTGTCCGAACGCGTCCGTACTAAGATCCTTGACCAACTACTTCCCTATCTTCTCTACCGACTGTCCTGTTCGTGGTTTCGCGTCTCGGGGTAACTGCTGGTCTAAAAGACCTATGTTTCCTAAATCCCAAATCATCCCTACTTCTCACAACTGACGCGAACCTAATTAACCAATCAAACTAACGCGGGAAACAGTATGTCACCGCCCCCAAGCTCTATGGTTTTAAGGTTGAGTTTCGTCGTCGACGATACTCCTTTATTTTTTTATCTACAAATATAACGCTGAGAATCCACTTGACAATGGGATTTTGCACATGTTGCGTTTGTTGCTAGCAGGTAGACCATTCGCTTCGAAGAACTGTGAAAGTTCCGCCACAAAGGGTAATTATACTCGTGCATCGTACTCAAGATTAGTAACCTGGAAAATAAACTTATTACTTACACATGTAGTACCACATAGGTGCCACCACTCATAGCACAATTTCAGTATTTTTTTTTGTTGGCACTTTATTGTGTCTATGTCAGTGCCTTGCGCTGCTCTGTGCCTTATGTCATTCACAAAAAGTGCTTCACCGCTCAAGTTTTGCTAAACGGTATTTAGCCTTTCTAAAGTGTTAAAAAGTTATCAAAACCAATTTAAAGGTATTAATATGGGTAAAAGAAAACATTACAAGGATGAATATGAAGAAATTAGTCGAAAAATGAAGAAACTGGAACGGGAGAATCGTTCGCCGGCTCAAGCTACAAAAGATTACGAGAATTCTTCGGAACAACAACAAGTTGAAGGTATGTAACTAGATTTTATAAAAGTCATAAAGGATTTTATAGTATTACGTAAAATTGTTGCAATCAAAGCATCGTAACAACGACCACGCATCAAAAACGTTAGTAGGTACTTATGTACAATTTACGCGGGAATTGTAATGTTACACCGACGCTAAGAGTTTACAATGCTTGATTGTAAATAAATTTTTGCCTACTTAATATATTTTGATGATTATAACTTCGGCACGTCTAGTTCATGTGGGAACTAAGACATAAACCGAGATTTAAAATACCGGTACGTTCGATTTATGTGGGAATCGTAACAAATATACCGAGTCTCTATTCAAAATAGTTAAAAATACCGATACGTTCAATTTATGTGGGAATCGTAACAAATATACCGAGTCTTCAGTCTAAACTAAATAGTTTAAAATCCGGTACGTTCGATTCATGTGGGAATCGTAACAAATATGCCGAAAATTCAAAATGGCTGCCAAAGTAAATAAAAATCATTACAAAACTATGGGTGCGAAATTGATTTATTATCATTAATATTATTTACACACTATTACTGGATTCCAGGCGAGGATAACCTTAACAACTTTTATGATGAAATACCAGGTTCCAGCTCTATACAAATTGGGGCTGACCAACCAACTCCTTCAATGGAGGATACACAGATTATACCTGAACAACCACTGATGGAAGACATGCAGGAAGCCATAAACTTGGAACCCGAAGGCACATTAGATAGGGAAATCTTAGAAATATTAGGAGAAGATCCGTTGGCCAAATCTCTTTATGGGAAGGAAATCCACAAGGAATTGGCAAACCGCCTACAATATATCTTGACTAATGGTCTCACTAAGGATGAACGAAATGATCTTGTCACAAAGTATTTAATACCAGTTAATTGTCCAGTGATTCAAGCACCTGAGTTAAATTTGGAAATCAAAGCTGCTATACCAGATATGAGTTTGAAACGGGACAAAGCTATGGAAACACGGCAGAAACAACTTGCATCAGCTATAGCCTGTCTCGGTCAGATTACTTCTATTCAACTTCAACATGTGGCAAAAGATAACTTGCTTTTAAAATATTTAATGGATGCAAATAAAATCCTTTGTGACCTTCAACATGGAGATTCTATTAAGAGAAGATATTTTACTAGCTCATCGCTTAAAAAAGACATTACGAACCAGTTGATACCAACAAAGACAGACAAATATCTGTTTGGTGAGAATTTGACAGGAACTTTAACGGCTGCTAAAGCTGTGTCCAGATCAGGTGCTGAAATTAAAAATAACTTCATTAAAAAACCAACACAGCAGCACCCTCCAAGAAATTTAAACTGGAGAGCGAGGGGAACGGCTCGCAGGCAGCCGACCCTGCAGAGCAACCGGCAGCCTGCCTCAGCGCGAGCGCGGCCCGAGAACTCATCGAGGCCGTCGCGGCGTCCACCGCCGCCGCCGCCGCCGCCGAAACATTACCAGCGTCGGCGTTAACACAGGTACGCTACGCCGGCCGCTTATCCTGCTATAAACAGCAGTGGGCTCTTATCACAAACAATCAAACAGTTCTGTCATGGATAGATGGCTATAAAATTAACTTTTCAAGCCCCGTTTTTCAAAATTATGTCCCATCTGTAATTGATTATTCCTCTAAGGACAAACAAGATTATTATATATCTATAAATATTCTACTCCAAATTGGAGCAATTACTGAATGTGAACCATGTAGTGGTCAATTTATATCTAGTGTTTTTCTTATACCTAAACCAAATGGCAAAAAACGATTTATATTGAATCTTAAATGTTTAAATAAGTTTATAAAAACTGATCACTTTCAATTAGAGGACCTTCGTACTACAATAAAACTTATATCAAAGGATAGTTTTATGGCTACACTGGATCTTAAAGATGCCTATTTTTTACTAAAAATTCACCCTGAATCTAGGAAATATCTACGCTTTATATTTGATTGAAAATTGTATGAATTCCAGGTATTGCCATTTGGTTTGAATACAGCTCCTTGTATTTTTACAAAATTAATGAAACCTGTGGTAAAGTTATTAAGATTAACTGGACTACTGTCTACAATATATTTGGATGATTTGTGTTTAATAGGAAATTCTTTTATAGAATGTAAGAATAATGTAGACTACAACAAAATTACTTACTGCCTTAGGTTTCATAATCAATTATGAAAAAAGTAACCTCTACCCCAATATGTCTTGCAAGTTTTAAGGTTTTATAATAGATTCTCATGAATTTGAAATCAGCTTGCCTAAAGAAAAAAGAATACGAATTAAATCTGAACTGATAAAATTTAGAAATATCACACATTGTAAAATCAGAAGATTCGCTCAACTTGTGGGCTTATTAGTATCAGCTTGCCCGGCTGTGGCATATGGATGGCTTTACACAAAAAAATTTGAACGTGAAAAATTTTTAAACTTGAAAGATGATGAAGATTACAATAAAACAATGATCATACCTAAGTACTTGCACAGAGATATTTCGTGGTGGTTACAAAATATTGACAAATCTGTACATAAAATTCTAGACGACTCTTATGTACTGGAGATATTTTCTGACGCCTCAACGACCGGGTGGGGCGCGGCGTGCGGTACTGAGGCCGCCAGTGGTCCTTGGTCTGAGAGAGAACGCACCCAACACATTAACTATCTTGAGTTGCTTGCTGCTTTTATCGCATTGAAAACTTTTGCAAAGAATGCTAGAAGTTGTCAGATACTTTATGTTATATTAATAGAATGGGTGGAGTGCAATTCCCTCACCTGACTAAAATTACTCAAGAAATTTGGCAATGGTGCGAAAGCCGTGGGATCTTTGTTTTTGCTAATTACATCATCAATAGATAATGTCGTGGCTGACGCCGAATCGAGACGCAATCATCCAGATATCGAATGGGAACTAACCACTAACTCATTCACAGAAATTATTATTGAATTCGGTCACCCGGAGATTGACTTGTTTGCTAGTCGTATAAATAACAAATGTACAAAATACGTATCGTGGCAAAGGGATCCTGACGCCTTCGCCATTAATGCTTTTACTCTAAACTGGGGACTCTATTTTTTCTATGCCTTTCCACCAGTGTCAATTATTTTAAAAACACTAAGAAAAATCATAATAGATAAAGCAAGAGGTATAGTAGTTGTTCCCATGTGGCCCACACAGCCTTGGTACCCAGTTTTCTGTAAATTAATTGTGTCAAAGATGATTATTCTCAAACCGCACCAAAACATCATTATTTCTCATTCCAGTCAAAATCAGGTCCAGAAAACACTTACCCTGGTTGCCGCGTTATTGTGCGGGACGCGCTCATCCGAAGAAACACTCCCCAGTCGGCAATAAATATAGGGTTATCTCCTTTAGCCGATACATCAGTCAAACAGTATGATGTATGTCTAAGGAATTGGTTTCAATATTGTAACCTAAATTCTATAAACTTAATTGATGCCTCTATCACTTCTGTCTTAGAATTTCTTACAGAAACATTCGACAAAGGGATGCAATATGGTACTTTAAACAGCTATAGAGCAGCATTATCTCTAGTACTCGGACCAAACATTTCCAAAGATGAAAGAATTGTTAGATTTTATAAAGGTGTATTTAGGTTACGACCCCCCTTACCAAAATATGATGTGACGTAGGATTCTTCTTTGGTGTTAAATTTTCTTTCAACTAAGTTTCCCAATGAAAGTTTAACTCTAGAAGAACTTAGCAAAAAATGCATAACCTTGTTATCTTTAGTTACAGCACACAGAATGCAAACTCTCTCAAAAATTAACATTTTAAATACGGAGCATTATACAACCAAGATAATAATTAAAATCCCTGATCTACTTAAAACGTCCCGTCCAGGGAAGAACCAACCAATTCTGACTCTACCTTTTTTTATTGAAAAAATTGAAATTTGCCCAGCAACAACTTTGTTACCTTATATTAACAGAACTAGGTCTTTACGAAAAAGTAATATTTTATTTACTAGCATAAGACAACCTCACAATAGTGTGTCGACACAGACCCTTAGCCGTTGGGTTAAGCGCACCCTGGAGGAGAGTGGCGTGGATGTGGCCGTGTTCTCGGCGCACAGCACGCGCCACGCCTCCTCCTCCAAAGCCTATCAGTCGGGTGTTAACATTGATTTAATTCGCAAAACAGCCGGATGGAGTAATGATTCTTGAATGAATAGAAATATTGTGTCATCTGATCAAACCTCTTTAGCAAAAGCTATACTGACCAGTAGTTAATTAGATTAACTAATTAAGATTATAATTGTTAATTTGGTTTATAATTTCTTAAAGCTAAAAAGGTTTTTTGGTTTAAGTTTTGAATATGATTATTTTTATGTTTGAATGTTCCTCCTTTGATCTCACCTAATAAACCATGTGATTGAAAACGGTTAAACTTTCCTTTCTACTCTCAAAGTCTACATGTGTAAGTAATAAGTTTATTTTCCAGGTTACTAATCTTGAGTACGATGCACGAGTATAATTATAGTACATTGTGCATCAAGGGCGGTAAGACGGGGATTGCTAACGAGAGGCTATTAGAAGCCCGACGCCGAACTCGAGTTGGCAATCCCCGTACTGCCCGTGATACACACAATGTTTTTCATCACATTTGCGAGGAAATAAAAAACAAATAGAAAAAAACCTTTAATAAAGATGAAAGTAAGTAATTGTACAATCAAGAAATCATTTATTAAAGTTAAAAGTAATTGTACAATTGTTATTATTACTGAAATTTAATGTCATATTTTTTTCAGGGTATTTTATCGATTGGATGGAGTTCGTTATGTTTTGTGACGCTTCTTCCAGTTCTTGGCTCAAGGGTTGGTTTTGGTATGGTTGGTGTATGTATGGTGTGTTTGGTATGTTATGTTGATTTGCAGATGAAACCGATGCAATAGGCCTTTGAGGAGTACTTTGGCATGGCTCTTCTAATGCTGGCCGTTTTCTGTATATTGGCCGATGAACACGATGAAATATGTTCTTGAGGTTCCGGCACAATATTTTGACATAACTTAATAGACTCTCTAATTTTGTTGCTAATATCTATTTTGTTTGTGATGGAATCATCTATATAACTTTCTGCAACAGTAGATGATCTCCAGCCTCCATGTCTCTTCAGAGGTAAATGTCTACCCCGGAATCTGCCAGTAATGTGGCAGAAGTGCGGCGAAAAGAGTGGCCGGTGTAAGATGAGGGATCAGGTAGATTGAGATACTCTGCAATTTCTTTGGGCATCTTCCCCAGTTTGTTTTTCCCAATAACTTGGGCACTGCATTTACCATGTCTATATTGCTGGAAAAAGCGGTTGCTGGTTGCCTTAGTGGACCGTAAGGATTGGTATTTTTTAATCACTTTGTAGTAATTTCCTGCGACTACAAATGACCTCGGTATCCTATTTTTAGTATTAGGAATGTTAACCAGCAACATTTCTCCGTGATTTGCAATATTGTCAACTGTTATATCGCATAGTTCTTGGCCCCTGAGTGCACCAGTGACACCAAGAATAAGTGCAGCCTGTAACAAATCCAAAAAAAAAAACATTTTCTCGAGATTGATCACACATATCTATAAAAAATAGATACTGTGTTACATACGCATTGCTAGATCAACACAGAATCATTTCAAAAAACTTGCTTGTTTAGTTTCAAGTTCAGAAAAGATTTCAAAATTTAGTTGTATTTTGAGTTAATGCTGTGCTGATCTGGCAGTGTGTATAGTAACTTAAGAAAATAACATTATCTAATGGATAACAAAACTATCTATCAAACACAGAACAATCAGTTCAAGTGAACCCAATAAAGTAAGGTTTTCCACCATAACATTTTATCCAAGGAATTTATAGCGAAACTACATACGAAACTTAATTTAAATTACCTTTGTCGCTAAACAGTCATTGTCAGGAGCTTCATTGATGAACTTTTCTACGTTTTCTCCGGTAAGTATTTTAGATTTCTTGGGTACATAGCCCTCTGACTTTCTTTTCAAAAAAGGCTTTAGTTTTAAATATTGTTCTATATTAACGCATTTGTTTACTTTCAGGGTACATTTCAACATTGAGTATATGGCCCATAGTGACCCTGCTTTGTATTTCACGGCAAGCTCGCCGAAGTAAGCCATTAAAACATTTTCCGAAAATGAAGTGGCCTTTTTCTCGGTTTTCCACTTTAGAAAGTTCTCATAAGCCGCAGTATACTTTTCTTTAGATTTCGCTGGCAGCAAATCATTGTTGAGTAGTTGAGCCGCATTTAACAAATCAGGTGGTGTTGATGTCACTACAGATTCTTCCGATGAGGAAGTCATATTTAGTTTGTTATTTTCGAACCTTTAAACAAAATACGCTTCGGAAACAACATACATACATACATACATACATAAACTCACGCCTTCATTCCCAGAGTGGGGTAGGCAGAGCCACAAACTCACCAACAACTCCAAAACCTTGTTGATAATTCTGTGACCACATTTTGCACAACCAGGCTAAGATGTTATCCAGTGTATTAGTGACAGGATGCAAACCCATCGCCTAACAGCACTACACAGCCTTAAGTCCCTTAGTCGTCTCTTACGACATCCAATGGAAGACATGGAGTGGCAACATTCTAAACCCGGCACCACACGGGCTACAACAATCAAACAAAATTAAACGAACTCGATTCGCTAAGCTAAAAGAGTTTGAAAACTTTTTTTTAGTCTTCCACAGATAATGCTTAGAATTGCTTTTTTTTTTAACTTGACAAATACAGGCCATTCTGCCAGATTGTACAAATTTTCAATGAATGAAATTTAATAAAATAATTGCAAATGTCTCTGAAATAATGGTAAAATAGAAATATAATGCAGACAAATGTGCCGTATAAGTTTAATTAAACAGTAAAATTGGTTTTGTAGCCAAGTTTTGAATATAGGAAGTAAACCTTGGCTGATTTTACACCTCCTTGGTCTGAAATGATGTACAAGTGGATTCTATATTTTAAAACTAAACTCATAACTCCCTAGGGAGTTATAAAAATCCATAACTCCCGCGTTAGCTAAATCGGCTATAACTGCCATAGACGTCTGCGTGTTATAACATCCTTTCCGAGCAAGTGTGATGAAAATGATTAAACGAACTTACCTGTAAGTGAAGTTCTATCATAATTATACGAAGTGCATCGTCAAAGAGATTAGTAACACCCTCCCACCCAGGTGTTTAAAAAACCCAAATAAGTAAATTTAAACAATTTTAAATATTATCTCTCAACTGAATGACATAAGGCACAGAGCAGCGCAAGGCACTGACATAGACACAATAAAGTGCCAACAAAAAAAAAAACTCTGAAATTGTGCTATGAGTGGTGGCACCTATGTGGTACTACATGTGTAAGTAATAAGTTTATTTTCCAGGTTACTAATCTCTTGGTACGATGCACTTCGTATAATTATGATAGAACTTCACTTACAGGTAAGTTCATTAATTTAACACTACGACTGTTTTTAACAATCTAGCAAACAATATGTAGGTAAAAGAAATTATCTAAATGACCTGCAGCTGTGGAGCCAAAAATCCCAAAAGCGGCTTCTTTGTTTGTAATTTTCTATTATTATATTTTAGGTAATTCTAAGATTCGAAGAATACAACAATATTAGTTTTAAGTAATAAATTACATTATGAGAAATGTTTATGATATTCATATATTAATGTATAGCGTGTAATATACACGCGTTACACTATGAAATGTATGCAGAAGATTTACCATAAACCAGACCAGTTTTTGGAATAGTTTGTAAAAAAAAGTGAACTTTATTGGCTAATGGGCCCGAAAGTCGGAGTTAAAGATGGGTTTACAGAGCGATAGTTCAAGAATTAATTATTTTCTTGAAAATTGGTAATACTTTTGATCGTGAAGTTTATTGCAGACTCAAGACCAACTATTCAACTACCCATTTTAAACAAAAATCACAGCTGTGGATTCAACTATTTAGATCATACTAGCAACGCTAGGTGGTAACAGAGGGTGTTAGTAAAATATAACGAAAACTTAAATAATTTTGGAACAGCAGACAAACGCTTCCTACCTATTTCAAGGGTGGCGATAAGATATCTCTATTAAGATAATTAAGCGACTATAACGAGGAACATTTAAATGTTTAAATATGACAATGACTTTCCCGCGGCGTTCCTTGTGGGACGCGATGAGAAGTGGGACTACATAACAGTTTATTTTTTATTTATCGCTAAAAAGTATAAAACAAAATAGGTAAATGTTTTAAAAAACATAAAATCGATTTCAAAAACGCAAAAAATAACACATACATACAAACCTACCGCCACGCCTTCATTCCAGAGTGGGGTAGGCAGAGCTACAGAATTACCAACAACTCTAACAACTTGTTGTTAATTCTATAACCACGTTTTGCACAAACAGGCTAAGATAACTTCACAAACGCAAAAAATAACTTCTTTTAAAATGGTAGTAGGTAATAGGTCAGTCTAACTGAAGTCGGCGATTCACAATATTTTAAACAAAAAGTTGACTTCAGTTGGATATTACCTAATAAGATTTTGAAAGAAGTAATTTTTGCGTTTTTATTATACCCATTTTTCTGACGTTCCACTCGATTTTTCTTCATGGAATTCTACAAGCATTCCAATTTTGCTTCTGCTAGCTTTTTAAACCAGTAAAAGTTCTTAAAGTCAAGCTACACTTATACTAGGTAAGGTTTTGCTAACTATGAAAAATAAATACGGGTCTTCATCGTCTACGTACCATAATTATTTTCAGTCATAATAATTATGTTTTTGGTCATATTTAAGTTATTTTTAGGGCTCCGTACCACAAAAGGAAAAAAGGAACCCTTGTAGAACCACTTCGTTGTCTGTCTGTCTGTCTGTCTATCTGTCAAGACCCTTTTTCTCAGGAACGCGTGAAGGATCAGGTTGAAATTAATGTCAAATACTCAGGTCTGCAATTTATCTTGGGGCTGTGAATAAATAAATTTTTTGGTCAACGCAATAAAAAGATACGGCCGTTTATGCTGCTTGACCTATAGGTAATCATGAAATTTGGCAAGAGGAAATGTCTTATACACAAGTAAAGGAAATCCGAAAAACGTCAATTTGTAGATACATAAATACTTAAAAAAGTTCAAGTATGTTTGAAAATCGTGTTTGATTATTGTAGATACAACTCAAAAAAAAATGCGATTACAAACTTATTCGGAGCGTTAATAAATTTACTGCAACCCATGTTGATAAATGGAATCAACAGTTTTCCAACAGAAAAGTAAAGATTGTCTGAATCCAGTTTATCTTTTCGTTATTATTATTATTATTATTATTCAGGGGGTGGCTATTCAAGGCACAGAGCCTTGTATCACTGCGACCAAGATTGATCTATTGTGATCGCCACAGCCTACAGTTCTCCGCTGAGTCCTGTTATTGCGAGGCATTTCAGGACTTTGTTGGCGCCAAGATGCTTGATCTCCTCTGGGCACATTAGGTGCTTTCCCAGTGAGGAGCTACGGTGTCGCATTAAGGCCGGGCAGACGGTGAGAAGGTGCATAGGCGTTTCCTCCTCCAGTCGGCAGAGTCTGCACAACCTTGTGTCACATTTCCCAATCGTCTGCATGTGCTTGTTTAGGCAACAGTGCCCTGTGAGCGCCCTGACCAGAGTGCGGATATTGTTCCTACTTAGCGCTAAGGCCTCCGTCGATGCCTTTTTGCTAAATGCTCTTATTAGAGCCTTGGAATGGTTTAATCCTGGCGTTGTCCTCCAGAGTTGAATGGCTGCATGGTAGCAATATGTCCACAGGGTAAGTTTTGTTAGGCTTTTAGGGATGCCGCAGAATGGTTCCGGTCCAAACTGTGTACCCTTAGCTCCTACCCGTGCGAGTTCGTCAGCTTTTTCGTTGCCAACAATACCCGCATGCCCTGGGACCCAACGTAAAATTACCCTGTTTTTTGCACCCAGGGTGTTTAAAAGTGTCCTGCAGTTCTCGACCAGCCTTGAGTTCATGAAATCAGAGGTTAGGGCCAAGAGAGCCGCCTGACTATCCGAGTGGATATAAATGGTACTGTTGACGTAGTTGCTTTGCAGATTGGTTGCCGCACATTCAATTATGGCGTACACCTCCGCCTGGAATATAGATGAGTACTTGCCTAAATTTAGACTTAATGCCTTTTTAGGCGCCTCTCCATATATTCCGCAGCCTACCTCAGAACCGGATTTGGAGCCATCAGTGTACCACTTTAGGCTACCTGGTTTCCATGTTAAGAAAACGTTTTCTGTGGACAGTGTTTGGGGGGCATGGTGTCTGATAACATCCCCATTACAGGAATATCGCTAACAGAGTTCTCGAGGGATCTCATATTTTGGGAAAGCCAGTGGCCTCTCTTCACGCCCGAGATTCTGTGCATGCTTGCCTTCGCCTCCTTTTCCAAGTACAGGTGAAGGGGCGGCAGGTTTAGCAATGCTTCCAGAGCCAGTGTCGGAGAGGTTGACATGGCTCCGGTAGCGATGATACAGGCAGTTCTTTGGAGGCTGCCAAGTTTTGATATTACAGTTTTTTGTGCCGCTTTTCTATACCATACCACTGAGGCGTAAGACACCATCGACCTCACTATGGATGTGTAGAGCCAGAGTGCAATTTTGGGTTTTAGCCCCCATCTGCTTCCTGCTAGCCGGCAACAGATTGCCAGAGCTGATTTAGCCTTCTGTAAGGTTCCGTTCACGTGCAGGTTCCATGTGAGTTTCTGGTCTAGCATGACTCCCAGATACTTGGCCTCTGACGAGAACGGTATTGTCTTCCCATTCATGGTTGGCGGTTTAAGTCCCACTAGCTTCCGCTTATTAGTGAATGGGACGATAATGGTTTTGTCCGCATTTATGGATAGGTCATTATCTTTACACCATGACGCCTAGTGCCTGCTATACGGGCACATCTCAAAAAACCAATATTAAGAGAAATCGCCGATCAAAGTTTTGCGAGTTGAGTGTGCGGCAGACAAAAGGGTCTAATTCCTTAAGTTTTGGGTCAATAACACTGTGGTTTAGGTTATTTTGTTTTTCATTATATTGAGCTTCAAATGATTGTGTAATTATTTTTCAAGTATGCAAAGCTTTTAAAGTACTGGACTTCAAATATAGGCACTTCGTGTTGTGGCCATATCGCAGAAAGTATTTTACGGAATTTCGAGATGTGTCCAAAATCGCAGAAGAATTAAATGGCGATAATAAGCATACTATCATACAAGAATACATTTAAAAATAATAAAATAAATGAAAAACACGAAAAATTGTTATCAGATACCTTTATCAATCATCTTTGGCACAGTAACAACATTATTATATGCGATAATCAATATCTCGAAGAATGCCTACCGCGTAAATGCTCTTGACAGATAGGTACATAATTTAAATTACCTATGTTTGAATATCTGCCCAGCTAAAATCCAGTCTCCTTCTATGTGCACGACAGGCACTGACCAGGTGCTGCGCCAGAAATTAGCATCTGGTAGGTGTCCGTCGCTCAATCCTTGATCGGTTCCTTCCCACTTTCGGTACACCTTCCTGTGATTACTTTTGAAGAGGCGATTTTGCTGGTATCTATCCACACGCTCTGTATATTAGCGACGAATACGGCTTGCCCACGCGCAAACTTTCTGTTTCAGGAAGTCGATACGTTCCGTGACACAGGCCATATAATGCTGGGGGCTTATTCTGGCCCCAGCAAAAGCCTGGTTCACGAAACGCATGACTAGGGGGCGATCATTGCCCCCCTGAAGCAGATTAGGTTTCCTATGAGAGTCCTAAACTTATCAATACGCCTCTTAATTCGCACTTGCCAAGCGGGGACAGACCCGCGAGCGTGCGGAGCTCGGTAAGTGTCCGAAAACTTGACTCGAACTACGTGGCACTGGCACGCAGCTATGGCCCCGCAGCACAAAATTGAGTGGGTATCGATAATATCCTCGCTGTCTTGTAAATATGACGCCAGCACGGCGTTTAGGGCTCCCATAAGTGCTAAATTTCGTTTACTGGCAGGAAAGCGTGGTAAACGAGACCTAAAGTTGGGTGTGGACCGATACTGCGCGATCTATGACAAAAAGATTGCAGTGATTTTAACTCTGTCAAGGCCGATGTTAAGTCAATGAAGAGTGAGCTTAAGGCGACCGCAGAAGGTTTGCACAAGCTTAATGCTCAATGGAATGTCCTTGACACGTCCCTCACAGGCATGGATGAGCGCCTAACACAAGTAGAGGAAAAAATCATCTTATTTACTTCACTTCAAAAGAGCCTCGATGAGGCAAATGAAACCATAGTTGAGCTTAAAAGTGATCTAAACGCGAGGGATCAACACTCCCGCTTGAACAATGTCGAAATCTCGGGGCTCCCCTATAAAAAAGGAGAAAATCTAATGTTTCTGCTACGCGACATTACTGCGAAGCTAGGTTTGACTCTATCGGAGTCGGATGTTGATACCATACACCGGGTGCGTCGTTTTGGGCAAATCAATGCTGCAGTTAGCGGCGGGACGGCCGTGGCCCAGGCCGGGCAGGTGGGGCCGCGAGAGCCGGCCGTTATTGTGCGCTTTGTGCAGCGCCGTCGCAAGGATGAGTTTCTGGCGGCCATGCGCGCGCGCCGCCTGCTCACCACCGCCGACATTGGACTGCCGGGCCAGGCCCTAAACATCTACCTAAATGACCACCTAACTCGGAGCAACAAGATTCTTTTGAAGGAAGCCCGCGCGGCGAAATCCCGTTTAAACTATGCGTATTTGTGGGTCAGAGATTGCAAGATTATGATGAGGAAAAATGATAAATCAAAGATCCTGCATATCTCAAGGGAATCTGACCTTCTAAAGTTAAATTGACTTTTTGTTTATTTAAAGCTATCGTTAGTTTTATTCCTGAGTTATATAATTGAGTTACGACTATGTTTAGTACTTGACCTCAATATTATAATTAATGTGCTTTTCTCACTAATTATTTTCTGTCTGATAATTACTGCACTTTGTTCTCTGCTCAATATTTGGACTTTAAAACTTCACGTTATAAATTTTACATTTACTGACATGTTTATAATACATCGGCTACTCAATGGCGACCCTAACTGAATTAAACATTTACTACCAAAACGTGAGGGGTTTACGGACGAAATCTCATCATTTTTTTGCTAACGTTCTTAGATCCAACTACGACTTAATTTTTCTCACTGAGACTTGGCTTACTAGTGACTTCAATGATGCTGAGTACTTTTGGCATGATGACTACATAGTGTATCGGCTCGACCGTGGCTCGAGCGGAGGCGACGGTGCCGCGCGCGGCGGGGGCGTGCTGGTTGCCGTGCGGCGCGGGCGCGGCCTCGCCGTGCGGCCCCGGGGCGACATGCGCTCCTCGCCACTCGCCGAGGAGCTGTGGCTGAGCATCGAGCTCGGTGCCGCCCCCGCACCTGTATCCAGCTCCGCTTCCGGAAGTCGTCATCTTGCAACACTTTTCGTTGCTTGTTGTTATTTTCCGCACGGAAATTCCCATTCCACATTCTTACAAAACTTTTTTGACTCTGCATCTGATATTATAATGAATAATCCTAATGACTTTTACCTTTTACTTGGCGACTTCAATATTTCCCATGCCGGATGGACCCTTCTAAATCAAGACTTAATTATTAGCACAAACAATAACCCTAGCGCAACTTTATTATCAGATTTTATGAACTTTACGGACCTAAAACAGTACAATTACTGTTTAAATGTTAACAATCGCGTTCTAGACCTTGTATTGAGTAATCTTTCTAGTTTTGTTACCCACTGCGCTTCCCCTTTTACGCCCGAAGACCCGCACCATAAAGCCTTAGACATAGTTATAACACTTCCCTTCATAACTGCGACGCAATTACCATCTCACGAAAAACTACTTTTTCACGCTGCTAATTTTAACCGAATTAAGGATGGTCTTTCTGCTATAGATTGGAATTTATTAAATGTTATGAATACTGATCAATCTGTTACATATTTTTATTCCATCTTAAATAAGTTAATAGCTGATAATGTGCCGAAGTGTAAAGTTTACCCCTCGGGTAATCGCCCTCCTTGGTATACTCGTGCATTGACTAAATTAGGTCGGGAAAAACGTAAAGTTCACGCCAAATGGAAAAGATACGGGAACCCTTTAGATTACTTAACATTTAAAAAACTTAGAAAAAGGGAACAAAAAATGGATTCGGAATGTTACAACTCCTATATTGCACACGCGGAAAATAACATAAAAAAATCCCCAAAGTATTTTTGGTCCTTTATCAAATCCAAATTTTCTATAAACAATGTACCTGATTGTATGACCTTCGATGGTGAAACTTCGTCTGACTTTGACACAATCTCTAACTACTTTAACGATTATTTCCACTCAGTTTTTATCACTAACACCCCGACTAACTGCCCTACAGCGTTGAATGCTCCAGCTCTTAATTGTCCGGTTAACGTTAATTCCGTGAATATAAGCAGTTCAATTGTATCAAAACACCTGGAACAGACTAACTTAAATAAAGGTGCTGGTTACGACCGTGTGCACCCTATTCTGATTAGCTCCTGTTGCAAGGAACTGTCCATACCTCTTACCATCATTTTCCGTAAATCTCTGGCTGAGGGATGTTTCCCGTCCGTATGGAAATATGCCCTTGTCACGCCTATTCACAAAGGTGGGAACAAGCATGACGTTAAACAGTATAGGCCTATCTCTAAATTATCTATTTTTGGTAAAATATTCGAAAAAATTGTTACCGCTGAATTAACAAACGTTGTCTCACGTGTAGTGTGCCCTGAGCAGCACGGTTTTTTCCGGGGCCGAAGTGTTGATACGAACCTCGTAACTTACACTGACTTTATTTTGAATTCCCTCGATGCTGGTTTTCAGGTAGACGCCGTGTATACTGATTTTTCGAAAGCCTTTGACAAAATCAGTCATAATCGGCTCTTAAGCAAATTAACAGCTATCGGTATACACGGTGATCTCCTTAGATGGATAGAATCTTATATTAGGAACCGTAGCCAAGCCGTATCGTTGCGGGGTTACATATCTAAGTTTTTACCAATTAATTCTGGAGTGCCCCAAGGGTCTCACTTGGGCCCCCTACTATTTTTGTTGTACGTAAATGACATGGGATTATCGTTTTTAAACTCGTATCATTTAATTTACGCTGACGACACTAAGGTGTTTAAGGTAATTAAAGATTACAATGACTGTGTCAAATTGCAGGATGATCTCTCCAGATTTGCGGATTACTGTCAATCAGAACAACTGGTATTGAACCCTGAAAAGTGTTACTCTATCACCTTTTGTCGCAAACAGCACCCTGTCACTTTTAACTACCATTTTTCGGACCGGCCTATCACTCGAGTATCTGAAATACGTGACTTAGGCGTCACTTTAGACTCGAAGCTCAGTTTCAATGCACACATTGATAATATTATCTCGCGGGCTTACAAACTACTCGGGTTAATACTAAGACTTTCGAAACCGTTCAAGCTTTTGATTACTGTAAAAACACTATACTTTTCATATGTGCGAAGTATTCTCGAGTTTGGAAGCGTTGTTTGGGCCCCCCAGTATGAGGTTCATAAATCTAGGATAGAAAAAATACAAAGCAAACTATTGAAGTCCCTTGACTACAGGTCTGGTCAGGTCTATACGAATATGATTACAAGTTGTAAACGACATAATCTGGCGTCTCTCGAAAAACGCCGTTTATATCTTGATCAAATTTTCCTTTATAAAATAATCAACAACTGTATAGATTCACCGACACTTCTTAGCAAAGTATCCTTTAAAACTCCTCGTCGTATCCCCTCACGTCACCCGATAACTTTTCACGTCAGTTACTGTCGCACAAGATACGCTCGTAATACCTTTTTAAGACGTGTGTGCCGTAATTATAATGAACTCTTTTTGAATTTAGATATCTTTTCATCGTCGTTAAGTAGTTATAGAAACTTATTGTGCAAATCCATTTTCCATGTTTGACTTAACATCTGCTCTTCTGAGAACACGATTTGTCTTTCGTTAGTATGCTGAGACTCAATGTAACTCTTTTTTTTAAATATGTAATTGCTTTATTATTATGCCTTTTTCTTCCTTTATTGTATGTACTCGCATGTAATGCTCATTCTTAGCGGAATCGGGTCACTCCGGTCACGTCACACGTGATCTGTCTCTTATGGCGTTATCGCCTTGATTTCAATTTTTTTATTTATAGTTTATGGAACTTTAGGTCCTTTCGTTGATAACATTAACTGTTTCTGTGTTTATTTACGACTGTTTGTTTTCCTAAATAAATTAAAAAAAAAAAAAAAAAAAAAAAAAAAGGTCTTGTTTTTTGTGCAATCAAAATCATCGTTTATATGAATGTAAACAGTTTTTAGATATGACCCTCGAGGCTAGGGAGGCTGAAGTCTCTAAACGTAACCTTTGCCTTAACTGTCTGCGACCAGGTCATTTAACCGCGAACTGCCGACTCAGCTCCTGCAGGATTTGTAACACAAAGCATAATAGCTTATTATGTAGAAACGACCAAAATCATAAACAAAGAAATCATGAACGTAATTTGACAAAAGCTGTTCAGGCAAGTACTAGTCACGAAAAACCAATTATTAATAACTGGCCTAGTACCTACCTCCTCCCTCACTACTCTTACAGCTTACACGAGTGACAGCGAGGTGCTCCTGGGCACCGCCTTAGTTGATGTTGTCAATGAACGGGACGAAAGTATTTACCCTGCACGCGTTTTGTTGGATTGCGGAAGTCAAAGTTCTTTTGTAACTGAAAATCTGAAAAGTAAACTTAATATGAAGACTAATAGCATAGCGTCAAGGTGCATAAGTGGACTTAATGATTCAAAGTCAACAGCCACAGATTGTTGCACTCTTAAGATTAAATCTAGAATTAATGCGTACATCACAAGCGTGAATTGCATGATTATATCGAACATAGCTGCTGAGCATACTTGCCCAATGATGCCCCACTTGCCGACCCTGAATTTTATAAAAGCAGTAAAGTTGATATTCTCATCGGGTCAGATGTGATGTGGAGCATTATTAAAGGCGGTTGTCAAATACCGTTAGGTGAAAATAAACCTACGTTAATTTATTCTAAGTTCGGCTGGCTGGTGTCAGGGCCCATGAGCCTAGCCACGTATGTAAAACCCAAGGGCAAACTGTATTGTCATTTTAGCCAAGAGATTAAAGACGCACTTTCCAAATTTTGGGACTTAGAAACATTTACCATTCCAAATAAAGCATTCTCGAAAGATGAACAAATTTGTGAAGATTCGTTTAATGAAAATACTGTTCGTTTACCATCCCGGAGATTTCAAGTTAAAATACCATTTTGATGTGGTTGCAGTAGACAGGAGCCTCACGCCTCTCTCCTTGGCAAACGAAAACTGGCGCAGACCAACGATGTTGAGCACTGAAGACCGGGAACGTATGGAAGAGCAAGGAGCTACACGGAAGCTTCTACCGGGCCCTAACAAGGCCCAACGTAGACTTTTTAGCGTCCGTGAACTGGCTACGGTTTGGTGAACTCTTTGGGGAAACTGAAGGTTTTGTCTGTGCAATTGCTGTCGACGTCATAATGACGAACAATTACCAGAAATATATTCTGAGGGATTGCACGGTCGACATTTGTCGAGTGTGCCGTTGCTCCGGCGAGTCCCTCGGACACATAATTTCCGGTTGTTCGCATTTGGCCAACGGCGAGTACTTGTACAGACATAACAACCTCAGAATCATCCATCAGCAACTTGCTCTTCAATATGGTCTTGTTGAGTCTGAAGTGCCGTACTATAAGTACACACCGGGGCCAGTTTTCGGAAATGCTCGTGCTACGCTCTATTGGGATCGATTTGTCATCACGGACAGGACTATTGTCGCTAATAAGCCTGATATCGTATTTACAGATTGATGTCAACGCCGGGCATTGCTCGTCGACGTCATCATCTTGCATGACGAGAACTTCGTGAAGGGCGAGAAGGACAAGCTCAGCAAGTACCTTAACTTGGCACACGAGGTGACCGCCATGTGGGATGATGACGTCGACGATCATTGTACCGAAAGTTGTTTCGGCAATTGGTCTTATAGCGAAGAGTCTCGACCAACACCTCAAGAGACTCTCGCTAGATAGCTGGATCAAGGGCCAGATACAGAAGGCAGTACTCCTCGATACGGCACGCATTGTGAGGCGGTTTTTCTCTCTGCAGCCTTAACCACCGGTAGCTTGAGCCCTGTCCCGCTGCCGGTGGCACTCGTAGGTTAGGTTTTTATAATGTATATTTTTTTGTATTAGTATTGTTATTTTACTTTTATATTTGAATATTTATTATGAAAAACCTAATATACAGAAAATTAAATAAATATATAAATAATAATAATAACCTACACAAAATTAAATAAATATCAATTAAAATCTGAACAGTGGGCAACAGACAGAAATGTGTGGGTAAAAAAGTTGATTGACCCTTATATTGAAATATTGTATTCACTGACTATTATAGCAGTAAAATTTAAAGTACTTAGTAGATTATAAATAATAAATATAATCTTATATATAGAAACGGGATGGAATTACATATCGCACTGTTGGATCGGAACGGTGACCGTTCGAAATACGACTTTATTCTAAAATCAACCTTATTACAACTCCAATAAACTTGAAACAAGACTAGCAAGTTTTTGAATTGATACTATTTTGATCTAGAGCGCTCACTGGCTCACTGCACAGGCGCCGCGACGATTTGACGCCGGCGCTGCCTTTGTATTCTAGAGCTATTAATCGAGTTGGCGAGACGAGATGGCGCTGTTTCGCCGAGATTGGGGTAAACGTACAATTCACAGAACCTACCATATCGCCGAACTTCTTCTATTTGAAACTATTAGTAGAGTATTTATATTAGATGATATTACTTCTGCTACCCAGGAACTTATCCCTTCCACAACGTGGTAAAACCAATAATTAGCTGACTGGCAGGGTCGATTGATCGTCGTGCTGTGGTACTTGTGAAAACCGCTAAGGAATTGCGTATACTTCTTAAGATCATAAAACGGGTTAGGTTACCTTTGTGATTGAAAAATAGGGGATTCCTGAGATTTTATTTAATTAGTTTTGTGTTCTGCGCAATTAAGTGATTTAAGTATAGTAAGTGAGTAAGTAAACTCTTTATTGCACAAAAAGAAATCGTTTTACAAATAAACACTTATATGAATATGAACTATGTACAAAGGCGAACTTATCCCTTTATTTAGTGCAGTGATGTTTATAGAAATTGACAGCAATCATAATTCGATGAAGTATCAACCTTATTTTACTAGAACGATTCAACGAATAGCATTAGGAGTCAGGGGAAAGTGCAAGTTATGTAATTATTTTTATACTGAATGATCATGAACTATTTTTATTCAGTACTATGCTTTCCCAATAACTTAAACTATATTAAATTTAATGAGTAATTACCTAGCATTAATGAACTAGGTAATTCTTTTGTAAACTTCTTTTAAAATATAATAATTATTTACCGAATTTATGGCATTAATACGGGCTTCAGGCTAGGGATGGATGTATCTATTTAAGACTAAACAATGGTTCTAATTGTTATTAATAATGTCACATTTGTATTTATACCGAAGCTATTACGTCTAAACAGTATTTTCCTAATATATTCACTTTATGTGATCCACACGGTTGGCTTGTCCAATTCACCAAAGGGGTGTTCGGGGCAACGTGCATTTACCTTAACTAACGTAAAAATGAAAAAATAAAAGCAAAGAGAAATGTATCTTATATTGTCAGCGTAAGGATCAATCTTAAGTGTCAGGATTGGTTACTTATACAATAAAGTGCGGAAATTGGAAAATAAACCTCATGTAGAAGCGTATTAGAGTTTATTTTAGATTAAGCGAGACGAAAATACGCTTGGCGACATGTCCGTGTGAGGAGTGACGCTTTACAACAGAAAGAGAAAGAGAACAAACAGTTTATGGAATGCACTCTATATGGGGTGTGTAAGGATCAAAATTGCAGGATTGAGGACGAAATTGCAGGAAGTAACACACCGTGGAAAACGTTGGATGTTGAATTCAACCAAAAAGGGAGGGGTAAAGGAAAGTTAGAAGGACGGAGGACAGACACTTAGCGAGGAACTACGAAGAAGCAACAACTAGGCGATTAGGCTAGGTCTCTCTCGCTCGATACTTAGCTATACTCGTTACGTATAATTGATATGTTTATCCGTGATAATTTACTTTGGTTTTTATATCGTGTTATCGTGTTCGTGTATTGTGGATCGTTACATCCTTCTGTGTAGATTACGGTTATATACTTCCCGGTATTTTACATATAGGAGAAGAGTGTTACGTTAACAATATAACTTCTTTATTTATTATAGCAGTGATATTTAGCTTACTAGTTACAGTTTAGTATTAGCGGTCCGGTTAAGGGTTTTAGGTAGTTTTAAATACGTCGCGTTGCAGCCTTACCTCAACCATCGTTCCTTGTGTTATTTATTAGTGATTCTATTTCAGTTCATGTAGGGAATATTGCGGAGTCGTGTGGATATTCATCAGCGTCGGGAGACATAGCGTAGAGTTAACGTTTCACGTGAGATTCACGTAAATTTACCTGCGGTTCTGTAGTATACGGTTATTGCGGTGTAGGTAGTCATGTTAATTGTTGAAGTTAAGTTATATTGGTATTTTATAAAATGGGTTTTAGTTACAAATTTATTAAAATTCGATTCGCGAGGTTTTAGGGAAAAGTTTTACTAATACTTATTCTGAGGGGAATTGCCTCTTGTCATGTAAGGGAATGCAACGTGAAAGCTCCGTATTTTTATGTATGACAGGGGACGATTGGGGTCTGCACATTAGTATAGAGATTTTGTATTCTAGGGCTACTTCAGTCGACAGGGATCGGGTTTTTAGATAAATATTATTAATCTGGGTATTTTGGTGAGACATCTGTTTTTATTAACTTTACTGTGTGAATTTTAATTGATTTTATTTGTGTTGTGTTATTTAATCCTTTCTGTGTACTTTTCAGCAGTTTTGGATTGGTTATCATTTGTGTTTGGTACATTATATTAATTAGCTGTTGAAAAAAAAAACCTTGTATAGTGGGGAATTTCTTGTTGTGTTAAGCTAGATTAGCATACATTTGTACCAGAACAGTGATCAGGCTACCACTAGTAAATGTCTGACAAATCCGAGGAAGCCTAACGGAGCCTCCGATTTGGAACTATTAGAGTCTAAAAGAGCCTTGGGCAAGCCCGGATGTCTCTTTACCAACATAGACATCCGAAGAAGTGCCTACTTAGTCTCAATGTCAGCCTTTAAAGAACAAGTGAGGTCCACACTAGATGGCATGCCGGCGCGCGCTCACGGAAGCTTTATTGGATTTGAGCCTGGGTCCCGATAAATCTATTATTATTTATATATACTAAACCACACAATAGGGCGCCTTACTCTCACTGTCACTTAGGACTACGGTTCACCAAAAGTGAGGGGGGAGACAAAACACACGAGTTGTATTTTGCTTTCTCAGCCGACTCAGCTGAACTTTCCAGATTCCCTAGGGACTTAGCTAATTACTGGGTCAGGTAAGCCCATAGGCTGTAGTTCGTAGAATAGTCCTTTTCCGTAGGGTTAGGGTAGCTTCAATGTAGGGAAAGTAGGGAACTAGGAATTAAAACCAGTAGGATTTCAACTAGGTATGTAATTATAATTCTTGAGAATTAAAATAATCTTTTAAACTCATCCGTGTTTGGCCCTATACCACTACTATATAGGGAAAGTTGTTGGAAGATTAAATTAAATATGTTATCCGCTGTAACTAAATAATCTGGGGAATATACTATTTATTCCCATATCTATTTCGTCATGATCGTAGAACAACGGCGGTTTTGCAAAATTTCGAAAATCGTTTTATTTCGTCAATCCATATTAAAAGGTGTATGTTATCAGCTGGCATTATTATTTTCTCTTTTTTTTTACTATTTTTACAAAATCTAGGGTAGGTATATCGGCGGATTTCATTTTAGTCCGCGTGACAAAGACGGCTTCGCGAAATCGTCGATCTGCCTCGGACCGGTTTGCCCCCACTCCAACTGCGCCGCACGGCGGACATGCATTATCGTCCGTATTCTAGGCAAGGTCACGCACTACGCACTCTCGAAGTAAATAATAAGTTTTAAAGTGGATACGAGGTTTTTAACTATGCTATTGTAATAAACTATTAAACATTGTAAAAATGGGATCAAATAGAACTAAAAAAATGTTCGAATTGTTGAATATTAATAATACACCACAAACAGAAGACGATCAAAACAATAATTTAACCAGTGAAACAAGTGCACAAACTGAAAAGGACTATGTATCGGACACTACAGGTAAGTTTTAATTACAGTTTTAACATTATAAACCAAAAATATTTAATAAATATAAGCGTGTCTCCGCTTTCATACTTTAAGTCGTCGGTATGTTAAATCCGCCGTTATATTACGGAGTTCACAAATATGACTTGACCGGGTTTTATTTTAGTGATATTTATTATTAAATGCCTACTGTGTTGGTTAATAATGAAAACTACTGATAAAATATACATTTATTTTTTTGGGCGGTAAATTAGGTACGACATTTTTCTACGGTTTTATCGATGGCGAATGTTATAATCCATCAATGTTCGACGGACACTCATAAGCTTTATGTAGCAAACCGTCATTTTTCTCGGAACAAACTTTAACATCCGTCTATATGAATTTTAAAACTTGATGAATTAACCCATTTATTGTTAAGTTTATACATTATAATAAGTTTTTATAAATATAAATAATTTAAATGTATAGTTTATGATAAACAGATAGGTAAGCAAAATTGTTTTTTTTTGTGGTAGCCTAGATGGTTCGATATGTGCTGATCAAAAGGATACTAGCATGTTCTTCGTTTAACGTTAGTTTTAGAGTTTATGAAGAGAAATAAGTTCGATATAAATTATTACCAAACTCACGGTAAGCGAAAACATCGGGAGAAACCTGCACATAATTCATTGATGCGTGTAAAGTTCTCCATCGGCACTAAGCTTTCGTGGTTATTATGGTCCCTGACCATTCTTAGGGATACCTGTGCCCAGCAGTAGAAAGTAGGTATATTAGAGTAATTATTATTATTATTGTTTTTTTTTCAAGATTCGCGCTCTTCGTCACCCCTGCCAGATGGAGCTGCCAACATCCATGAAGAAATGCCAGATGTATGGAATACTGCATTTTCAGACGTCACTCATCATGAAAACTTGCTTTCAGACAACATAGCCCAAGTAAATATCGAAAATACGTTACCAAAAAATACGTCTACTCTTGATGTTGTCCACAAGGATACCTTCCTGTGTACAGATGTAATGTCTCCGGATCAAATTATAAGTTGCCCACCATCAGTAAGTTACCAGTTGCTTAACGATTCTCCGATGCCGCTTACTCCTATCTTCAACGATCTATCGCAAGAACTGATGTCACCTATCCAAAATGTGGCAGCTCCAGTCTCACCTGCCATACCGCATCCCCATGTTACGCCTGTACCGTCTCCACTCAATAAGCATAGTAATTGTAATGACTCCTTTTGCTGCGAACATGAGCCAGATTACTTTG
This sequence comes from Acleris cristana, assembly GCA_948252455.1. Classification (NCBI taxonomy): domain Eukaryota; kingdom Metazoa; phylum Arthropoda; class Insecta; order Lepidoptera; family Tortricidae; genus Acleris; species Acleris cristana. The sequence goes on along the minus strand of OX411771.1, from coordinate 3,618,203 downwards.
CCTGTCAGTCAGTAGAGTCTATTGACTCTACGCAAACGGAAACAGCGGGCAATTCTGGCGGTAAAATAAGAAATAGAGGTAAAAAGCGTCCCCGAAATGAGTCTGAGTGGGGAGCTAACAAACGAAAAAAACTAAAAAACCTTGGAAAACAATATTGCAATAAAAAAGGACGCACGGTTAATGAAAAAAAAGTACGCCCCCCATGTAGCTGTAAATGGCATTGTGTTACTAAATTTTCTCAAGAAAAGCGACTCGATATCTTTACAAAGTTTTGGGATCTTGGTGACAGGGAAAAGCAATGGTTGTATGTGGCTCACTATACGACAAAAAAAAAACAAAAGTAGAACGTTTCATAGAGAACTGAAACACAATCGACAGTTTACATATAAATATTTTTTACCCTGTGAAGCTACAGAATCAGATGCCAGTAATACCAAAGTAAACGTTTGCAAAACGATGTTTTTAAATACGTTGGGCATAAGTGAACGCATGACCAGAACTGCGTGGCAAAAGTTTGATGGAAGTACGGCGGTCGAGAAAGATATGAGGGGGCGACATAAAAATCACACTAAAGTTATTGACGAAGAAATGATAAAGTCAGTGTGTGGTCATGTTAACTCTTTTGCTCCTGTAGAGTCCCACTATACTCGAAAATCATCAAAACGACTTTATTTAGATGGAAGTCTGAGTGTTGCTCGAATGTTCGGTTTGTACAAAGAATGGTCGGATTTAGATAAATACCATAATAAAGCTACTAGTCTGAGGCAGTACAGGGACATTATCAATAGCAACTTTAACTTATCATTTCATATACCTAAAAAAGATACGTGCGATCAATGTCACATATTTAAAAATAAAGACAACCCATCTGAACAGGAGAAGGAAAATTATACTGCCCACCAAAACAACAAAAAAATCGCTAGAGAATTAAAACAAAGTGATAAAGAAGAAGCGACAGCATCGAATGGCATTATTATTTGTGCAACATTTGACTTCCAAAAAGTACTGACATGTCCACATGGTCAAATGAGCTGTCTTTATTATAAGCGTAAACTATCTTGTTATCATTTTACCATCTACGACTTGGCTACAAAACAGGGTTATTGTTATGTATGGGACGAGACTGTGGCAAAACGAGGAGCAAACGAGGTATCAAGTTGCCTTTATGACTTTTAAAAAAAACATGCTGATAAAGGTGTAAAAGACTTTCGACTTTGGTCTGACAATTGCGCTGGTCAAAACCGAAACCGCATTGTCTTTGCAATGTACGCTTTTGCAGCGAAAGAGTTTGGAGTTACAATAACCCACCGCTTTTTGGAAAAAGGACACACTCAGAACGAGGGTGACTCTGTACACTCAGTCATTGAAAGGGCTGCAGAAAATAAATTATTATACGTGCCAGAAGAATGGAAGTTATTAATCAGATGGGCTAAAACTACTGATAAACCCTACGAAGTAATAGATGTAACGCAGGAATTAATGTTTGATTTTAAAAAACTTTTACAAAATAAAAATTGGACGAAAAATACAGTTAATAGTAAAGTACCATGGACCAAAATAAAGGAAGTATTTCTGGAAGAAAGTAACACAAACCTTATGCACTACAAACTCAACTTTGACGAACAACGTATGACATTGGTGCTCCAAAAACAAACTAGAGGTCGCGGAGCTGCGGTAGTTGATCTAACTAGAGTCTACTCGGCACCAATCCCAATTTCTAACGAAAAACACAAGGATCTTGTGTCTCTTTGTAAAGCAGGTATAATTCCAGAAAAATATCAAAACTATTTTATCCAGTTACCTCATGGTCATGTACTGGATGAATCTGATGACGAATGATGAGTTTACAGTTCTGTTCTTGAAGATTTTTTTTATGTTGTTTTAAGGCAATGAAGCTTATTGTGTTAATGTTATTTAATTTCATATTTCACAATAATTGACTGTGATTAAGTAAAATTGATATGAGAGACTATGGATAACTGTAGATAACGAATGAACAATTTAAGAGTTGTATTTTTGAAGATTTTGTTTTTTTTATTTAGATTTTATTTGGTTTCAAGGCTAAGGATAACTGTAGATGACGAATGAACAATTTAAGAGTTGTGTTTTTGAAGATTTTGTTTTTTTATTTAGATTTTATTTGGTTTCAAGGCTATGAAGCTTATTGATTTCTGATCTCACAATAATTATCTGTGATTTAGTTAAATAATATTTGACTGAGTCAAAACTTTAGAGTATTTTTTTCGTTAATTTCGTGTAGTGTAAGCCATTTTTTTTTTTATATTTTGTAAACTCAATATACGTAACTACCTCAGAGTAACGCTGTATAAACCAAATGGATATAACTTTTTGGATTAGGGCTACGCTATAAAAGATTGACTTTTAAGATATAAAAAATACCTCGTACTGACATTTTTAAGACTGACTAAAGTATGTTTTCTACACTTTATGTCGTGAATTGTTTTATTATAGAGACTTGCTTTAAGTTAAGATTAAAAACTATAAAATAAATATTGTTTTCTTTTTTGTTATAATAATTTATATCAAATCCGTCAAAACACTTAAACATTTTCCGTAAAACAATGACGTAAAACACTTTACGCCTTATATCACGGTAAAAATATCCGTCAAAAAACGTCGGATTTTAACATTCGTCTCGTACGTATCCATAGAATAATGACGCGTCTGACTTTTCTCGTAATCTAGAAAAAAATAACAAAATTTTCTTAAATCAATTTAATAATAATCCTTAATGTAACTATATTTAGAAATTTGAAACTAATAGCTTGATCGATTACGAAGTTATGACATTAAATACTGTCTTAATTCTTTAAACTGCCGAACTGTAAAGTTGGCAATTTGCAGATCCGTCATTGTTCTACGATCATGACGATTTTGCCCTAAGGACATTTCAGTTTATAGTAAATCAATTTAACATTGACTTAACCAATAACGATCAAGCAAGCTTATCAGAAAGTAAATATTTCTAGTCTTTAGCAGACAATCAGCATTCAATAGTAAATTTCAAAGTCATATTTATGAGTTGGACTGTCTTCCCTCATTTGATTTTCTGGGCAGTGATTTACTTTACATACTGAGTTACGACTCTGCCGTCTCTGTCTACGGGCACCGGCTAGTCCCTGTATTGTAATTTCATCTGTCATTCCCACAAGAATTTATGCATAAGAACATGCACTACAATGACCGAGGTCACTCCTTCTAGTAAATGTACTTAAAAATATAAAATAGTATCAAGACTGGAAAGATTTACTATACCTTCAAATCTATGTTACAATATTAATGTTTAATTGAGACTTTGTGAACTGGAATCCCGTTCAAAAAATAAAATAAATAGCTACTACAGATACAATTTCTGACAAGTTATAATATCAACAAAACAGCTTGAGCAAAGTAAGCCGCAATTTGTAAATAATATCAATGACGCAGAATGTTCATTACATACAACAGATCCAGTATAGAGCTTGAGCAAAGTAAGCTAATGATACGTGATTATTTCTAGTCTATGGCAGATAGCCATTTATACTTCAACAATGAATGATCCTATAAGAGATTGACTGATCTCTCTCAACCTATATTGAATATTTTACTTCGAGTGATTTCTCTGTTTATACTATGGGTTACGTACCCTGCCTGGTATTACTCAAGGGTAAACCGGCCTTATAGTCTGTGAGCAGTTGGAACCACAAACCCATTCCTACGGGAACATACTTCATCAAATATCTACAAATTATGATTGAAATCATCATTAAAACCAGCATTCTTCATGACTAGAAAGATTCATAATCATTTTAAGGAATTACCATTGTTATATTAAAAATGGACCCTTCATAGAAATTGCAGTGAATTGAAATTATCTCAAGCTTCATAAACTTGATCTTATTTGACTACTTACCATTACTATCTACATCCTGACAGCTCAGTTTTGACATGTTAATAATTCAGCTCCTAGTAAATTTAATATGATTTAAATACAATACCATATGACTATTATTTTATATTTCACTCCTGCAATGGAGTAAGGAGCTTTGTGAATATCCCCTCTTGTCCTTTGGTAACTGATGACAGACTATCACTGACTAAACTATTATTAACAGCTGACAAAGACTGTAAAATCAGTGACCCTCCTGGAAAGAAAAGATTTGTAGCGCTGGAGGAATGTCCAGTCTGGTAGACGAGTCCCACAGTCATGAGCGGGGAGTCATGGGCTCTGACCTTAGGCGCAAGATAAAATGCCTTAAGCATACTTTCCAGTTTCTAGCTAACAACCACTAAGTAGACCTAAAGACTTTGACTGACCGTTATTTGTTACAAGACTAATTATCATTCACTTTATTACTCCACTTCACTTCTCACTTAATTTTGTAGGCTATATTCATGTAACTTTACCAATCTTATATGCACGAAAAGTTCTTAGGTTACTGTCTATAACGGGTTCACAATGTAGGTTCCTAGACACTAGATGATCATATGGCCAATTCAACATTATTTATTCATTCTTACTCTTTATATTTAAAGGGAGGAAGTTAATAGTAGCTTTACATAGAGTTTTACAGCTTTCAGTTTTCAGAGCTTTAATAATCTTTAAGATAATCTTTAGGTTACATAGGAGTACTAAGAGAGCAATAGGTTAGAGGCTAGTTTTTGTTAGGGAGGGTTATAATTGTAAATTAAACCCTTCTGACCACGAATCTGCAATAATCTCAAAAATGTTTTTTTTTGAGATGAGACCGTATAGCAGGCACTAGGCGATGAGTTTATTGTGTTAAGAGCCCTTTGCATAAGGTATGATAAAGTAGTGGCAGCTGCCACGCACCGTAACTACAAGGTCGTCAGCGTACCCCTGTGTGTCAATGCGTAGCTCTGCCATCTTATGCAGTAGCCCATCCACAGCAAGAGTCCAGAGCAGAGGAGATAGTACACCTCCCTGTGGGCAACCTCTTACTGTGGTCACCTCTAGTGTAGTGCTGAGTAGTTCTAGCCTGACCACTCTACTTGAGAGCATGCCTTGCACCCATCGGATAGTGGTAGTGTCTACGCCTTTTACAGCCAGCCCACTGATCAGCGTTCCGATGGGTGTGCTATCAAAGGCGCCCTCTATATCCAGGAAAGCTGTAAGAGCAATCTCTTTATCTTCCAGCGCTTTTTCAATCCTATCAACTAGATTTAGTAGGGCCGTCTCTGTAGATCTGCCACAACGATAGGCATGCTAACTGTCATGGATAGGTTTGTCCCTGAGGCAGTTCTCACGAATATATTTATCAATTACCTTTTCCATGGTTTTAAGTAGAAACGAGGATAGCCTAATGGGTCTAAAGGACTTTGCCAGGGCATAGTCCTTTTTCCCAACCTTAGGTATAAATAAGACCTTTACCTTGTTCCATTGTTCCGGAATGTGTCCCCAGGCATAACTTGCTCTGAAGATTTTGACCAGATAGGGGATTAGGACGTCTGCACCACGTTGTATCAAAACTGGGCTTACGTCATCTAATCCACTAGTTTTGTAGGGTTTAAATGAATTAATGGCCCATCTCACTAATCCCGGTTTTACGACTAAGGCTGCTTGTCTCCAGTCCTCAGGATGGGGTCTAAATGGAGCTTCTCCTTCACATGCCGCGTTCGGGTCCCCAGCTCCCGGGAAATGAGTGTTTGCCAGTAGTTCTAACGTTTCCGTTTCATTCTCAGTGAAGGAACCATCAGGTCTTTTTAGTAGACAAACTTGGTTAGGTTTTGTTTTAGCGAGTATTCTATGTAGTCTTGCTCCCTGAGGCGTATTGTTTATGTCCTCACAGAACTTCCTCCATGAATCTCTTTTCGCTTTCCTAATCTGTTTACTATATTCATTTAGGGCTTTCCGATCAATCTCCCACTCATTTGTCTTTTTAGCCCTATCGAACAGTTTCCGTGTTTTATCCCTAAGCTTTTTCAGCTTGGGAGGACAGTTCTCTTCATAGGCCTGTACTATGCCTTTGGAGATAACCTCTACCGCAAGTTCCAAACCTTCCCGCGTTTTTATACTTTTAGCAATAGAGCTCAGGTTACGATCTAGGGAGTTTCGGTAACCCTCCCAGTCAGTTCGACTAGGATCCCTAAAAGTAACGGTTTGATTGCTCAGCTGACTTGTCAGGTTGAAACAAATGTGTCTATGGTCCGACAAAGATTCCACATCGCTTACCTTCCAGTTTAGAATGTGCCTGGCGAGATTTGCAGTGGCAAGCGTGATGTCTAAAACTTCACTCCTAGCTCTAGTATTGAAGGTTGGTACACAGCCTAAATTCAGGATTTGGAGTAAGTTGGTTAGTAGGAATTCATGCAATAACTCACCCCTACAATTGATGTCGGTGCTCCCCCAGTTGGTATGGTGGGCGTTCGCATCGCACCCCACCGGTAGTTCTGCGTTGTTTTTCCGGGCGTAGTCGACCACAGGAAAAAGTTCCGCAGAAGGGTCCGCTTTGTCTCCAGGAAGGTAGGCCGAGCACAGAATTACTCTGGACCCATTCCATCCCCTCGGAGCCACATACGCTGCTACAAGGTCATCAGTGCATAACTCTGGAACAGGTAAAAAGTTAGTGTTCTTGCTGAAAACAATACACGCCCTTGGCTTTACTCCATTTGTATTGTATAAAACCTTACCAACGGAATTCAGTCCCAGGATCGTTGAGTTACGAACCCACGGTTCTTGTATGAGGGCGAGGTCGATGTTTCCTGCAAGGCGACACTCAACCACCGCTGACGCAGCAGCCGCGTGGTGTAGGTTCGCCTGCAGGATCCTCGCCGGCGTGGGGGGGCAAGCCTTCCCCCTTTTTGCAGCCGGTCGTGTCCCCCCGCCCCTGGTTTTTGCCAGAGTCGTTTGTCGACCTCTGGCTGCCAGGGTTGAGGGTCCAGCTCGACCGGTGATGGTTCCGCTGGCTCCTCCCTTAGGGTGCGCCCTGACCCCATCGCCTTTAGAGCCTTGGGTTTTGGGAGCACTCTGGGTTGGAGCAGCAGATGTAGTTGGGGTGTTTGTAAGGGGAGCATTTGGCCCACCCTTGACCTTAAAATATATCCTTTTGAAGCCGAGGGCCGCCTCATTTTCACCGGCTTTCAGGTTCTCGACGGAGGGTTCGTCCAGGGAGAAGGTGACTACTCTTCCTCCCTGTTCCACCCTGTCGCCTAGAACCCTCCAGAGCCCGGTGTTTAGGCCCTTGTTCTGTGCCCTGAGTAGGGCTAGGGCCTCTTCAGTGGAGGCCGCCTCCGACTCCGGAATGAAGGTGGTAGCCCTGGCTGGTTTGGGCAGTTCCGCTCCGGAATGACGGAGAGGTTCGCCTCCGGCCACGGCTTCAGCTTTGGGATTTCACCCACAAGCCAGTCCTGGCTACGCTGGTTGACGCAGGTCACCAGGATCCACCCTGTCTTGTGCGTGAAGCTCAGAAACTGCGGTCCACCGCCATCCGAACATTGCTCCGCAATGGCAAGGTTCAGATGATGATGGATGACCTTCATTTGATCCTCGCTCATAGGTTCCGAGTTACGGATCCCTACGCGCGAGGACCCTACCACTTCCTTGAAGCTGGGGGGTTTTGGGCCACCTGCAGCTCCAGGGGACAATCTCGGGGCTTTGGATGTGTGTCCTTGTGGAGACTCTTCCTCGGATCTTCCCCTTTTGACGGGGGCTTTCTCCGAGGGCGTCATCTTCACAGGGATGTCCTTCCAAGGCTTACGGCACATTTCGAGGGCCTGTTCCACGGCTACCCCGGCAGTGCCCACGAGCCTTCGGAAGCGCTTACGCGCAGCACCCGACACCCTCTTGTGTTTTTGCCCTTCAGCATGAAGAGGTGCATCGGGCGTTCCAGAGACATTCGAGACGTCTCCGTCGACCACAACTTCCCTCTCTATGACCTTCAGACTTGGATCAGGCGTAGCGGAGTCCTTTTCAGAGCTCCTCGCCTCGATACTGAATGTCTTTTGTCTTTTTTGTCTTTTGATACTGTTTATTCCACTCCGGATAGAATCCAGGGCGGAAGAAATGGTTGTTAGATTTAGGTTTTTGTTTTCTTCTTCCATACGAGTCCCACGAATAGCTAGGGAAATAATGTTCACAGACGGCAGAGCCCCGCTTGCCGCCTGAAGGGCTTAATACTCTACGATTCGCCCCGGTTTCGTAGAGGTACCGTTCGAGACTGCAGCACATCCCTCAGCCACGCATCCATCAGCACGGTTAACACCTTGGATTGGTATGTATTTTCACCCCCATCAACGGCTAGCAATAACCCGAAGTTTATTCGTGAGATTGCTAGTCGTTGCCCAGGGTGAAATTAGTCTGCAGCCTCCAATCCAGAGGAAAAGACTCCCATCTGGAGTGGAGGCTACTGACTAAGGGATAGAGGAGAGGAAGGGAGATAAGTGAATCGTTGGGAATAGGTAGGGGGAGGAAGAGAAGGCAGTGGGTCAAATAGGGATCATAGAAGGGATATCGGGTAAGTAATCCCCTGGAAGGTGGGAGCGCCGTTCCAGGTTGGTGTCCTCCATCTTCGCTACTAACAGTCCGGGGTGGATGGTAAAAGTGCGGCGCCCGTTCCGACTGTTAGTATTACCAGGGTGCACGACATGGACGTGATGGTATGACAGAGAGGACCGTGCCTGTAGCCCAGCGCCGCACACCAGGGCGTGTACACCCCCCTCGCACCCCTATCTTTTCGTTAAAAATGTTACCTAATTATTTTGTAATTGTAACTGTCCAATTGTGTACCTAATTATTTTGTAATTGTAACTGTCCAACTGTTTACACTGTTAGACCCGATACACATTGGGCGCTTTCAAACGCGCGCTTTGCCAACGCGCGTTTTGAGAACCAGGAGTTCTGTTGATGTGTACACATGCAAGCGCGAGTTAAGGCTGGTGAACCCACTCCTTTTAGATTCGTCAGCTACCCTAAGCACGTGGATGCTCAGTGTGCTGACTAATATTTAATTTAGTATATAAGATATCAATTAATTAGTATAAGCCGATTATTGTCGCGACTAGGTACCAACCTAGTGGTTACGCTGTACCTTTTTATTCTTAAATAAAGTTTTTTTAACAACAAGTCCTGGACCAATCACTTATTTGGCGCAGCCGTTAGGATACTCGTCGATCCTCCTGCGTCCTGTATCCTGAATTACATTTCGGGATCGCGTCGCGGAAATCGTGCGTCTTTACGCTTTTACGGGTAGCCATCGAACAATCAAATTTAATAAGTCTTGCACCAGCCACTGCAGCGTTCCAGGCAATAATCCAGCATACAAGAATCAATGGGAGTAACGGCGGTACTGTGAGTAGATCTTTTCACTATCCTTTCTGTTTTCCTTTATTGTCCATTCTTGTAATACAATCACGTGTTTTTGTATTTCACTCTACGTAAACACGACGGTGTCGGGGGATCAAATTTCGCCGCGATACTACTAGATTTTATTTACCTAATTGTTTTTGCGTTTTATTGTTGTAATTTGACATAGTTTTGATAAAATGGAAGCAAGCCAGCGTGTACCTGCGGAAGTGATAAAATTCATCCCGGTATTCTCAAGCAGCGCTAGGGCATTAAGAACGTTCCTTAAGAAATGTGAATTATATTTTGACAAATTATATTGACAAATTATAGGGGGGATGGAAATATTGCACAAATGACGTATTTGTTTCATTTAATAACAAGTAGGTTAGAGGGGGAAGCCGCGGATTTAGTAGGTTCGCAGGAACAAATTGATTCGTAGTCTGAGCTAAAGCAACTATTGTCTCGCCGTTTCGGGGACCATAGAACTGAGGATTGCCTTGTAAAGGAGCTTGAAAATATAAAAATACAAAGGGGAGAAAGCTATGAAGAACTTTGCAACAGGATACAATACGCTAGAAGTGTTTTGCTCGCGAAAGTATCAGAAACCATAAACGAAGCGAACTTACGGTTAGCAAAGCAACATATTTACGATGATACTGAATTTAAAGTGTTCATTTCTAATTTACCAATATACCTAAACAGATGGGTGCGTATGCGAAATGTTTCTACCCTGGAAGGAGCCTTAGAAATCGTGTTAGAGGATCAAAATTACCAAACGCCGTCCGATTTCATGGACGCCCCGCGAATAAATCGAAACCCGAGGTCGGGACCATTTAATAATAATAATACGAGTAACTATCCTAATGGTCCCAGGACAAACAATTGCATAGACCACAGTATACACCAGGACCAAGTAACATTGGTAACGACCAAAGATCATTCCCTACCAACAATAGATTTCCAAATAATTCTACGCAATTTAGGAATCCTAGACCTTATAATAATAATTCTTCAGCAATGTATCGTAATGAGAATAGGGCAAATCAGTTCGGTGCCCCCTCGCAAATGCACCATCAGCAACGCGCGGACAATGCACCGCGAATGTGGCATAATTCTGCAGCGCCGCAAGTAGCGTCAGGTTCCAACACTGACGTCACAATGCGTACCGCTAGCACAAGGCGAATTAATTACACCGATAATAACTACCATAATACAGCTGACGAGCAGCAAGGGGAACTAGATTATTTTGACGCATCAGCTGGCGAAACGGTCGATTTTTTTTTCGTAAGGGCCTGTACCCTAGAGAACAGATAAAATTAAATTACAATAAACTTTTAAACCTACCACATATACGGATACCCGAGTTAAAGGCCGTGTTTATGATTGACACCGGTAGCACTAGATCATTCATTAGTCCGGAAATAGCAAATAGGTATTTTGGAAGATTTAAACAGCAGGAATGGTTTGAGGTTATAAGTACCCACGCTGCTAGTAGACACAATGAAGTCGTAAAAATCACCTTGCCTAGTATTTTCCGAACTAAAGATAAACATAAGTTTTTTGTTTATAACGTGGACGATAGGTATGATGGATTAATTGGTAGCGACCTATTACAACAGTTAGAGGCCAACATAAACATGAAAACAAGGACCTTACTTACGAAGGACACCGCGATACCAATTATTTATACGCCACCAGTTAGGGAAACATATTACATTCTACCTCCGCGTTGTGAGATTCGAGTTAAAGTTCCCGTCAATCTGTTAGACGGCGAAGGTATTTTAAACTTTAAAGAATTTACAAAAGGGATTAGAATGCCCTCTGCCTTGGTATCGTGTAAAAACGGATTTGCTTATACCGTTATACAAAATAGTTCGGATATCAAACACGAAATGGTCGTTACAGCCCCATTTAATGTAGAAAAATATAATAATTTAGAAACGAACACTAATTTTTATGATAACACTAACGATAACATAGATAGGATACTAACGAATAATTTAAATAAGCTCAGGTTCGATCACATGAACAATGAGGAGAGGGAAGTCATAGGAAATATTTGTAGGGAATATAAGGATATTTTCTACTGTGAGGAAATTCCTTTATCCTTTACAAACCAGGTAAAGCACAGGATCCGCACCAGAAACGATGATCCTATACACATTAAAGCTTATCGGTCACCACCTTGTCAAACCGCAGAAATAAAAAAGCAGGTTGATAAGATGTTAAATGATAACGTCATACAGGAGTCACATTCTCCATGGAGTGCCCCAGTCCACTTAGTACCAAAAAAAATGGACGCCCCAGGGGAAAAGAAATGGAGAATGGTCATAGACTACAGACGTCTTAACGAAATTACCGCTGATGATAAATACCCTCTCCCAAACATTAACGATTTATTTGACATGTTAGGGAAAAGCATGTATTTCACTACGCTGGATTTAGCGAGTGGATACCATCAAATAGAGGTCCAAGAGGAAGATAGGGAAGTAACGGCATTTAGTACCCCATTCGGACATTTTGAATTTAATAGGATGCCGTTCGGTTTAAAGACAGCACCAGCCACGTTCCAACGAGCTATGAATAATGTCCTTAAAGGATTACAAGGCTTACATTGTCTCGTATACCTTGATGATGTTATCATATTTTCAAAAAGCCTACAGGAACATGCCCAAAAATTAAAAGCTGTTTTTGAAAGGTTTCGGGAAACAAATCTTAAAGTACAGCTAGACAAGTCACATTTTCTTCGCAAGGAAGTCCTTTATTTAGGACATACCATAACTAGGGAAGGACTTAAGCCGAATACGGACAAGAAAGATGCTATTCTAAAATACCCTTTACCTAGAACAACTACAGAAATTAAGAGCTTCTTAGGACTAATAGGATATTATAGGAAATTCATTAGGGACTTTGCTAGGATAACGAAACCTATGTTTGAAAAAGAAAAATAAAATTGTCATCACTGAAGAATACAAGGATTGCTTCGAGACATGCAAAAAGCTTCTTACTAATGCACCACTTTTGCAATACCCTGACTTTAGCAAGGAATTTATTTTAACAACCGATGCATCAAATTGTGCTATAGGCGCGGTATTGTCCCAAGGGTCAGTAGGCAGTGATAAGCCAGTCGCCTAAGCAAGCCGTACGCTATCCGAAACGGAAAGTAGGTATAGCACTATAGAAAGAGAACTTTTAGCCGTGGTGTGGGCAGTTAAGCATTTCAGACCCTACCTTTACGGTAACAAGTTCACTATTTATACGGATCACAGGCCCCTAGCCTGGCTCTATTCCTTAAAGGAGCCAAATAGCAAACTCACAAATTGGAGGCTACGATTAGAGGAATATAATTTTGATATTAAATATAAAAAGGGACCGCAGAACACAAATGCAGATGCGCTTTCCCGAATAAAAATTAATACGGCACATAAAACAGACATGGCTAAAATAAATAGTTACGCACTTGATGACGATGACGTTTCAATGAAAGTTAACGTAGAAAACGAAAAAGATAGCGAATTTAATATTGATGAATTCGTACGGGATGTAGCTGATAAAGTATTAGCCACAAATAATGAGACCAATAATGCGGCCTCCGACGTAGATATGATTTCGGAAATAGGTATGACTAAGGGCACAAACCCTAGCCAAGATAGTTCGCAAATAGAAATAGTAGAAATATCAGACTCTGATGACGGGGCCACAGCCCACTCAATATCAAATAGGGAACATGAGGGCATCCCTATTCTCAATGAGGCCATTGACACCAAACCTAGACAAATTTTAGTGTTCACTTGGTTACAAAATAAGATAAGCGTACAGGACATAGGTGACCAAAAACAACACATTACGCAAGTACATATGCCTGTGGGAAATGAAAAATTAGTTAAGGAATTTCTTAAAGAATATATTAACCCTAAGCATAAATATTTCATATACTTTGAAGACCACTCTTTTAGGAAAACATTTTCTAACGTAATTACAGCATTATTTAAGAAAGAAATTTTAAACATTGTAGAATGTACAGAAAGGGTGGTAAATCTTTCTAATAATGAGGAAGACCAAAGACGAGTAATATCCCAGTATCACGAGGGTAAAACCTGTCACAGAGGGATCCGCGAAACATTAACTAAAATCAGAAGAAATTATTATTGGCAGAACATGAAGGACACTATCTCTGCTTATATCAACAGTTGCGAGCAATGTAGAAAAATGAAATACGAAAGAAAACCTATTAAACCCCCAATCCAGCTTACACAAACGCAAAACGCCCCATTTCAAGAAGTTTTTATGAAGGTAAATATTATATAACTGTAGTGGATGCGTTTAGCAAATTAGGTCAGGCCATAAGGATTCCTAACAGAAGTACTCCCGAGGTATTAAGGGCGTTAATTAGGTATTTTAGTATGTACGGAGTACCAAGTAAAATAAATAGTGATTCCGGAGCCGAATTTAACAACGATTTAATTAAGGAATTCATGGTTATGTACAAAATCGATCTTTACATTGGTACTCCAAACAACTCCAACTCAATGGCTATTGTAGAGAGATTTCACTCCACGATAATAGAGATTTATCGCTCAGCTAAATATGACAAAAATGATTTAGATGCAGCATCCGTAATGACGTATGCCATCATGGCATACAATAACACAATTCATTCATTTTGAGATAGTATTTGGGCAAACGGACTTAGGAAATGCCTTCGACATAAATAAAGAACGCCATATACAACAGAAGCTTTTACAGGATCATAGGAAAAGATTAACAATTCTTTATGAATATATAGGCGATAAGTTAGTTCAGAATAAGGTTAAGGTTAGATATAAAAGGGGTGGAGAGCAACCTCCGCTCATTAAACAAGGCGACGAAATATTTATGAAAAATACCCGCACTAGAAAAGCAAAGAAACTACCTCGATACGAAAAAGCTCAGGTTATTGGAGAACCTGACAGAAATATTGTACCAGTTCAGTTAAAGAAAAGAAAAACTAGAGTAGCGCTGAAAAATATTAAACGCCCTCCACAGATGGCGCCTAACGATGCTGCTGGCCCTAGCAAGCCAAGGAGCCAGCCTGAAGATCCAGAATTTAGAGTGGAATCCAGGAACCAAGGAGATTTAGATTCGATGAGGATACAAGTAGAGAGTAATCTACAGGAATACATTAAGTTAAAAGAAATTATATATAAGCAGTCAGAATTAAGAAGGGAATTTGTAGGCATGACCTTGCATATTGAAACATCCATAGAACTAACTAGAGATAGGCTAAAGCAAATTTTACCCATAAGCAGAGTAAAAAGTCTTTTCCTTTTTTTTTCGCTTTTTTTTTTTTCGGGTAGGTGCATAAAAAAGTAAAGCAGTAATTTTAGATGCTCTTATATTTTTAATAAGTATTTACATTTATTTACAAATATTTTGATTGCAAATACACTCTTACAACAAGTGAGAGTACATACTGTGTGGGCAACTACTTTCCATGTGGATCTAGAAAGTTACCTGTAAGCACCTGCCAGCGACACCACTAGTCATCTCTACATTCACAAACACTTTAACACCAAGCAATAGGAAGAGGAAATGGCTACTCTCGACTCTATAGTGGAGACTCAGCAATCTTTGGAGGCCGGTGTGTTCCAGCGACTTGCTGAATTTGATGCTGCACTCAAATCTGCCTCAGTTGAGGAGAGCCGGATTGATACACTTGCTGCTTTAAGTGACGAATTCCGCAAGTATAAAGAGTTTGTTCTGAGCATGATGAGCCTTCTTAAGCAGCAGATTCTAGCAGTTAGTAATACCGTTGATACCTTGGAGATGCGTCACCGACGCAAGTATCTGCTTTTCGGTGGTGTTCCAGAGTCTAATGAGGGTGATATTGCGGAATCAGTTGCTGCTATTTGTCGTGACCATTTGAGACTGGCTGACACAACCTCAGCCAATTTTTCAGTCTGCCACAGGCTTGGCACTGCTGTAGAGGGGCGCATTAGGCCAATTTTGGTGAGGTGTGTTGACTCGGCACTTAAAGGTATAATTTGGCAAAAGAAAACCTCTCTTAAGGGCTCCACCATAGTATTATCCGAATTTTTAACCCGCCAACGACAAGCCATCTTTTTGAGTGCCCGCAAGCACTTTGGCATGCGCTCTGTATGGACATTCGACGGCAACATCTTCGTCAGGTTGTCCAACGGTAAGAACCACCGTTTCACTACTTCGGAGCAGCTCAAGAAGTTGATAGCCGATCATCCAGTCGCGGCTACGGCAGCTGCTGCTGCGGCGCCGGGGCCGAGCGCAGCGGCAGCGCAGTCGGCGGCTCTGGTGACGGAGTTGCCAGCACGGGCCGCAAGGAGGGTCAAGAACGTGCAGGACGCCACAAAGCTCAAGGCGGCTCGTTAGTGGGACTTGGACATAAATCTTCCCATGTAAATATATTTAGTAGTGCTAAAACTGCAGACGACGATATATTTAAGTCTTGTTTTTCTCGATTTATGCATAGGTAACTGTATTTTTATAACTACCGCTTTTACTATTAAGCATAATAAGTGTCAGTCATAGTGTCAGTCATTTTATCCAATTTATTTTTTTACTTTCACTTCTTGAATTTTGTTTGTCAAACGTCAAACGTCAACATGACGTTTCCTCTTATGCGTTCAGAAACCGTCGGCTGCCCGTTTTGTCATTGTGTTTTTCAATAATGTTTTCAATGTTTGTTTTATATTTAGCTCTTTTTTGTGCTGATTATGATCAGTCGTCTGGCGGGTTTACAGAACCTGCTTTTTTTTGTTCTTGTTGTAAATTAATTTTATTAAAATTATTATTTATTTTTATATATTTATAACATATTAACTAAAGACAACTATTTTCTATGTATGATGGTGAATCTGATTGTTCTTTTTATTCTGCTAGTGACTCGTCTACACCATTTCACTCTCTTGATGAATCTATCGAAACACTTGGAACGTCATTAGGGCGCGCATTTCAGATAGCCTTCCAATTCCTTAACGTTTGTCATTTAAATGCCCAAAGTCTACCAAGTCATTACGCTGACCTGTTAGAGACCTTTTCTTCATGTGATGTGCATGTTATTTTCATCTCTGAGAGCTGGCTGAAACCTAATCTTTCTTCCATTTCCTATAGTCTTCCCGGTTTTGTTTTGTTGCGCAATGATCGCACAGACAAACGTGGTGGAGGTGTTGCTATGTATCTTCGGTCTGACATCTCCTTCAAAGTAATTGATTCTTCGTCTTCTATATATTCCGGTTCGATGGAACACCTGGTTGTTGAGGCGAAAGTGAGGGGGATAAAAGTGGTATTAGGTGTAGTATACTGTCCTCCCGCTGTCGATTATTTTACCGCTTTTGATACCCTTCTTTCTGCCGTTGGCACTGAGTGCGCACATCACATATTCATGGGTGACTTCAACACGGACTTACTGAGGGACAATCTTAGATCCAAGAAGCTGAGATCGATTACCGAGTCAAATAAATTCTCCATCATCCCACTTAGCGCTACTCACCGTAACTCGGACTCATCTGAATCGTGTTTGGATCTTATCCTCACGTCCTCCACTAATAACGTAATCCAATCTGGTCAACTTTTGGCACCTGGCTTCTCGAGGCATGATCTAATTTTCATTACATATAGATTAAAGGCGCCTAAAAGTAGACCAGCTGTGGTATACCTCCGTAGTTTCGCGGGCCTGGACGTAGACGAGCTCAAGCAAGATGCGTCCTCGGCTGACTGGGCGCCCACGTATGGTGCGTCAACAATTGACGAAAAAGTTTCACTATTTAATTCCACTATTCTGAAAATGTTTGACGCCCATGCACCGGTTTGTGCGGTCAGGGTAAAGCGACCCCCAGCCCCGTGGATTACGCGAGGTGTCCGTATGGCGATGACGAGGCGTGACAGAGCATTCCGGGTTTACAAGCGGGATCGGTGCGATGAGAATTGGGGTCTCTTCAAAATTGCCAGAAATCGATGTAACCAGATGGTAAGAGCTGCTAAACGACGCTATATTCATGAAAATGTACTTTCTTCTTAACTAGCGGTTACGTGGAAATTTCTCAAGTCTCTCGGCCTAGGTTCTAAGACGAAGACTGAACCTGACTTTTCTTCCTTTTCTCCAGACACTTTAAATATTCATTTTTCTACATCTTCCACTTTGAATCCTGCGATTAAAGCTGAAACCATATCCTTTATTGCTTCCCTTCCGTCACCCAACATCCCACCTTTTAATTTCTCCTTGGTCGGTGATGAGGAAATCCGTAAGATCATTATGTCAATTAAATCTAAAGCCGTTGGCCATGATGATGTGGGTCGTGTCATGGTTATTCTCATTCTCGACTGTATTCTGCCTGTCATTACTCACATTATCAACTTCTCTCTTTCAACTGGGGTCTTTCCTTCATCTTGGCGCAAAGCGTTTGTAATCCCTCTTCTTAAAGTTGCAAATCCCAGCTCCCTTAATCACTTTAGGCCCATTTCAATTCTTCCATTTTTTTCTAAAGTTTTAGTAGCTACAGTCCACAACCAATTTTCTAAATTCATTTTTCGTAACCAGCTTCTATCCTCATATCAATCTGGTTTTCGCCCAGGACACAGCACGACTACTGCCCTACTCAACGTTGTTGAAGATATTAGACAGGGTATGGAGTCAATGCAGGTAACTGTCCTGGTTCTCATAGATTTCTCTAATGCCTTCAATGTCGTAGACCACGACCTTCTCCTCGCCACGCTCATTCATCTGGGGGTTTCCTCGGAAGCGACTAAGTGGTTCTCCTCTTACCTTTGTGGTCGCGTCCAAGCTGTGCGAGCCGGCCGAATGATTTCGGACTGGTGTGACCTTAGCACTGGAGTACCACAAGGTGGAATCCTCTCCCCTCTCTTATTTTCTGTATTTATTAATCATATTACCTTTAAGCTTGGCAGCTCTTACCATATGTATGCAGATGATTTGCAATTATACGCCAAAGCTGATGTATCTAACATCACTACTGCAATTTCGCTTATCAACGATGACCTGGCAATAATTGCGGACTGGTCTTGTCGATTTGGCATTTCTGTTAATCCTGCTAAGTGCCAGGCCATCATCGTGGGAAGTCCGCGTCAACTTGTGAAGTTAGATAGTATATCTGTTGCACCGATATCGTTTAATGGCGCTGTCATTCCCCTGTCAAAAAACGTTAAGGATCTCGGCCTTATCGTCGACTGTTCTCTCTCGTGGGATGGACAGCTCTCCGAGGTGAGTCGCAAGGTGACTGGCACTCTGCGCGCTCTATATCGGTATAAGAATTTTCTCCCAGTAAGTACCAAAACATTACTTGTTCAGGCGCTTGTGCTGCCTCTCATCGATTATGCTGATGTGTGCACAACTAACATCACCCAGGATTCTCTCAACAGGTTAGATCGTCTCCTTAACAATGGCATTCGTTTTATTTTTGGCCTCCGTAAATTTGACCACATCTCGTCTTTTCGGCGTCAGCTTAACTGGCTTCCAGTTCGTAATCGTAGGTCCCTTAGAATACTGTCCACTCTTTTCTCGATTCTTTTTGAACCTTCGACCCCCCTTTACCTTAAACGTAAATTTACTTTCGTAACTCCCCGTCCAGGGGGTGAACTGCGTTCCTCCCGCTCTCTTAAACTCGCTATTCCTTTTCACAACACTGGTTTCATGTCAAACTCTTTCGCCCTGCAGGCAACCCGTCTCTGGAATGCACTCCCACTTCATATTAGACGAGCCCCTAGCAGGCTTTCTTTCAAGCGAATGCTTCGTAAGCATTTGCTGGAACAAGATGTTGCGTAGAATTTTAGTCTAGACCCATCATGGAATATGTTTTAGTCTCTGTTGTTATATATTATTGTGTTTATTTATGTATTTATATTTATATATTTATGTATGTTTATATATATGTGTATATATTTGGATATATGTGTATATCATGTAAGTACCTTTTGTAAGTACTTTTTGTGTGAAGTTATTTTGTAAATATGTTCTTTGTTTTGTTTTCTGTCTTTCTTTTTCTGTGCACCACCTTTGTTAGTTTCTGTATGATTATTTGGTTGACTGGTAGAGAATGCCATTAGGCATTAAGTCCGCCATTTGTACTTTTTTTTTGTGCAATAAAGGTTAAATAAATAAATAAATAAATAAAAACATAAAAAGGGGAATTTTTAACCCATTAGGCTCATTAATTAAGACTATTTCAGGTAACCTTGACAACGAGGATGCCATACGGTATAACGGTGAAATAAATAGACTAAAACATAGGGAACATTTGATAGAAAGAAAAACCTCTTTAATGCAGAAAGCCTTTGACAAATTATTAAACATATCCGATACCATTAATTTTAATGTTAACCATTTACACCATAAAACTTTGCTAATCGAATCGCTAATAAAAGACGAAAACAAATTATCCAATTCCATCTCTGTAGGTACTAAATAGCCTGTATCAAATTCTACATAACTTTCAAACCATATTAAACGTCATCCAAGACTTAGAGTCAGCAATTGCTTTTAGCAAACTCCACACTTTACATCAGTCAATAATAAATTCCACAGAGTTTTATGACATTTTAAAAACAATCAACAAACATGATCAGCTGTTATACCCTGTTACTATGTCAAATTTAATGAAACTAGAACGTAATATTATTCTTAAGTCTTACGTTAATAACGCCACGTTAGTACTTATTCTTGAAATACCGCTAACTGACAAAAACACGTATACGTATTACAAGATCATTCCTATCCCTATTTTCAACCCAACTACAAAAATAACATTCATCATCATTCCTCAGTATCCTTTCCTATTGGTGAATAGATTGAAATACAAATCCCTAAGGAGCCCCTGCGAACAGATCGAAGACGACAGGTTCCTGTGCAAAGAAGACGCCGTAGAACAGTACCCCGTAGAGACCTGTATTGAACAACTTATGCAGCTGAGAAATAATTACACCGCTTGCAAACAAAACATAGTCCATATTGAGGAAACTCGGATTCTAAGAATACTTGAAGACACATGGCTAATATATTCAGGAAATGGTTCCATAATTACAGAAACCTGTAACAAGGAAGTCCACAAGCAAGTACTACAAGGAACATTTATCCTAACACCTAACCCACAATGTGAAGCCCAACTAGGAAACGTCATCATCAAATCCCCGAGAAACATGACCCTAACAAGAATAACAACACCACCAGTACAGCTGCCCGCAATTGCGAAGATCAACCAAGGAGACAAGCAGAGGGACCTCCGAGGCGTGGATTTCAGCGAAATAAATATATTCTGCATAGTGTCAGTGATAGTGATGAAGAAATAGTTAGTTATGTGGTTAGTGATAAGATTAGCCTAGGGACCTTGTTACTCTATATAGGAATAATTATAAGTATACTGGGTTTGGGTAGTTATAAATCTATATATATAAAAGGCAATGTCCCGGGTGACATATCAACGCCCAGCCTAAACCGCTAAAGATACAAATTTGGAATTTTGAGGGAAAGTTGATTTTGTAATGGAGGCGTCGTTTAAGAAGGGATTTTTCGAAATTCAACCCCTAAAGGTGTGAAAGGGGCTTGCAAAGTTTGTATGGGAAAAAATATTTTTATTGTTTAATTTTCTTGAAACTAGGTAGAAATGCTCTTCAATGCAAATAATGAGACACCTATTTCAGCGATTACTAAAATTCAACCCCTACCGGGATGAAAGGGGGTTGCAAAGTGTGTATAGATAAAATATTTTTATGATCAAATTTATTTTAAACTTTGTAGGAATACTTTTAAATGCAAATTATGTGACACGTATTTCAGCGATTACTAAAATTCAACCCCTAGAGGGATGAAAAGGGGTTGCAAAGTGTGTACCTATAGATATAATATTTTTATGATCAAATTACTTGAAACTTGGTAGGAATTCTCTTAAATGCAAATTATGAGACACGTATTTCAGCGATTACTAATAGTCACCCCCCAGAGGGATGAAAGGGGGTTGCAAAATTTGTATGGGAAAAAATACTTTTATGGTCAAATTTACTTGAAACTCAGTAGAAATGCTCTTCAATGCAAATAATGAGACACGTATTTCAGCGAGTACTAAATGTCACCCCCCAGAGGGATGAAAGGGGGTTACAAAGTTTGTATCGGAAAAAATACTTTTATGGTCAAATTTAATTGAAACTCGGCAGAAATGCTCTTCAATACAAATAATGAGACACCTATTTCAGCGATTACTAAAATTCAACCCCTAGAGGGATGAAAGGGGGTTGCAAAGTGTATATAGATAAAATATTTTTATGATCAAATTTACTTGAAACTTGGTAGGAATACTCTTAAATGCAAATTATGAGAAAATTATTTCAGCGATTATTAAAATTCAACCCCTAAAGGAATGAAAGGGGGTTGCAAAGTGTGTATGGATAAAATATTTTTATGATCAAATTTACTTGAAACTTGGTAGAAATACTCTTCAATGCAAATAATGAGACACGTATTTCAGCGATTACTAAAAGTCACCCCCCAGAGGGATGAAAGGGGGTTGCAAAGTTTGTATGGGAAAAAATACTTTTATGGTCAAATTTACTTGAAACTCAGTAGAAATGCTTTTCAATGCAAATAATGAGACACGTATTTCAGCGATTACTAAATGTCACCCCCCAGAGGGATGAAAGGGGGTTACAAAGTTTGTATCGGAAAAAATACTTTTATAGTCAAATTTAATTGAAACTCGGCAGAAATGCTCTTCAATACAAATAATGAGACACCTATTTCAGCGATTACTAAAATTCAACCCCTA
This sequence comes from Acleris cristana, assembly GCA_948252455.1. Lineage (NCBI taxonomy): Eukaryota > Metazoa > Arthropoda > Insecta > Lepidoptera > Tortricidae > Acleris > Acleris cristana. Next base: position 3,596,117 of record OX411771.1, on the reverse strand, counting down.
GAGGGATGAAAGGGGGTTGCAAAGTTTGTATCGGAAAAAATACTTTTATGGTCAAATTTAATTGAAACTCGGCAGAAATGCTCTTCAATGCAAATAATGAGAAATGTATATCAGCGAATACTAAAATTCAACCCCTAGAGGGATGAAAGGGGGTTGCAAAGTGTGTATGGATAAAATATTTTTATGATCAAATTTACTTGAAACTTGGTAGGAATACTGTTCAATGCAAATAATGAGACACGTGTTTCAGCGATTACTAAAAGTCACCCCCCAGAGGGATGAAAGGGGGTTACAAAGTTTGTATCGGAAAAAATACTTTTATAGTCAAATTTAATTGAAACTCGGCAGAAATGCTCTTCAATACAAATAATGAGACACCTATTTCAGCGATTACTAAAATTCAACCCCTAGAGGGATGAAAGGGGGTTGCAAAGTTTGTATGGGAAAACATACTTTTATGGTCAAATTTACTTGAAACTCAGTAGAAATGCTCTTCAATGCAAATAATGAGAAATGTATATCAGCGAATACTAAAATTCAACCCCTAGAGGGATGAAAGGGGGTTGCAAAGTGTGTATGGATAAAATATTTTTATGATCAAATTTACTTGAAACTTGGTAGGAATACTCTTCAATGCAAATAATGAGACACGTATTTCAGCGATTACTAAAAGTCACCCCCCAGAGGGATGAAAGGGGGTTGCAAAGTTTGTATGGGAAAAAATACTTTTACGGTCAAATTTACTTGAAACTCAGTAGAAATGCTCTTCAATGCAAATAATGAGAAATGTATATCATCGAATACTAAAATTCAACCCCTAGATGAAAGAGGGTTGCAAAGTGTGTATGGATAAAATATTTTTATGATCAAATTTACTTGAAACTTGGTAGGAATACTTTTCAATGCAAATAATGAGACACGTGTTTCAGCGATTACTAAAAGTCACCCCCCAAAGGGATGAAAGGGGGTTGCAAAGTTTGTATCGGAAAAAATACTTTTATGGTCAAATTTAATTGAAACTAGGCAGAAATTCTCTTCAATGCAAATAATGAGACATGTATTTCAGCGATTACCAAAATTCAACCCTTAGAGGGATAAAAGGCGGTTGTGCAAAGTTTGTTTAGGAAAACATATTTGTTATGCTCAAATTTACTTTAAACTTGGTAGAAATGCTTGCTCTGCAATGAAAATAATGAGTCACGTGATAACTAAAATGCAACCCCTTGGGGGATGAAAAGGGGTTGCAAAGTTTATATAGGAATGAATACTTTTATGTTCTGATTTACTCGAAACTTGGTAGAAATGCTCGATTCAAGAAAAACTACCTCTGAGGAGACAAAACGGGGGTAGAAAATTGTATGGTATATTTTTGAAGTGAGAAAAGTGAAAAAAGTTGTAACGGCTACTGTATACAAATTAAAAATATTGCTTTCGGCGATTTTGGAAAAACTTACGGGTAAATTGGCGGTAGAAGTTTGTAATGGATTATGATAATTTTTGAAGGAAAAAATGTGGAAAAGTATATTTACGCTACTGTTTATTAATAGTTAGTTAAGAGCAAATTCATTATCAATAAAAATAACTAAAGGGAAAAACTTGGGATCTAAGACTACTGACAGTAAAGTTTGTATCGATATAATGTAATATTCAAAGTTACATACCTGCAAAATATGAAAATGGGTATTAAGACTACTATACATACAGAAAATATTCAGCTTCGGTGTTTTTCTAAAATCTTCTGCTAAGTAAACATGGCAAATTTATCTAGAATCGTATAAAAAAACGTAATGGTGAAAGAGAGGCAGTGAATTCATTTTGTATGTCAATTTTGTTATTTTAAAGGTTAGAGCCATGAAATTAAAGTTGTTTATGTGGACCGCTTACTTAAAATTCACGTTCTAGACTTTTTTTTTTAAAGCATTTGAAGGTGATGTAAACTATAGGTAACTGTACTTTTAACAGAAGTTCTGACTCTCCGCAGACGAAGTCGCGGGCGGAAAGCTAGTTGTATAATAAACTAGTAATTACTAAACGGAATTCTCTGAAGGCTTCATCGTCACCCTCAGATAATTCCTCACTTGGGGAGGGAGGAGTTAAGGCTGGTGAACCCACTCCTTTTAGATTCGTCAGCTACCCTAAGCACGTGGATGCTCAGTGTGCTGACTAATGTTTTATTTAGTATATAAGATATCAATTAATTAGTATAAGCCGATTATTGTCGCGACTACCAACCTAGTGGTTACGCTGTACCTTTTTATTCTTAAATAAAGTTTTTTTAACAACAAGTCCTGGACCAATCACTTATTTCGCGCGCTTGTGGTCAAGCGTGCGTCAAACGCGCGTTCACATATTTCCGTACGAACGCGCGTTGCGCGGGCGTCAGCCGCGCGCTTCGAGATTTGAACAACGAATTTTGACAACGTAGTTGGCCTAGTTGGTAGTGAATCTTCCTGCGAAGCTAGTGGTACAGAGTTCCATTCCCGGTCAGAGCTAATTTGTATGATGAGCGCGAGAAGTTTATTACTAACTAATAAAATAACTCCGAACCTTTCAATTTTAGTAAGAACTGCTGCTAACCACAATGTACTTATTATACGTTTTAGGGTTTGATTTTGAAGGAAACTCAAAATATAACTACTCAGAAAAGCGGGAAAAATCTTCGAGTCTCGATTCCTATTAACAAGTAACAAGTTAATACGAAACCCTCGGTGCGCCAGTCCGACTCGCACTAAACCGTTTTTTAAGAAACTGTTACGTACTTTTTTAGGATAATAAAAAATGTCTAAAAAAAATTATGTCAACAATCACATTATGGCCAAATAATAATACGGAAAACGATAATTTAATCTTTAATTCAAATCCTAATAAAAATTCTAGATTTTGAGAAGGCACATACGCCAAACTATTTATGATTGAAATTCAGTTATTTATGCTTGATCTATTTTTAACATAATCTTATTTTTTAACTCTTAGCTCCGGAACTAATGAACGTAACAAGATATGGTCGGATCGTATCTCTTTAATCATCGTATTATTAATTACCTACGTAAATGAGTTTCACCAACATTGGCTGCAATTTATTACCATACTATCGATCACGGACCTTAAAAAAATACGGACGGAACGTTGCATCAGAAAAGTGTGAAGTGGGTAAGGTCTGTGATTTCGTTCCGTCATACACTATCTACAGTCTCACAAAAGTACTAGGTCTGTTAACCCGCCACCATTACGCGTCGAGCCACATCACGAGTGATACACAGTGACATTGAACTTTACGCCGAAGAAAATGCCGCATTGTGTAGTAAAAACTTGTAAAATCTACATTAGCAAATATAAAAAGCCACTCGGTATCACTTTTCACGTGTAAGTTATGATTACTCGTGCTATTTTTCATTAATATGTGTTTATTTAGTTTGATGCAAATTATGAACAAGAATGACAATCAGTGTTGCCAGCTTTTTCACGGATTGTTTTTCCTCAATGTGAAGAAATCTGTAACGCCGTTAGTGGTACTGTAATGGTACGAAACCCTGCTTATACGAGTCAGACTTGATTTTGACCGGTTTTTTACTCACTTTTAACTAAGTAACAAACGATCTAATAAAACTAAGAAAGTAATTAAGTCTTGGATCTCTTAAAACAGAGATCCAAAACTTAATTACTTTCTCAGTTATTAAATGTGTCAGATTCTCTTGAAATTTTGCATACTTATATAATTGCGATGACGGTATCGATACCTTAAGACTTAATTGGCATTAACGCCATTTTGGCTAAAATAAGTGTTTAATGCAGTTATACTCAATTTTTCATTCTCTATCGATCTGTGTAGTTAAAAGTTGAGAAATTCACAAAAAAAGTCGAATACAACCTAGAATGTTAGTAGGGTAAAATTGGGGGACCTGGATACGGACCGAGGTATCCAGGTCCCCCAATCTTACCCGTGAAAGATCAAGTTTTCATCAATTCATCTATTAATCTATAAATTCCACTTTTCATCAATGAATCTATTAATAAATAATGTATCAAGTTTTCATATTCTGAATACTGAATAGAACAAGTTTTCATCTAGTATAATAGTTATGAGCTAGGCAAGATTAATAATCGATCTCAATCAGTATTCATGTATTCAAAACATCAATTATGAGTGCATCATTTCATATTAAGCGCTATTAAATAGATAGTGTTTCATTCATCGACGTGAGCATAATTATGAGACATACAGTGTTATCGGCACCGGTAATTACGAGTAATTAGTGGTCTCACCTTTCCAAAACAACGCAAGGAATCTGCACTGTCACTTATTGTTTGCCTATTAACTGATAAGTCGAATTTAAAATGGTGGGGTTAATGGTGTGATAAATAACACATTGAACTCTGAACTCGATTAATATTTATTCTGTAAAATGTATATTTTACAACACTGTGTAGCGATTACAGAGATTAGATGATATAGACTCCGTTATTTTATCTATTACGTTAACTGTTGAGTCATATATTCCGTCTAGAGGAACGCTTTTGACCGCATACTGCAGGCACAATTCTGCATTACACTTGCATATTTGCTCACTATCTTCTATTTTGTCTCCGTCATAAATTTCAATTTTAATCACTTTAGCAGCTCTATTCTGAAGAGGTTTCTTGATATACGAGTAAATTGTTGTGTTTTCTGGCATTCGTTTACGATCTAACCCGAACCGTGGTTCATATGTAGGTCGCGATGCATTGCAGGGTACAAAATTGAATAGATGCTCAGATGTATCCTGAAATTTACATACCGGTTAGCATGCAATATATAAACAGAAAACATATACACGGATATTTATAATTAAATTTAACTTACCGACATTTTGAAAGACAACCACGTACGTTCAAAATATTTATTACAATAGGTATCCCTTAAGAAATTCTTGGCTTTATATATAAATAAAATGGTGCCGATAGAATTCAAAGTAGCTTAATATTGGATATTGATCTAACATTCTAATCCTTTATGGTATACGCCCTAAAAGGAAAGTTTATGCACGGGTCGAATGCAAGATGATTCCATATCTATTTAAAGTCTAGCTTTGATGTGAGACGTATTAGGTATGATTTTTCTGCCATTGAAATTGAACTATATTTACAGATAATAAAGTTTAATTTCAATGTTCGACCCACGTATACTTCCGACTGAATTCCAATCGTGTTGAAACTAAATAAACATGATAGTGATTAATTTCTTGGTTGCAATTATTTATAGTGCTTGTTGCATAGTAGATAAGGTTGTAATTAAATATTTAGATTTTTTACGTTTATATCGGGATACAGAACGCTGAAAACAGCTATTGTGCATGATAAGTATGGAGCAGCAAAAGTGCAAGTCTGCTTGATTTTTATTTGAATGTGTGTTTCTTCGTTCCAAAAATGGATATCGCTCGCATATATTTAAAGCGGGAATTGCGAGACCGAGACACAAAGTCATCAGCAACCGAAGTCTTCTGATCTTCAAGTAACTAAAGTGCATCAATAAGTGTCAACATATCTGCTATCATGTAAGTATCTTCTGGATATTCATCTATTCATCTATTAGATATTTCATCTATTTAAATACGATTATCTTTTCTGAGCTGCAGGCTTAGCACATCGTGTAGTTTGACAAGTGGTAGAGAAATGAATGCATCCATTCAATATTCTCTCGTATGTTTAGACAGTTAAAGTTTAAAATAAATTTGTATTTTGTTTTGCGGTCTGAGTTGTTTTACTGATTGATTGTTGGTTCAATTACAAATTAATTTAATAAATACATTTTTCAGGTCCCACCATGTTCAAGAGAGACCACTTCGGACGGAGGAGGATGAGAAGAATTATACACATAACAAATGTAAAAAGGGGAAAAAGCGAATTAATCCGGCTCGCGTCGATCCAGCGTTATCGTATGAATTGTTCGGGACAGATAGCGAGGGGGAGGATCGAAACACTGACGATAGTGGTAAGGAGCAATACTCTTCTTTCTATCAATACTCACTCTTCTATCTAATCTTTATTCCTACATCACTAACAAAATTCCGAAAGGATTTTCACGTCAGATCGATAAACATAAAAAAGAAACATACTACATAGTTTTGAAATTGTACAAGTATGATGAAATATTATTTGATCTAAAAATTAAAAATAAAACCAACACCGACTCAGAAGCCTGGCAATATCTAAAGCAGTTTGTAAGCATTATAAGAAAATAGTTTAAAAGATATCCAAAAAGTTATAGCATTAACACTACTCATCATGTTTATTCTTTTGTTCAAGACGGAGTACGGTGTGAAAACCCTAAAATACAAAAGGCGGGAAAACATGGAAGCAAAGAGCCACATAATAGTGAATTGGAGCAGCCGAAGCGAAAGAAAAGTAAAGTCAGCATTGTTACTCCAACTACTGCGAGCCCTAATCCTCCCGCTGACGTTAACAGTAAGGAGTCTGCGCGCGACGTGTTCGGGACCGACTCTGAGGTTGACGAAGTAGATGAGCAAGCCTTCAGACCTGGTAAAAAAATGACTCCTCTCATATCTTTTCTAAACCGTCGAATAGCAAACGGAGTTGCTCGCCGGTCTAACGAATGTAAACTCGGTTCTCATTACGTAGAATTAAAAGTATATAAATGCGATGAAATAGAGCGCGTAGCTCCCCTGAACCGGTGGCGCCACGCAATAATAAGCTTAAAAAACAGAACAGATGATTGTACCGAGGGCTGGCGTGCGTTAACCGAATATATAAGAGCTACGCGAAAGGAGTTCAAGCCTTGTCCGCCTACTTTTATCGGTAGTTATTATCGTCGGCTTAGTGCAAGAAGTCACTAACCCACAAAAAATGAAGTCCGAGAAAAACGGGCCCAAAGTTTTGACTTAGTGTAACGTTACACGTACATATTTAGTTTTAATTCTTGGTTTTAATCAAATAAACCTTAAATCAGTTATTATATTACACTATTTACATGGGATATAATATAAGTACAAACTTAAACACATTATCTATATGAATTCATCAACACGCATTAACTATTTAAAAAATAACCGCGAGCGCTGTCCCAGAGCTCGGAACTATTCGGTTCCCTTCGGGCGGCGTCGTATCAGCAGCGCCGGCGCGCATTGCCGGGCCGCGGAGCTCAGACGCCCCGTTAACGCTCGAGTCGAACGCACGTCACTTTTTCTGACCGGTCTCTGCAACGTCACTTAATACGTTACCGTTAGGAAGTGCTCGTCCCTAAACGTTCCTCGGGAATCTATTATTCGTATAAATCATTGTTATACGTGTTTAAGTTAAACCCCAGACTTGGGTAAGTGGTACATTATTAATATACTTGTTGCTTTGCTTAGTTAGTGATGTAATTTTAATGCTTGGGAATGGTTACTCCTAATTATAGCCATTTTATCATAATTAAATCTTCATTAATATTATTCTACAAGATGATTTTGCTTGCTATCCGCTACAATTAAATAGGCTTTTGGAATAATTTCACTTATCATCCACCCTCGCATTTTCATAAAAGATTATCATTTTTAATTACTCATTTTACTCATTTCATTCGCTATTATTGTAATCTCCGTGTCTGATTGTGACCGACCACGGCAACACTACTGCATTAATTAGTACTTTCCTTAAGTCTTTGCCGTGGACGCTCACATACCTTCTGGACGCTGTAATTAACGCCTTTGTTAATGGCGCGTTCCAGAGTCCAAGGTTCGGGTTTCTTGTACCCTGCCTTCTGAAAACCTGCTTCGCTTCCGCGCTGTCGGCGTAATCGGGCTCGCAGCGAGCAGCTGAGACAAACACAACGCAGTAATTAGCGGGACCGTTGCCGGTTACCCCCACCCAAAAACTGGGCAAGGTGGGATACAGGCAACACCGACAAAATTACAACGAAAAAATGTAAACAAACCCTAAATCTAACAAAAAATTCAAGTAAATATTTACAATTTGGCAAGGCCAATAATTTCAAAACTTGCGTTCTGAAAATTATTAACCCTAAACCGCCCACAAGACACAAGTCTCCGCTATCTCCTAGCCCTAAAAAGGGCTCGGTAGGACAACGGACAAACGAAAAAACAAATCAAACAAAAAAGTGAAAAACCGAACAACAAAAAACCAACCGCAAAAAGGAAAATCCAGAAAACAAAGCCAAGTCACAGGTTATAGGAGAATCGAAATCAATTATCAGTGCACAAAAAAATGTAGTGTTTGGTCGCCGAAAATCGCATCAAAGCCCTCTATAACACCCGAGAAACAACCTCTACAGTTCTTACCTAACCTAACCTACCTTACTGAACATACCTACTGTTTTTAAGGGTTACAGTTCTAACCTAACCTAACCTACCTTACTGAAGTTAACCTAAAACTATACAACCTAATCTAACTTAAAATACTTACTGTTTTTAATACTTTCAAGAAAATAAAGATGAACCAACCAACAAAGAAGTTACGAGTGGTTTTAATTTTTAACACCCCATGGTCGACTATTTTGAAGGATCACCTAACTTTACATGAGCTTAACCTAAGCTTAGAGCTGATTTAAATCTAGCTTTACTCCTAAGTTTCACTTAATTGAATTTACCTAAGTTAATTTTAGTAAATCTAGCTAATCGTAGTATTCGTAGTATTATCTTAAGCTGTTGTTACTTAGAGCCTATTCTAAACAACTATCAAAACCATATATTGCATATAGGCATTGCTAAATGAATTACCTTCACTTAGCTTGTTAAAAATATAGTGGTTAAATGCAATCTAACCTACGTACGGGTATGTATCTACGAGCATGTATCTGCGACTAACATTGGCTATAACATTATCTATCTAGTACGTATATGGGGTTTACCTTCACATACATTTTAATTTTATTGTAACACACTAGTATGTAAAACTTAAACGCAGCATGTATACTGGTTCTGACTTGATTCAAAGTGCTATGGAGTAGGTATATCAATCAAAAAAGCCTGTATCGACAAGTTTTGTGTACCCGAGTGCACTGTTATAACGGTTTATTTGTTTTATTGGTAGCCGCCTATTATGTTTTATGGTCACAACGGATGCGATTGTTACTTGTGCGTTTTATTATTTTGGGTGTTGCTGAATAAGCGTCGTCTGTGTTAAATGAACTACAAGTTCAAACATGTTTTTAGGAAGACGCTTAACTTACGAAGCGTATAAAAGCGGTGGGGTATTGTGTCTGAACAACTATTAGCCGCGCAACAGTCTTCGTTACCGGAGCTCCCTGTACTTAAAGTAGTATATAGACATAATAGTGTTGTGTCGTGCAGTGTAGTGTTTATAAAAAGGTCTAATAATGGATGTGAGTATGTACAAATATTTTAACTCAATTGTGTGTTTTTTAGCATTTATTCGCCGTGTTTTTGTTAAGAGTATTGTATTTAAACAGTTGTGTTATTTATTGTTTGATATTATTTCAGTTCTCTGAAAATACTTTGAATGATGAATCAACCGACGAAGAAGGCACGCCTGGTTTTAAAGTTAAACAGGCCATGGCAAAAAAGCGTTCAGTAAATAACATCGACAGCTTTTTTGAACGTCCCAAGAAGAAAACTAAAGTATTGAAGCGCTCTTCCAATGTCAGTCAAAGTTCTCCTGACGGGGTGGGCTATATATCAACCGGACAAGACGACGGGGCATACGCTTCTCACTTGATTAAAATCGAGATATATGATTTGCAAAAAATTAAAAGCATTCCGCCCACTGAGCACTGGAAACACGCAGATGTGAGATTAAAATTCAGCGTCTTCTGAAGAAGACACTCAGCTCCAAACTACACGTGATGTTATATTTAACATCAAAAAGCAAGTAGCATCTAAAGACAGTTGTATGAAATATTTTATTCACAATAAGAAACAGTGATAAAAAGTGTTTGTGTAGGTTAAACAAAAGCTTGTTATTGTATTACATGTAAAATCCTTACCTTTTAAGAATTCAAGACCTTTTCCAGACTAAACAATTATCTTTTGTTTGTAAAATTAAATTGTGCGAAAAAAAGTGTTTGTGTAGATTAAACAAAAGGTTATTATTGTATTACATGTAAAAATAAAAATCATATTTTAGTTCACATATTCTTTTATTTCACAAAAAAAGTCTTAAACATATTTCTTAATATAAGATCATTACATAATGAATTTTCAGAAAACAAACTTATCAAATCTTTCATAGTTTTTCCATGAAATTTAAAATACAAATAAACTAAACAATATTCCCCACAAACAGAGGTAAAATGGTTTTGAAGTGGTTTATAGTTATAAGACCAGCGCTTTGTATTCCTTTTTAAAAATAACTTATGATAACCTGAAGGTTTCCGAGCAAAGCGGCTGCCCTAGCAAAAAACAGAGTAACTACATTTTTTTCTGAAATCGTTTTTCACATAATATTATTCAATTTTTAATTCTGCACAGACCTGTATTAACAAAAACTCTTAATTTTACATGAGTCGCGAATTATTTTTCTTAAAAATGAAGTAAGTACACTTAAGATTTCGTGATTTCAACTCAAAAACAAATCAAACTGTGAATTCAACAAAAAAATAAAGTAACTAATGACTACTTACTTTGTTTATGGTTTGAGAACCGAAGTTGCTTTGTTTTTGATTTGCGTTGTGGGTATTTTTGCAGTCAAATAAGTATACTTCATTTTATTTGACCTTCTAATTATACTTAAACGAACACGGGAGCGATACGACTTTATCATAAGTGTTAAATTACATCATAGTTAGTGACGACAAAGTACTTTAAGTGGATTAAAGTGACTATTTTGTTAGTGCTTTTCAAGATGAATAATTCTCTTGGCAGGATGCTTGGTAATTTAGCACAAAGGTATTTATTTTTTAACTAAACACTCCATTTTTTTTGTTATTCTAAATTGAATTACGTTATTATGTTTTATAAATCATAATTATCGTTAATAGACGATTTCTTGTCAGAAACAGAAGAAATGAAACTTTTTTTTCAAAGTACTTCAACATCAGCTGCTTTAATGATGACAAACAAATGATTATAGAGATTTCAACATTATTATATTATTTCATTATAAAACTTCCACGATTTTACACTATCATACTCCACTGTCTAAAAGTAAACAGGCGTTCAGCTCGCCTGATTCCTCACCAAACTGCTGACCTGATTTCGATGAAATTCTGAATCTATCTTGAGGTCTAGGGAAAGAATAACTTTTACTTTTAAAAAAACATGTATTACATAGTCCGTTTTTTTAATTTTAGATATGAAATTGAGAGTTCTGACGATTTAATTGCACTGGAAGACCTTGGTATCAGTAACAACCAAAGCATGATACCTTTATTTAATGAATCGGGGGTTCCGGTTGACAGTTACTTTCAAAATACTGAAAGTTTACATAATGATCGGGTATTTTGCTACTGAAAATACCCTAAAATAAATTTTAAATTTATTTTTAATTTTACTTACTTTTTTGGCGATAAATACCATTTTATAAAAAATATTCATATGTTTATTGCAAGTATAAATAAATATAATAATTTGAAAATACAATAAAATACAGTCGGGAACAAAAAAAAACAAAAAAAAAAACATTAAAATTACATGACCAGTTGTACCTACTTATATTGTAAGTTTGTTAGTTACAAGTGAAGTTTAATCAATAATCGATATATACATAATTATCTATTTAGATCATCACTTGAGAACGGCTCGTCCGATTTGGCTATTGTTATTGTTGTGTTCGTAAGAAAATTTTTTTGGAAGCCATCGGAATATTTGGAAATTCAGATGCTAACATGTGATAAACTTGCAGCCGCTTCGGGTTTTTGAAATATGTATATTGTGGTTTTGTATCAAAATAGGAAATTACGTTTACATTTAATTTAATAAATAAAATATGATAATTTAACTTTATTTTTCCATTGCACTCCATCATATATACTTACTAAAATTTAATTGAATAAACAAAGTAAATTTATTTACTTTGTTCTTTGTTTGAAAACTCGGTGGTAACATATTTTATTTTACACTTGCTTACACACAAAGTCATTTTAAACTTAAACTTTAAAGTTTTTTATGATATAAATGCATACAATTAAAAGATACCACAATGCGTGTTACATTAAATATCAAAAAATAACAATTTCTCATAACAGCTCTTTTTAAAATCAACTTTTTAGTTTTTATGCTCTTCTGTAAAATTTGATTTATTGTAGTTACTCTGTTTTTTGCTAGGGCAACCGAAAGGAGTCAAAGTATTCCCCTATACCATTAATGTCAATATGTATAGCAACCCAGTGGGAGCCCGGTTTCGAGTCTGGGTCCAAATTACTTACAATAAAGACGGGAAGATTAACGCAAATAGGAATTCTGTTAACAGCAAAAACGTTTAATTCAAACGAAGGGCTGATTTTTTCATTTTTAATAAAAAAATATGAATAATTTGTTGATGATACCAACAATGGCTACAATGAAATAAAGTAAATGGATTAAAACATTGTATTTATGTGTTTACTAACTATTGTAATCTACAGATATATCACGATTTTTGTTTATTTCAATAACGTTATCAAATTCTGCATACACAATACAATTAATGGTGCAAGGTAGAATAACATCGAAGCGAATTTCTAAGCGAACACTCCCATAATTGCCTTACAAGATTCCAGTGTGAAGTTGAACTAGCAGATAAATCAGGGGTTAAATCAAAGCATAACAAACAATAACCTGCTCCATAATCCGTTCTGCTTATTCGTTGTGAAAATGAATACCAGTCCCGGAAAATAGAGTGTGATATGATGATGCTATTAACCCAGAACCAGAACAAAATGATGGTTGTAATGTTTTAGAAGGAATTTCATGACCATCAACATATAAACTAAACGAACTCATATTATAGTGTTGAAAATTAAATGGATTCATAGCTAAATTGCCATTAAACCCTGAATTTGATACAAAACCAATAATACATCTTTTAGGAATTTGCCCGAGAAATATAATTATCCAATGTTTTACCCTGTATCCCCGACGGTAATGTAAGAACCTTAACTTCTGCTCTTGTGATAGGATATTTTGCAGTCGTTGTTGCCAATACTTTTTGATGTGCTAACAAAACGCTAGGATTAATTCGTGCCCTTCTGATAATGAGACTGGCATCCATTATTTGCACTTTGAATTTTTTATCTTGGTGACAAATTAGATTAAATGACTCCGTCGAACGTACTAACTTAATGCGTATTTCGACACCATTTATTAAGAATTTCTCTTGGTTAAATATGTCGGCATGTAAATGACCCATCATTTCCACTTCCTTACTCTCTTTGACAAATTCTAGTCTTTTGTGAAACCCTTTGTTATTTGCATCAATAGTATCCATATGATTTGCAGTATCAGCATACCACAATCCACAAGTAAGATGAGTTTCTTTGGCTGCTGGTCCATAGTTTAGAAGATTTTCCATATAAACACGGTAAGCATATGTATTGTTTGGAGGTGATATGAGTTTTTGATTTAAATATACATCTAGTTGACTGAAAAGGGAATGTAACCAGTTATTGACGGGTGCAACCAGGGTATCTGGTTTTAATTTTGTGCCATCCTGATTCAATATTTTAGCATTAATATGTAACATTGTGTGGGATAGATCAACATAGTCATCTCCTGATCCGGGAACTTGGAATTCGATGGGAGTGTCATCACTTAAAGATGAAATTGGTTTGTAATGAACCCACTGTCCACTTTCAATACTTGTTTGAGTTGATGGAAAGGCAAATATATCTAATTCAGATTTCGCACATTCACAAGAATGACTATGTAGGAATGACATTATTTAGTTTGTAAATATATCCTCAAGAGTTTTGATTTTATTTTTTTTACTTCCTCTTCGTCTCGATGCTTTCAATGTAATGAGCGGTTCCCTTCTTTTAGATGTCATTTTATACCCAGAACCCGACATGAGGGAATCAATTTTTTCATCGGCTTTTCTTTTTAAATTAGCACTTGCCTCCTTGAATCGTGATCTAATCGAACTATCCATAGGGCGTGAATTTACCGTTGAACGAATCGAATCGAAATCGAATTGAACGTTTCTTTTCCAATGGTTTTCAAACCACTAGATAACAAAGGGAGCACTGATCTAAATAGCCCTCCCAAAAAACTCCCTATACCATGCCCTCGTTGAAATGGAACTCCTTTATAGACAATTCCTACACCAGAGCCGGCTTGATGCGAATAATAATGCTGGTAAGGGCAAGAGACTGACGATCTGTTATAATTCATTTTACTCGTTGAAAGTGTAGCTTTACGCAGGAGCTACCAAATTGGAATGGTACATTAACACCGGTAGTTGTTCTTATATCTATTTCGATAGTACCGAACTCCCTACGTAAAACCGGTACATAGTGAGCAGGTGAGAAAATGTGAGTTTTATATGCACCATAAATAAACTTAGTTGGATCTAGTGGTATTATTCTAAGCAATGCTGTTATAACATCTCCAACTACTTGCGGATGAATTATATCGGTGTAAACAAATATTTGTGGTGGTAACCCTAAATATAAATAAGCAGGGTTTTTTCCATATGTAACTTGTTTCAAATTTGATCTCGGTTTGAAACCCAGCTGGAGGCTTAGTATCGGGATTGTTATGATAGAGGTTATTTCATTATTTGTTGTTGTTACTCCAACCATTTTTGTCAATGTATCATACCTAAATTTGACATTATTTTTTAGTTGTGGGTTCTCATTAAACGCTTGAAGGAAATGATCAATATTATCGTATGTAGTGGCTGGTATACATTGATTTAAACAACTAGATAGGGCCTTCCGAACAAAAATGTCACATATGTTTGGCCAAGAAACAGTAGCGACATCTATCAGATTGGTTATAAACTACATAGAACTACCGTAATGTGGCCGGGTAACCAAACAACAGCTGTATTTACAATAATATTAAGTATGCTTGAAAAAATGGTTTAACTCGAGTATTACATTACTTAATATACTTACCGGAAAAAAGAAACTCCATCCTTGGTTTTCGATACCTTTGAGGTATAATTATTGCATTTACTTATGACACAACATGGCATTTTTGATTTTACTAGTACGTACGACTTGGTGCGAGGTTGAAACGTCACTGTCACGATTTGGTGCTAGATTCTTAGGCCAAGCGCGCACCACGATTTTTTGTCGAGCGATTATTTTGTCGCAGAAATGCAACGTATGGATTTATATGTATGTGCGCGCATATACAAGAAAAAAATCGCAGCGATTTAAAAATTGTGATTTGTCACATTTTGCTGCGACAGCTCGCGACGCGATTATCGCAAAAGTAAATTGCAGCATACGGAGTTGTATGGCCCCGCGCGCACTGCGATAATAAAATCGCCGCGGCGGCGCTCAGTCGGCGTTCCGCTCTTCAAGCGTCAACAATGTTGGAACCTGCTTCTCCGATGGAGTCTCAAGACGAGACGCTACACGTTGACCATTTAATTATGGAAATAGAACGAAAATCCCCTTTGTGGGATAAATACTTAAAATCATATAGCGATCGCATTTTGAAGACACGTTTGTGGGAAGAGGTTTGTCAAAACGTTATACCGAAGTGGGACGAACTCTCCAACGACAAAGAGAAAAAGAAAGGTTAGATTTATAGGAGGAAAACTTAAGTAAAGTACCTGTTGTATGTAGTTGTGACACATCTGTATAGACAGTTTGACATTCTTTATTTGAAATTTGACGTAAATTCCATATTAGATTTGTACACAACTACATACAACAGGTTACTTAAGTTTTTTACCTTATAACAGTTTATTATTATGTTACGTAGTATGGTAAGTATTAAACAATTACAATTAAATTTTATTGTATTGCCAAGGAATAGATCCAATAGACGAAGTGAAGTAGCTTCCAAAATAATCTCGTTTTTCAATACAGTTAACTGTAGGTCGTGCATCATTGTATTTCAGATAAAAAAAGCCTTTGATATATCGTTGAGCTGTTAAAGGATGAGTCCAATATTGATGATTTCTTTTTTTCTTTCTCCTACTCCTCCGAAGGAGTAATAACGCAAGACAAGCAACTGGTACGAAATCCATGTTGAGACTGAACAATCCATCGACTTTTTCATCGCAGTGCGCGCAGTGAATTTTCTGCGTTATTTTAACAGCGCGATTCTAAAATCGTGCCGCATAAATTAAATCGTGGTGCGCGCTTGGCCTTAGATTTAGCACCAATTTAATCGCCCGTTTTTTTGTACTATAGGCCAGTCCATACGAAGTATTATATTAAGTCTATGCTGGTATATGAGTTTTTATATCAACAATTTTCGTTGACTTGTTTGCGGGTGACACCACCTTTTTCTTTATGTAAATTATATTTTCATGATCTTGAACATTATACATGGAACACGGTTATTGAAATTCCACTAATCCAACTACCCACTCCCCTTCTAATTTTATGTTCTTAGGTAATTTAGTTAGAAAATGTGCAGTCGTGTTGTCCGTATAGTAATCCGTTGAACTGTTGCTTAACAAAGTTAAATAAAAACTATTTTCATTCATATTTTTTTTAAGCTTGATGCGAGTATCCAAGAGTTAAATTTATTGGAATAACCTTGCCACTTCACTCGTATTTCCTTTATGCCTCTAATATGACGCGAACGTATTATTTTGTCAATTTTATACTCGGTGGAGGGGAGGTAAGTCACTTTTTGTAACTCTTTAGAATAAAATGTACCAATGATGGGTTCACCTTCCAAATCCTTTAACATATGAACAACTCGCGGTGATCTATTAATAATTGAATTAATTATAAATATTTCATCACTCCAGTTACTTTCATAACCCTTTTGGAATACATGTTTATATTTAGTTATTCTAACATGATCGCCTACATGAAATTTTGGTGTTTCCAATAAAATTTATCTATCTTTTTTTCGATAATATAAATTATTCCAAACGGTCATAATATTACTAGAATTAACATCAATTGGTCGCATTTTAATGCTAGAATTATAGGTATGATTGTACGAATGAAGAAGATCTTGTAAAATATTATACTTCAATTGTTTAGGTACTTAACTAAATGTAAATAATCCAAACCACGTGGCTCAGTTAAACAGCCAATCAGAACTGTTTCGTCGAGCTTTGACGTATAAGTGTTCTGCTCCTATTGGCTGACGAACTATATCACGTGTTTTTTTTGTTTACACTTAGTTAAGTACCTAAACAATTGAAGTATAGTGTAATTATATGTATTATTATGAGTGAAGTAACGCCACATTTTCATTTTAAAAGTTATTTGAAACCTTTCTACTATACTTGCTTTAATGTCGGGGTTATTAGTAGTATAATAATTAATGTTTTTGCTCTTAAAATAATCTCTCACCACCTTTGAGACAAATTCTGTACCTTTATCAGATTGTATATGACGAGGAACAGAGTTGGCTTCGGTAAATATGCTTTCAAAACATTCTTTAACTGTTGATGAATCTTTCTTTTTCATGGCTCTCGCAAAAGCATATTTACTGAACACATCAATAACACAAAGAATATATTTGTACCCATGATTATATTGACAATACGTACTCATGTCACTTAGATCAGCTTGCCAGAGTTCACTAAAATTAGATAGGATATAACTATTTCTGGTGAATCGCTTATGAATAGATTTATGTAGCGAGTACGTATCTTGAGATTGTTACCATTTTTTTACTTCCTCTTTGTTCATTTGTTCATTCATTTCCTTCGCTATATTATTTAAACTACTATAACCAGCTGGATTCGAGACATCATAGTAGATCCTATTAATATCTAATAAGGAATCCATTTTTGCCAATCTAATTTCTTATGATGACGCTTAAGTAGTTCTGTAGTAAGTGGTGTAGCTCTTTGTTTTTCTTTATCTGTTGACGATCTCGTACTTGTAGATGCAGGTAATGTAATGGGTTCAATCGATTGAGCTGTTTTAATAAATTCCAAGTTTGCAGGATTGCCTATGCAGCTTAAAGGAACTCTTATATCTCTTAAAAGTAATGCAAACTCTTCCCACCCTGTTGGTTTAGGACGTTTAAGAGATCTAACCGTGTCACTTATCAGATCAGTAATATTACTATTTGAAATGGTGCGGTTGCTTATTATAACTTCACCAGTTGGCTTCCACCAAATTTTTGGTTTACTTAAAACAATGCAAACCAACAAAGTTCGAGTTTTTTTCTCATATGATTTGGGTATTCTATCTATAATTTTTGATGGGCTAATTGGCATCGGTTCTGGATTTGTTTTACCAATTGGTGTAACTGCTGTAGTACCATCTCCTTCTGGTAAAGGTGGATTTGCAACTGACTCATTATATTCATTAACCTCCTTTTTGTTCACTTTTGACTTTAGATCATTAGTTTCGTAGTTGAGTTGAACCTCCACCTCCGTTACGATTGGTATTCTAAATGGTTTTCGTTCTGTTTCAATAAAATGTAAAAATCATTGCAATGCTTGTGAATATAAGGTCCACTTTTCACGATCATTCATTTTACTTTTAAGGATTTTTTGCATCTCAGCATCTAGACGGGATGATGAATTTTCAGGTAGGCTCTCATTGCGTTTGAGTCTTTCAATAAAATCTGATTCTACAATAGCATTTTTTCCTATTTTCCATTTTGTTTATGATAAAGAGTTAACTAAGGCACTTAAAACTGCTCCTAATATAATAGGTAGAAATGCACCTCCCTTTTGAATTATAACAGTTTTTCTTATTTTATGTTTTCCTTTTGAAACTAATTTCCGTAAGATATCTTTATATTTTTTTAATTTAGATTTTTCTTTTTATTCTAAAGGAATTTTTCCATTTAGGACGTTATAAATGCACTCACAAATAATGTTGATCTCATCATCATCATAAGATTTAAGTAACGCCGTGCGATATTATGGTTTAAGCAACTGCAATGCTTCAAGTAAATGTTTATATGTGTTTACTCTCGCATGCATCATGTAGAACTGACTAAAATTTGTTGATTTTTGTCGTATTTAAACCCCTTTTTAAGAACATACACTGTGCAATGTCCATCAAACAGAAATATTTTTGTTTTAAAACGACATATGTCATTTGTATTTTGTTTCAAATCAATCATGAGGTAACCATGTGGTTCTTTAGTAGAATCTTTGTAGGCTTCATCTACATATTTTGGGTTTTCCGGGTAAACTTGTCGTGACAAGTAGCGTATTTGGGTTTTGTCCCTGGGATTCTTAAAATATACAATGTAGCTTGTATTTAGTGAAATATCTCGTTGGCCTCTCCCCTGATGAAATATGTTTTGAGTAATATAAAAAACACTTAAGTTTCTATGATGGCTACCTTTTGTGAAAATGTCAACTATTCGTCCATCTGATTCTCTCATCAGATCATCGATTATAAGAAGCTTAGGTTTCTTCCCATCAAACAATGAAAAAATCTGGTATTCCCTGACTATAATTTACATTTTCCAGATTGTACAGGGGTTGCATTTCATCATAACACCAAATAATTTCATCGAATTCAACATTTCATACATCTTAGAAATTATTTAAAAAGTTTGTGACAAATTGAGTTTTGCCACATTCACTTGGACCAGCTACAATGGTTGTGAAAGGATGATAAAAATGTATCATAATTAAAACTCGTAATACGTGTTGATATGAAAACAGATAAACTTGAAATGACACAATTTATGAACTCAATTACTTTTTAAATAAATCCACCAAAATAAGGGTAAACACATTAAACAAAACAATGATATCATAGGCAAATATTTTTTTTATTTTGAAATTTACACTTTTCTGAGTATCATTTTTTTTTAAAGAAACAGTACAAAAAACTCAACATAACATAAGTCTCTTTTCAAGTTACTATAAAATAATAACTAAAAAACAAATACAGAGTACCACCACTTTATTTTAATTCACCTTCACCAATTTATATTTACATACAACTAAAATGTATTTACATTTTCTACAATTATTACAATTCACAATTTACAATTAAAAATGAAAAATACACAATGTATAAAAAATAAAGTTGAATTTTTTGAATGTTCTGTGATTATAAATTACATGGAAGAATTATTTTGTGATGATCCATGGGGTATTTTATAATGCCCCCACGCTATAGTATCCGAAGAGTTTTCTAACAAGTACCGTTTTGTATCGTTATGAGATAATGATACTTTATTTATATTTTGAGTAAATATTACATGTTTTATTGATTTAAATCTCAGCATTTGAGCATGTTGCATATTTTTTTCAAATAAACACTTTTTATAATCGTTGAGGGTCAGTTTTTTAGTAACACATTTATTGACTCCTTTAGCTTTTGATATAAGACTATGATTCTCAACATCTAAGGCATACATTTTAGATCGTAGGCCAACAAACTCTTTAAATTTTTTACCATTGTTTTCATCTTTGTAAAACCTTAACCGCTTTTTATTTATTAATGGTAAACCATATTGATTGTTAGATGGATAGTCTGATGTGTCAAAATATAAATCGAGCTCTGATTTTATGTCCTCATAATAGTTTTCAGTGAATATTTGATATACTAAACTATCGGTATCTGTATAAAGAAGCCTAAGATTTTCTTGATATTTGGTTTTCATGTAGTCGTAATGAAATTTATACATGAAAGTTTTAGATATATCTAAAATACAAAATCCTAAGTAAATTGGTTAATTATAAAAGATTTTAGTTTTATTCAATTGAATAGCAACTAAGTTCTCCGAAAATACTGATAAACTGTGGAACTCAGGTTTCGCTATCATGGATTCAACCCCCTGTGATTTCCCATGATTTTCCAATGATTTAACAATTTAACGTTAACATATTTCAAAACATTTTCCATGGTCTTACCGAACATTGAATTATTCATAATTTTATAGTGATCTTTATCAGAATCACAAGTTGCCTGCGATCGCATGCGCGTGTTTAAATCTATGTAACTTTTTAACCACTTAGATTGTTCGAATCTCAAAATGCGATGGATTTTAAGTAATCGCAAACCATTCTTCAAACATTGTTTTAGATTTCTGTAATGTAGAACATAATTCATTTTCCTATTTAAATTAGGTATCAATTTTTTTTCTTTGGAATTCCCTAAACAAACATTTTCAGGACAGAATGGTAAATCCGAATGAGAGTCATGCAATTCATTGGGGTATTCTAGATCGACTTCTAAAATGAATCCATGTTCAGCATCATCAGAAACATTAAAATCAGTATCTACATTTACCCATTCAAATTTACCAGTAGGGAGACATTGTGACATAGCCCAACCATAAAGATTATTTGCATCTAAATACATAAGATATGAAGAAGGAATATTTTGATCATATTCTGACATAAATTTATTATTAGCTTTTGCGTGTCTTTTACTGCATTGTGATATGCCACCTCGAATATTTTTAGTTATGAAAGCTATTTTATCAATGTCGGTTAAGATTTCTAGATTTATTTTTGTAGTTTTGAGCATCGCGTCCCAACTTAATCCCTAACCCATCTAACCCAAATGTTCTAAGACATACATTTCTAAAATTTTCAAATACATCTGTTAGTAACAAAACATCTGTTTTTAAATACAAATCAGAATAATCCCCCATATTTTTACAATGAAAATGGGACCAAACATCTTTCGCATGTTTATAATCGTCTTCTGAAATGTTGCAATCAGTCAGAGAACTGTAGAATTTATCTTGAGAGGGAAGAGAAGTTAACTTTAACGAGTCATATGATGTCATGTGTTCATAGGGATAGATACCCTTTCGTAATAATCGTTTAAAATCCTCTTCACATGGGAAACTCAATTTTAATTCACGAAATTGTTCGGGTGTCAAGGTTTTGGCAAATTTTTCAAGACTACAACTCATAAATTTAAGTGAATCAAGAAATTTCAATTTTATTGTGCGATTATTCACTTTCAAGGATTAAGTAAAGGAAATGTATTTCTCTTTGTTCTCTGGTATCAATTCAATTTTTCCTTCCTCAAATCCAAGACCATGTACTATAAAATGACTATCATAGTTGCTCAAATTATGGAAAAATACAGGTACAAAATTAGGTGCCCTGTATTTTTCAGAACAAATTTGATGTGCTACTCCTTCATAAAAACCTGTATGATGATTATAAGAAATAGTGGATTCACCGTTTAATTTTTTATCACAAATGTAACATGTGCTACTCTGAGCAACATCTAAATTATTTGGATCAGACAAAGGTAAAGGAGTTTTGACAAAAGTATTACTCCTACAAATGTATTCTAAATCTTTTTTAATGTATTTCATAAATGTCTCGTCACAATCTTTACCTTTATATGTTCTATATATTGACAATTTATCATCATAAG
This sequence comes from Acleris cristana, assembly GCA_948252455.1. Classification (NCBI taxonomy): domain Eukaryota; kingdom Metazoa; phylum Arthropoda; class Insecta; order Lepidoptera; family Tortricidae; genus Acleris; species Acleris cristana. The sequence goes on along the minus strand of OX411771.1, from coordinate 3,573,772 downwards.
AACACTTAATGTAGTATCCAAAACTATATACCTCATGTGTTTGTATATTTGTTGTAGAGGATGTACTAGGATTATTGAAACATGAAGGAATTGGATTTAAAAAAGCCTCAAAATCGGCATAAACAACAAAAGACACCCTTAATTTACGATCATAATTATTGAAGGTAAGTTGGTTAGATGGCACATTTTCATTGAACCAGTTTTTCCTTTTATCACCTAGTGTTCCTTCAGAACATTGAAGGTAAATTTGTACAAACATGGAAACAGTCATTTCTTTGATGATTCAATAAATTTTCATTTGATGTAAAGCTTGTTAGACAACCATCGCAAATATGTACAGCATGTTGTGTATTATTCAGTTGTGTAGATACTAATCTAGAGAAATTTTTGATAAAGCAATAATGTGCTTCGCTACCTTTGGTTAAATATTATAAGTTTAAGTGCCTAGCTTTTTTACATTAAGTAAAGTGTAATGGTCCTATCACATCATGTTTTTTACTTTGTAAATTGTACTCGAGTCCAAAAACATTTATGCTTATATCATTTATTTTTTCAAATTTATGAATATCAGTTAATTTAAATGGGAAAGTCAAATTTTCAAAATTTAATTTATTTTTATGCAATATATATGAATTCGTTGTATTTGTATGATGGTTAGTAGGTGGATATAACCCCGACAATACAGCCCATCTAAAACATTCATGGTCATTGTTTTTTACGTTAATAACTGCCTTTTTATTCATTATAACTCGCGGTAATTCTATATAGGAAGAACCACGTAATGGGTTAAATTTATTTACATTCACATCTAGATAGTTGAATTTTACTAAACTCTAACCACTATCTTTTCTCTCAAAGATAATCTTGTCAAAATTTCGTTAACTATAGTTACAAAAATATCATTTTTGTCGCTGCTATGATTCACTACATTGTTGCTAAATTGAAAGTCAAACGTATTATTTAGTTGTTGTGCTGTAGAGAGGAGTAAAATCTGCATTGAGAATAAAATTTACTTTTAAGTCACAATGATCAGCAAGTGATCGATCCAATAATGTAAAGTTTTTTTCTTTATTGTTTTGTAAAATTGTTTCGGGGGTAAATTGATTGTGAACATTTTCATTAAGCAATATTCTATACGTAGCCACCCTATTCCTAAATGCGTTTTCAATTAACTGTACATTAACCCACTGATCGTCGGACCTTAAGACATTATTTTTGTGCATGTTACTATTCAAATGGTTGGTAAAATATCTTTTGGATACAAACTTGCTGCACACAGAACATTCAACATTATCATTATTTTTTGTACTCACCTTTTTATCTAAAAAAAAATCGGGTGATATTGATTCTGCATCGTGACTGGTTGAAGGACGGTTTTTCTTTGTCAGCATTTCTTCTGACTCCGAAGCTGTCCTCTTTACTCCACGCCCGACTTGAGAAGATCTATAAACATAAGAAAACATGAAATTAAACATAATGTATGTGTTAATAACAAATACAGACTTATGGATTAATTGGTTGGGATACTATACTAACCTAAATCTTGGGTACATTGTTGGCAGTATGCTTGCATTGTTAAAACTCCATCAATCACATCTGATGATGAATTATTCTGTTTGTCTTTAATATGTCCATCACATGGTGTAAAATATGGTCTTATATCAGGATCTTCTAATAGTGTGGCGGGTAATTGATTTGATATAAACCACAACCGTATGCTTCTATGGAAATTAGCTATAATAAACTGTTTACTTAAACACTCAATTTGATCACGGACTAAATGGATTATGACGAACACCATGATGGAATAAACAGGCACTTACTTAGTAACTCAAACACAGCAACCAAAACAGTGAATGATTTCAACATCGGGTACCTCGGTTATATAGGAGCGCCCCTCCTAATTGTTTCCATAACAATAAGATCATGTCTCAACGAGTCGGAAACCCATCCTTCGTCAAGTATTGCTCAAGAACTTATAAACAGGTTAGAACAGGAATATTAGGAATTAAAAATATTACTAACGCGTCACGATGAAGTTGGCTTATAAATTCCCCAATGGCGTATAATTCTTGATCTTCTTCAAGCTCTTCACAGAGTCTGATGAGTTGGGCATCATAGATGTCACAGTTCAGACTATCCATTTTGTTTAATCTACACAAACACTTTTTATCACTGCATCTTTTAAAAAAGTATTGGCAACAACGACTGCAAAATATCCTATCACAAGAGCAGAAGTTAAGGTTCCTACATTACCGTCGGGGATACAGGGTAAAACATTGGATAATTATATTTCTCGGGCAAATTCCTAAAAGATGTATTATTGGTTTTGTATCAAATTCAGGGTTTAATGGCAATTTAGCTATGAATCCATTTAATTTTCAACACTATAATATGAATTCGTTTAGTTTAAACTGACAGTGACTGATCTGATCTGTGGTAACACTGACAGCTTCAAGACGTCAAATTTTTAGCCTCCTTATTTTCTTATTAAGAAGTATTTTAAATTGAAATAATTTATGTTTATATCCTTATAGTTAACGTTGTTTTAGTCAATATAACTATCGTAAATAATTGGGAAGCCCAAAAAACTTCAAGAACACTAAAAACAGGCCGCTAGCAGCAGCGCTTGTCAACCGGCAACGGACATTTTCAAATTCATTAAGAAAACCTGGGGAGTATTTCTTCTAATTCTTTATTACACTGTTTTTTTTTAACACTGTGTTTACATTCATACTTTTCTCTGCTCATTGCTGAAGCCGTGAGCGACGTCAAATACCAACATTGGCACCGTGCGATCTCTCTTTGCTTGACATAACAGTGGAAGTGGAGCTGAGACAAGTCACATTTGCCACAGACATTGCCCTACACGATACACTGTTCACCAACATCTATTCACACACAACCTTGCATAAAATAACCTGCTCATCAAACTCCCCCTCCACTTACTCACTAGTTTAATATCTTTCAGTGTGATTGTGGAGTAACTGTGAAACCATGGCCGCATCGAACATCAAATCGCGCAAAGCCACTACACGCCAGCTTGAGATACAACTTAAGGCTACCTTGAAAGAGCTGCAAGCTGCAAATACCTTAAATGACCAGTTACTTAGGGAAAGGGAAGATTGCGAGGAAGAGCAAAAGAAAATGTTGGCTAAAAACACAGTGCTAAGGAACGACCTTGTCGAATACGATTACAAACTTATCGATTCACAAGATAGGGTGGAGCAGTTGCAGACCCTGGTAGATAACTTTAACCAGTGCGCTTCTACCCATGAAGTAGCACTGAACCGAATAATTAACCTCGAAGAAGAACTTGGTGCTGCTAATGAGGAATTAAATTACCTACGGAGAGAACGTGAGTGTTATGACAGTTCTATTACACAAAATTTGTATCAGGAGATGTTAGGTAATAAGGATAACAAGGACAGTAACATTAAGAACCTTATATTTTTTAACAGTAACAATAAGTTAAAGAAATATGTTAATATAAACAAATACATAAGGCGTACTCAAAAGTTAATTAAAACTCAGAGGTGTATTAAAAACTATTCTAAAATGAAATTAGAGTTAACGGTTATGAAAAATAGGGTTCAAAAATGCAATGAAAAATTAGATTCAGATATGACTGAACATGATTTAAGTATTCATAAACTAAATGCTGAGATAAGTAGATTAAGAAATAAACTTGAGGATATGTCATTAAAATACTCAACAGCTCAAAGCGAAATCAAGGAGCACATGCTGGCATTCACACAATTGTTGGAGAGTAGTAAATATAATGAGGAGCGTTTTAATTCTTTAATTAATAATGGCATTGGTAATTGTAATTGTTTAGGATCTTTACCAACAGCTGTGATTCAGCCAGATGTGGCTCTTGATACTTCTAAGCTATGTACCCCAAAAGTAGTTTTAAATGAGTCCCCTAGACAAATTAGTAACAATAAAACTATTATTTATTCTGATCAGATAGGGTCTGGAATGGGTTCTATGTTAAGTAATAAATTGAGACAAAATGTTACAAATTATTGTTATCATAATGCAAGTCTTATGCAATTATGTCATTTAATATCAAAGGGAAGTTATGACAGTTCTACTACTCTAGTGATTTTAGTAGGAAACAGTCTTGGTATAGATAAGTCTAGTGTAGATAGATTAATATCAACATTAAACCTTATCGAAGAAGCCGGAATAGGTAAAATTATAATTTGTGCATTACCATATTCACAAAATATGCCATATAATTATAATAATAAAGTAGCACACTTAAATTCTTTGATGTATAATGCTATATGTTATAATAGCAAATATCATTTCTTCGACCTAAATAAATTCATCAAGCGCCTCACGCTAACATCTGAAAAAATTCATTTGCCAAAGAAATATATTTTGACTTTGGTAGAACTTTTGACTTTTAATATAGAGCCAAATAGATATAATAGTGGTACAAATGCAATTCCTAATCATTTAAACTAAATTATAGGACAGCGGAAACACCTTTGAGTATAAATATAATTCATCAAAATATTCAAGGGTTTTCCAGCAAAGAATTAGAAATAGGATTATTTTTAGATACTGAAAATGTACAAATTATGTGTATCACTGAACATTGGCTTAGACCTGATCAATTAATTTTTGATTTTGTTAATTTTGAATTAGTTAGTTTTTTTGCCAGAAAATCCGCCATTCATGGTGGTTCTTTAATAATTGTTAAAAGTACAGTAAAATCAAAAGAAAGGAAAGATATTGTTAGGCTATCGATAGAAAGGCTTGTAGAAATTTCTAGCGTAGAACTAGAAAATTACATAATTATTTGTGTTTACAGACCACCATCGGCTGATTTCAGCACATTTGAATCCAGTATGGAAAATGTGTTAAAATTAGCATCTAAAACCCAAAAGCATGTTATTGTTTGTGGAGACTTTAATGTTAACTTACTTGAATCGTCAAATAATACTATTAAAATCTTAAGTTTATTTAAATCTTTTAACTTAGATAATTTGTTCTTTGAACCTACACGGATAGGTGTTTCAAGTGCAACCTGTTTAGACAATATTTTTTGTAATTGCGAATGTTTGGATAAGGAAATATTTAATTGCTTTAATTCTGATCATAGTGGCCAAAAGGCTTCTTTTTTAAATGATGTTCATCAAGAACCACAGACAATAACATACAGACCCATAACCAGTAATCGTTTGGATTTATTTAAAAATAAAGTTCAGAGTAATATCTGTGGGTTATCCTTTTCACATAAGGATTCTAATAGTATTTATAATGATTTGTTCGGTGTAATTCTTCACCAGTTTAATAACAATTTCAAGATGAAAACTGTTTCTGGGTCAAAAACCAAGTTTAGTGAATGGGCTACTGTAGGCATTCATAGAAGTAGAAATAGGCTTTATGAACTATATAGAGAGAGAGAGGAGAACAAGAACGATGACTTCGTAGTTTACGTTAAGAATTATTCGAGGACCTTTAAGCAAGTTTGCTTAACTGCTAAGTCAAATTTCTTAAGTCTTAAACTCAAAGCTTCTGACAATAAGGTAAAAACTGTGTGGAAAATTATAAATAGAGAAACGGGTAATACAAAAACTCGCGATAATCAAATCACCCTAAACAAGGGTGACAAACAAATCACATCAAATAAAGACGTGGCCTTAGCGTTCGAAGATTTTTTCTCCACCATAGCCATTAATACCACGAAATGTCTTCAATCATCTGCGATTGGAGCTCAAAAATTACTTTGTGCTAATGTGACTAAATGTAATATAAGCTTTGATTTTACCCACGTAGATTCAGTTTCTATTATTAAGGCATTTAAATCGCTCAGTTTGAAAAAAACGGAGGATTTATGGGGAACGTCAGTTAAAGTCATCCACCATGTCATAGATATAATTGCACCTCACTTAGCTTTAATCTACAATAATTGCATTTTAGAGGGGGTCTTTCCAAATCTTATGAAATATAGTAAAGTCCTACCACTTTTTAAATCGGGCGAGAGGAGTGATTTAACGAATTTCCGACCCATTTCTATTCTACCTGTTTTAAGTAAAGTTTTTGAGAAGTTAATGTTAAAAGATATGTTAGGTCACTTCAATAGAAATAAACTGCTTAACAGTAATCAGTTCGGCTTCACCAGAGGACGATCCACAACTGATGCAGCATCTATACTCATTAAATATATATACAATATTTGGGAGACATCTTGTGATGCAATAGGAATTTTTTGTGACCTTTCCAAAGCTTTTGATTGTGTAGATCACGCGACTCTTATATTAAAATTAGAACATTATGGTCTGTCAAATAATTCTCTAAATCTCATGTCTTCATATCTTAGTGATAGAACACAAACGGTTGTTGTAAACCAAACAAAGTCCATTGGAGCGGCTGTTAAACTGGGTGTGCCACAGGGCTCTATATTAGGTCCTTTCTTATTTCTCGTTTATATAAATGACTTACCACCCGCGGTAGTTAACCTTTGCGATATTGTGCTATTTGCTGATGATACATCATTGATCTTCAAGGTAGACCGAAAATCCGTTGATTATAGTAGGTTAAACGCGACGCTAGGTAAAGTACTTAATTGGTTTACTAGTAACAATTTGCTACTTAATGCTAAGAAAACTAAATGTGTTAGGTTCGCTTTGCCTAATGTTAGACCGGTAGAATCTAGTATTTTTCTAAATGATGAGTGTTTGGAAATGGTGGATAAGGCACTTTTCTTAGGAATAACTATAGACAAAAACTTGCAATGGAGTCCCCATTTAGCAGTACTAGCAGGTAAATTAAGTTCGGCAGCTTATGCTGTTAGGAAAATTAGACAACTTACCAATGTTGAGACAGCTCGCTTAGTTTATTATAGTTATTTTCATAGTGTTATGTCGTACGGTATTCTTGTTTGGGGAAAAGCTGCTGACATACAAACTATTTTCGTGTTACAAAAAAGAGCCATTCGTTCTATATATAACCTAAACTCCCGTGATTCCTTAAGATTATTATTTAAAGAAATTAATATTTTGACAGTAGCATCACAATTTATTTATGAGAATATTATTTATGTCATTAAAAATCAAGACTCTTTTATTAAGAATTGTGACATACATAATTTGAATACAAGAAATAAGAATAAAATTGCTATTAAAAAATTTCGTGTCCGTAAGGTATATAAATCATTTGTAGGTCAATGCATTCATTTCTATAATAAATTACCTGACGAAGTTTTAAAGTTACCATTTCCAGTACTTAAAAATTACTTGAAAAAGTCGTTGATGTCTAAAGCTTACTATAGGGTCGAAGACTATCTAACAGATAAAAATGCTTGGCCTAAATTAAACACCTAAATATCTTAATAATAACCTAATCATACCAATATATAAACATTGTGTATTGTCTAGGGGACACGGTTTCTGTAGGGGAATGTATCGAAACTAATTATGTGTTGTTTTGCACCGTCATAGGTAAGTATAATTTTTAATTTTTATTTATTTCTTATATTTACTATTTATGAGTTCTTGTAGAAATTTTGAGTTTTGACACATTTTCCTGCTCAACTACGCATGATATATATAGACATATTTTTGTTACATTCATTGTTTTATATAATACTAGGTTAAGTTTTATTTTTCGTTGTATAATATCATATCATAAGAAATGTTTAAAAAACGACTGACTGTTGAGTTTCTTGCGGCGTTTCTTCTCAGCAGTGGTCTCTTGCGAAGCGCTGGTAGATTATTGACGTGTAAAAGTGCCCGTGCGGCCTACTTACTGAATAAACATCTTTTTTTTTATTTTATTTTTTTTATATGTTGATGGTCATGAAATTCCTTCTAAAACATTACAACCATCATTTTGTTCTGGTTCTGGGTTAATAGCATCATCATATCACACTCTATTTTCCGGGACTGGTATTCATTTTCACAACGAAGGTAATGATATAAGCAGAACGGATTATGGAGCAGGTTATTGTTTGTTATGTTTTGATTTAACCTGATTTATCTGCTAGTTCAACTTCACACTGGAATCTTGTAAGGCAATTATGGGAGTGTTCGCTTAGAAATTCGCTTCGATGTTATTCTACCTTGCACCATTAATTGTATTGTGTATGCAGAATTTGATAACGTTATTGAAATAAACAAAAATCGTGATATATCTGTAGATTACAATAGTTAGTAAACACATAAATACAATGTTTTAATCCATTTACTTTATTTCATTGTAGCTTTACCGGAGAAGTCCATGTTGGTGGGGGTGAGAGAGTAACCACTTTGTCAGTCAGTAACAATCTAATTTAATTACAATTACACATGCGTATATATACAATGTTAACTTACTACAGTACTAACTAATGCGCGCTAGATACACGTACAGATAATGTCTAATCTAAATGCAATTCATCAATACGTGAATCGATAACAATTACGAAACGTGCCTACCGGCACAGTACTCCCCCCAACAGAAAACAAATAAAAAATTAAAAAGTATTCTCCAGCACAGTAAGTTCCTAATTAAATATTTACGATGGTATGACTGTGTAAAGTGTGCCCTTATGGGCAATACGTCTCATTAAAATAATAATTTACCCCAAAAAATTCATCGACTCTTTGTCGGAATTGGCGTGGACTAGCAAGTAAATTATTTCCTCAGTAAGCGGATTTCATGGCTCATTGTCTGATAACCTAAGAAATCAATTCGCATTAGTTAGAGGTACACATACATCTTCATGGCCGTTGCATGAAGGCACAAACTTCTTCTCTCCTTTGGCGAAATTCTTGGCTCATTGAACAATAACCTAAGAATTCACTCGTATTGGAGATATTAAACATCTTCATGGGCTTGCATGAAGGCAAAAACTTTTCTCAGTTTTCGAAATTCTTGGCTCATTGACCGAACCTAAGAATTAATTCGCATTTGAGAGATTAAACATCTTCACGGTCTTGCGCGAAGGTAAAAAAAAACTTCTTAAATCGAAACTATTACACTGTCAACCAAATAAATATTTACAAAACAAAATAATAAATACCATAATACGTTGAAATTGCAAGTTTCCTCTCGAACTTGACCTTGATTTTTACGAAAAACGCCTACTAGTCCATTCCGCATACCACTGCATTGGCGATAATCCGCACGAGCTCATTTATGTCAAATTGCATTCTTGCGAGTTGACGCGACGCTAGCCAAGCAGTTTGCAAAATCATCTGTTTTATTTTGTTGATTATTTACAACCGATATCTCTGTTCTTCAGGTGTTTCCATTTTTTTTATCGGCGGTCTGGCACATGCTGTCCATCGATGCTGTCGTCTAGAACTATAAGTAATTCAGGAATCCGGGATATAACAGTAGTTGACGCAATCTCCAACGAATCTGTACTGGTACCTGCGACAGTCTTCTGGCGTGACATTGTAGTAAATTAATAATTTGCGCTTCTTGATACCTTCTAATTTGCTGGCGGTATTTTCCTTCTGCTTCTTTGTGTTGATTACTTCTTCTTGCGGCAGAACAACGGCATTCATGATGCTTGACGGGATCTTTGATAATATGTCAATGACTCGGTGCCAATCCAAAACTGTAGCAGTAATCTCGTTCCCGGTGGCATGATCCTGATTTCCGTTTTTAAATAAGCAGAATATGTTAAATATTTGAAAATCACAATAGAGCCTGGTTCTCCTGTACTCCGGAATGCGGTATATGGTGGAGATTCCAGTTCCAATCGATGAGATCCGCAGTAACTCCCGGAGCTGCTGGTCTTGTGTCATCCTGCTTGCTCTTCTCATTGACGAGCAGCAGCGTAATGGTTCCGGCGGAAATGCTCCTTAATCAGGCAGAGTAACGATGGTGTTCATTGTCGGGGTCACCACTTTACCGGTGGTTACCCCATATTGGTCGGACGTCGGGCAGGGCAGCGGCGATCATTGTTCAGTCGGCATGGTGTTCTTTGTCGGGGTCACCACTTTACCGGATATGTCCATGTTGGTGGGGGTGAGAGAGTAACCACTTTGTCAGTCAGTAACAATCTAATTTAATTACAATTACACATGCGTATATATACAATGTTAACTTACTACAGTACTAACTAATGCGCGCTAGATACACGTACAGATAATGTCTAATCTAAATGCAATTCATCAATACGTGAATCGATAACAATTACGAAACGTGCCTACCGGCACAGTACTCCCCCCAACAGAAAACAAATAAAAAATTAAAAAGTATTCTCCAGCACAGTAAGTTCCTAATTAAATATTTACGATGGTATGACTGTGTAAAGTGTGCCCTTATGGGCAATACGTCTCATTAAAATAATAATTTACCCCAAAAAATTCATCGACTCTTTGTCGGAATTGGCGTGGACTAGCAAGTAAATTATTTCCTCAGTAAGCGGATTTCATGGCTCATTGTCTGATAACCTAAGAAATCAATTCGCATTAGTTAGAGGTACACATACATCTTCATGGCCGTTGCATGAAGGCACAAACTTCTTCTCTCCTTTGGCGAAATTCTTGGCTCATTGAACAATAACCTAAGAATTCACTCGTATTGGAGATATTAAACATCTTCATGGGCTTGCATGAAGGCAAAAACTTTTCTCAGTTTTCGAAATTCTTGGCTCATTGACCGAACCTAAGAATTAATTCGCATTTGAGAGATTAAACATCTTCACGGTCTTGCGCGAAGGTAAAAAAAAACTTCTTAAATCGAAACTATTACACTGTCAACCAAATAAATATTTACAAAACAAAATAATAAATACCATAATACGTTGAAATTGCAAGTTTCCTCTCGAACTTGACCTTGATTTTTACGAAAAACGCCTACTAGTCCATTCCGCATACCACTGCATTGGCGATAATCCGCACGAGCTCATTTATGTCAAATTGCATTCTTGCGAGTTGACGCGACGCTAGCCAAGCAGTTTGCAAAATCATCTGTTTTATTTTGTTGATTATTTACAACCGATATCTCTGTTCTTCAGGTGTTTCCATTTTTTTTATCGGCGGTCTGGCACATGCTGTCCATCGATGCTGTCGTCTAGAACTATAAGTAATTCAGGAATCCGGGATATAACAGTAGTTGACGCAATCTCCAACGAATCTGTACTGGTACCTGCGACAGTCTTCTGGCGTGACATTGTAGTAAATTAATAATTTGCGCTTCTTGATACCTTCTAATTTGCTGGCGGTATTTTCCTTCTGCTTCTTTGTGTTGATTACTTCTTCTTGCGGCAGAACAACGGCATTCATGATGCTTGACGGGATCTTTGATAATATGTCAATGACTCGGTGCCAATCCAAAACTGTAGCAGTAATCTCGTTCCCGGTGGCATGATCCTGATTTCCGTTTTTAAATAAGCAGAATATGTTAAATATTTGAAAATCACAATAGAGCCTGGTTCTCCTGTACTCCGGAATGCGGTATATGGTGGAGATTCCAGTTCCAATCGATGAGATCCGCAGTAACTCCCGGAGCTGCTGGTCTTGTGTCATCCTGCTTGCTCTTCTCATTGACGAGCAGCAGCGTAATGGTTCCGGCGGAAATGCTCCTTAATCAGGCAGAGTAACGATGGTGTTCATTGTCGGGGTCACCACTTTACCGGTGGTTACCCCATATTGGTCGGACGTCGGGCAGGGCAGCGGCGATCATTGTTCAGTCGGCATGGTGTTCTTTGTCGGGGTCACCACTTTACCGGATATGTCCATGTTGGTGGGGGTGAGAAAGTAACCACTTTGTCAGTCAGTAACAATCTAATTTAATTACAATTACACATGCGTATATATACAATGTTAACTTACTACAGTACTAACTAATGCGCGCTAGATACACGTACAGATAATGTCTAATCTAAATGCAATTCATCAATACGTGAATCGATAACAATTACGAAACGTGCCTACCGGCACAGTAGCCATTGTTGGTATCATCAACAAATTATTCATATTTTTTTATTAAAAATGAAAAAATCAGCCCTTCGTTTGAATTAAACGTTTTTGCTGTTAACAGAATTCCTATTTGCGTTAATCTTCCCGTCTTTATTGTAAGTAATTTGGACCCAGACTCGAAACCGGGCTCCCACTGGGTTGCTATACATATTGACATTAATGGTATAAGGGAATACTTTGACTCCTTTGCTCGGAAACCTTCAGGTTATCATAAGTTATTTTTAAAAAGGAATACAAAGCGCTGGTCTTATAACTATAAACCACTTCAAAACCATTTTACCTCTGTTTGTGGGGAATATTGTTTAGTTTATTTGTATTTTAAATTTCATGGAAAAACTATGAAAGATTTGCTAAGTTTGTTTTCTGAAAATTCATTATGACAATATAATGATCTTATATTAAGAAATATGTTTAAGACTTTTTTTGTGAAATAAAAGAATATGTGAACTAAAATATGATTTTTATTTTTACATGTAATACAATAATAACCTTTTGTTTAATCTACACAAACACTTTTTATCACTGCATCTTATAGTCAATAAAGTATTTCGCACAATTGAATTTTACAAACAAAAGATAATTGTTTAGTCTGGAAAAGGTCTTGAATTCTTAAAAGGTAAGGATTTTACATGTAATACAATAACAAGCTTTTGTTTAACCTACACAATCACTTTTTATCACTGTTTCTTATTGTGAATAAAATATTTCATACAACTGTCTTTAGATGCTACTTGCTTTGTGATGTTAAATATAACATCACGTGTAGTTTGGAGCTGAGCTTGAATTTTGACCCCCAGGTCAAAAGTTATTAACGTGTTTGTTAAGTTAGGTAGTTGCAGGTTTTTGATTTACCAACTTAAGGTTTTGCCGTTTGTTGGTAAAATCAATAACTTTGAACCTGTTAACCTTTTATAGGTTTTTATATTTTTTAAAGAGAAGCGCAAACCCGCACTACCTTTTGGTAGTTTTTCCAACCTCCTGCGACCCCGGGAAGTGGGTCAAATTTGGGGACGAAGTTTTGGGAGGGAGCCCGGCCCGCAGTGCCATGAGTGCGGCGATCCGGACGACACGGCTCAGCACACCCTCGCGGTGTGCAGCCGGTGGAGTGCGGAGCGCTGCACTATGGCGCTGGCCATTGGGCAATGGGACCTCTCCCTGCACAGCGTTGTGTCTGCAATGCTGTGCAGCGACAGGTCCTGGAGGGCTGTGGCCTCCTTCTGCGAGTGTGTCATCTCGCAGAAGGAGGCCTCGGAGCGGGAGCGCGAGGCGTCTCCTCACGCGCATCCGCTCCGGCGTAGACGGCGGGGGTTGAGACGGCGGCGTTTTGCCGCCCGCCTCGACCCTTAGTGACTGCAGGTGGGGGATGGGAGTCCCCCGCCTGCCGTAGGCTAGTCACTTGGTTGTCTGGGAGAGGGGCCACGCGTATACTCGGCCTCTCTCTCCTTTGGTGCGGGAAGCCCCGGCAATGGCTGGGGCAGCCGGAAGACACCGTGGGGAATGCTTAGGCGGGTTCCACGGTGTCCTACCAAGCCGGCAGGAGGGTACGCCAGGGTGGTTTTTAGTGGTTTGCGCTCCCTCGCCCCCTCTCATTCTGAGGGGGGGTGACGGAGTGAGTCCCACATACACCCCCACCACTCCCATGGTATGCATAAAGCATTTTCCACCCTGTCAAAAAAAAAAACACAAAAAAAAAGGTTAGAACTGTAACCCTTAAAAAACAGTAGGTATGTTAAGCTAGGACAGGTTTCACAATGTTAGGCTAACTTCAACAAGCTAGGTTAGGTTAGGTTAGAACTATGACCCTTAAAAACAGCATGTTAAGAAAACCACTATGGTTACTTAATTAAATAATATGAGAAACACGTAGGTAAAATAAAAAATCGCATTACAACAATTAATAGCGCAATCAGGTAATATTTAATAAAAGATAGGAACGCGCCCAATGCAAGACAATGGTGTTGGACGCCACCGAGAACAAAGGGGCTGACGTTCGGGCGAACAATAGGCTGAGCGAGCAAGGGACAGCAGGGTATCCAGGTAGTTGATAACCTTTTGTATTGAGTACATGGACTATTGCAAGCTATGGGAAGGAGTGATCTGGGAGTCTCGGGACCCGCCCCAAACGCTCTAAACACCGAAAAAAATACATTGTTTTTTTAGGAGCGAAACCCCGCCTCTCGCTCGTCAGAGCACCATTTTTTTCGAGGGAGTAGAGTCGGGGGCAGGACCGAGGATTCCCTACTACTAGCTTGCAACTATTACTAGGATTTATAAAATAAATGAGTATATTGTAAACCTTTATTTTTTTCTTTTCTTTACAGTTCATCCTGTATCAGCCTTAATACCAGAATATGAATTAATGAAATGTGAAAACTGTAAAATTTAGATGTCTCGAAAAGAATACTCATCTCACTTAAAAACTAATTTACATAAGTGTTACGCCATACGGTTCCCACACGGCGACAACGTGACTCACTGAGTCACCCAATTTTCCCGATAACCGATTGCCGGACTCCCACGAAAGTGCTGAGTGAACATTATCGACTTTGGTGAGAATCCAGGTGCCGCAAGTGTCTTATGTTTTCCGTCGCGGTAGCGTAAGGTCGTGTGATCGATCTGGATCAATAAATTAAGTTAGTTATATGAACCTCACTGTATCTGCACCTTAAAGAATACTGTTAAGAGACATTAAAGTTCACTTCGAAAATCAAGTGTTCGTTTCTTGAAGAGTCCCTCCGGCGGCCCTAGCTCGTTTCTGGCGCAGTCGGTTCTTGTGGACATTATCAGTGCGTGCCTCCAACTTCGAGTGCTGTGCTGTGCTGAGAGTCGTTCGTCGACGCAACGTCTACAAGGAGAACCTACGAGTGGCCGAGTGACCGGTAGCAGCAGCGGACAACGGCATCACACATCGATCCGTCAAGTTCCACTTGCGATGCAGATACTTGTACTGTGAGTTTAGAATTAAGAAGTTACATGAATCCTATTGGTTGCCAACCCAATCAGCTACACCTATGATATCCCAGTTTACTTAGCTGTCAAACCCATTTGCAGCCCTATTTTAAGTTACTTTTGTCCTAGATAGCAAGTAGTATTTTAACCAAAATTTTTCACCCACGCGCAGATCGTGTTAGTAAGCCCGATTCGTGGCGAACGCACAGATTCCATAGAGATCTATCACCTTTAGGAGATATTTTAGAAGACGAAAGCGTAGAGATGGCGAACTCAGGTAACGATGTTACTGAACGCAATGTAGATAAGATTGATCAAATTTGGAAAGCCTTGAGATTAGTACCAGAGTTTGATGGAAATTCAAATGTACTTATCAGATTTTTAGACATATGCGACAAATTAATTTTAACGTATTCTGATACAACCCCCGGGAATGACCTTAACAATTCAGCCATTTTAAATGGGATATTAAATAAAATAACTGGTCGTGCCGCCACTACTTTAACAGCGAACGGCATTCCAACTAACTGGAATGGCATCCGAAATGCATTAATAAATTCATTTTCAGATCATAGAGATGAATCTGCTCTGTATACTGACTTATCCATGTTAACGCAAGGTTCCGATACCCCCCACGTTTTTTACGAACGAGTTCAAAATTTATTAAGTACAATAATGACCTATTGTGAGTTACATGAAACATTACCTACTACGGTTTCCGCCAAGCGTGAACTGTACAAAAAATTAGCCCTTCAAACGTACACTAGAGGTTTACATGAACCCCTCGGGTCGCGAGTGAGATGCATGCGACCTGAAACCTTAGAAAAAGCTTTAGAATTTGCACAGGAGGAGTTAAATGTCCTTTACTTAAAAAACAAAAAGCCTCAGATTCCCTTTACATCTACAAAACCGGCTCAATTTTTAAAACCATTTAACTTTAATCGATTTAACGTCCCTCAAATGATGCCCCATAACCCGCAAATTCCGATGAATATTTTCAACCCACCACGATCTAACAATAATTCCAACTTCAATTCTCAATACCCTGCTAATCAAAACCCAAGTGTATCTAAATTTACCCCGCCTTCCCAGCCCCATGTTGCTCCTTATGGGCAATGGCCTTTAAGGACCCAACAAATGATGCGAGCTTTACCACGATCGAATATGACCACCGGGTTTAGAGTCCCGCCTCGCCCAGGTGTTCAACAAAATTATCCAAAACCCATGAGTGGCGTCAGTCATCCAATTGCTAGAAATTTGCCCCCTACCCCACAAAATGGACAATATCAAATTAATATGAATGATTCGTTTGACCCCTACTACCAATATAATGATGACGAGTATTGCCCCGACTATTACTATGACGATTTTTGTGACCAGCACGCGACCTTGTACGAAAATGAAACTTCCGATCAAAATTCGGAAACTGATGAAAACCAACAGGAAAATTTTTCTTCGAAGCCTCAACAGACATCCCCCAAATAGAACTTAACCTACAAGATAAGCGACAGCTTCCGTACATACAAATTGCCAATCCGCCTTTAAAGCTATTAATTGACACAGGTGCGAATAAATCTTTTATTAGCCCAGAAGCCGCGGAACAATTTTTCTCAAATCACCCATTTAACTATGACCCTTTTGTTGTCACAAACATTCACGCAACAACCCAGAATGATTTTTCAGTTATAGTTCCCTGTTTCTCTGAAATCAATGATAATAAACCCATAAAATTTTATATATACAAATTTCACGAATATTTCGACGGATTAATTGGTCTCGATTTATTAGAACAATGGCGATCTAAAATAGATCTCAATTCCCGCTCATTACGAACAGAATTTGCTGACAATCCGATTCGTATGTATGAATCACATAACTTAAAGCTAACTACAATTACAATTCCCGCACAGTCCAGTCAAATGATTGAAGTGCCAGTTAATATTTCTCATGGTGACGTCTGCATAGACTTTCAAACTATGTGTGGATGTTACATACTGGATTGTGTAACTACCGCAAATAAGAATCATGCTTTATTAGAAATTTTTAACCCCACCCAGGATGAGATTAGTTTTAATTTTACAAAGCCATTAAACGCACATATATTTAGCGAAAGAAGTTGTCCGATACCGAATGTAACACTTGCCGACAGCGAGGGCAAGGCCGAGCGTTTCCGAGAAGTGCTATCGCACTTGCGCACGGATCATATGAATGACGAAGAGCGAACCAATTTGCTTACTCTTTGTAAAGATTATGCCGACGTGTTTTATCTCGACAATGAGCCATTGACCTTTACGAGTAAAATTAAACACAGAATTAAGACAGTTGACGAAATTCCCGTACATAGTAAAACTTACAGATATCCGTACGTACATAGGCATGAGGTTCAAAATCAAATTAGGAAAATGCTCGATCAAGGCATCATTAGGCCTTCATCGTCAGCCTGGAATGCACCCATATGGATTGTACCCAAAAAAAGTGATGCGTCTAAAAAAATTAAATGGCGATTAGTTGTAGATTTTAGGAAACTCAATGAAAAAACAGTCGATGACAGATATCCCATTCCCAATATTACAGATATTCTTGATAAACTTGGGAAATGCCAATATTTCAGTACATTAGATCTAGCCAGTGGTTTCTATCAGGTAGAAATGCATGAAGACGATATCCATAAAACCGGTTTTAGTGTTTGCGATGGAAATGGTCATTTTGAATTCCTACGTATGCCTATGGGACTGAAAAATAGTCCATCCACATTCCAAAGAGTGATGGATAATGTTCTCAGAGGTCTACAAAACGTTATATGTACAGTCTACCTAGACGACATTCTTGTCTTTTCCACATCGCTTCAGGAACACATGATAAATCTTAAGAAAATCTTTGATAGGCTTAGAGAATCAAATTTTAAAATTCAAATGGACAAATCGGAATTCCTGAAACACGAGACCCCTTACCTAGGACATGTTATCACTCCAGATGGCGTGAAGCCAAATCCAGATAAAATCTCTGCAATACTAAAATACCCTATCCCTAAGACGGCCAAACAAATTAAAGGATTTCTAGGACTACTAGGATACTACAGACGCTTTATCCCGGATTTTGCTCGTCTTACAAAGCCAATGACGTCATGTCTCAAAAAAGGCGCCAGGATTACACTTACACCTGACTATGTAAAATGTTTTGAACACTGTAAGACCCTTTTGATTAATGACCCTATTCTACAATATCCCGACTTTTCCAAAGAATTCATCTTGACTACAGATGCTTCGAACTTGGCCATTGGAGCCATTCTTTCCCAAGGACTAATAGGTTCAGACAGACCAATATCGTACGCCTCTCGTACACTTAATGAAAGTGAAATTAACTATTCGACAATTGAAAAGGAACTATTAGCAATAGTATGGGCTACAAAATACTTCAGACCTTACCTTTTCGGTCGTAAATTTAAAGTTGTTACAGATCACAAGCCCCTTCAATGGCTGTTAAATCTCAAAGAACCAAATTCCCGGCTCACTAGATGGAGACTTAAATTATCAGAGTACGACTTTACCATAATTTACAAAAAAGGTAAAAATAATACAAATGCAGATGCCCTATCTCGAATAGAAATTCACAATGAAGAACTAGATTCAATGATAGTTAATTCCCCTTCACGACGATCCTCTATATCAACTATTACGGCACCTGACGATAGACCCATTATCAGTCAGTCTTCAACAGATACTGCCCCCAGTCTAAGACCCTTACGAAGTAATTCTTCAACTGACACTGCGCCTAGCCCAAGAACTAATTTATTTAGTCCACCCCTCTTTACAAGCTCACAAGACGACAACGAAATACAAAATATCTTTCCTGCATCTACAGCACATACAAGCGTGGAACACCCGATTTTAGATATTCCCATCTCAGACGACCCATTGAACAAATTTAAACGACAGCTTATCATAAAAATAATGGAAGGTATCATCAGAAATAAACCTAAAGTAATTACACCTTTTGACACTTTCCAGAAAACGATAGTTTGTGTTTCTAAAACTAATTTGGAGAATGACCTAGTTTCTATCATTCAGGAACACGTCAACCCCAAAATTCGCACAGCCATTTTGGTTCAACCGAACCCATAAATCAAGAAGACATAATTTCCAAATACCATGTTGGAAAAACCAACCATAGAGGTATAAATGAAACCTACCTAGCCCTATCCCAACGCTATTATTGGCCTAAATTAAAAGAATCAATTACAAGACATATAAATCAATGCGCTATATGTAACTGCGCTAAGTATGATCGCGTACCAATGAGACCTGAATTTAAAATTGTTCCCCCGCCCTCCAAACCGTTTGAACTTGTCCATGCCGACGTATTGACAATTGACCACGAAAAGTATTTAACATTCATAGATGCCTTCTCGAAGTACGCACAAGCGTACCGTCTACCTGATGGCACGGCTCCGAATATTGTCAAATCACTCATGACACTTGGTACTCACCATGGTTTTCCAATAACGTTAACCACGGACAATGGAACTGAGTTCACGAACCAATTAGTAGGAGAATTTCTAAAATTCCATAATATTCAACATCATACTACAGCCCCGCATACACCAAATGAAAACGGGATGATAGAAAGATTTCACAATACACTTTTGGAACACCTGAGATTACTTAAAATTCAGCATAAGAATGAGCCTGCTCAAAATTTAATCCCCTACGCACTTATTGCGTACAACAGTTCAATTCACAGCCTAACTAAATGCAGACCTTACGATCTATTATCCGGACATTTTGACCCTAGGAACCCGACTGACTTGAACTTGACCGAGAGACTTTTACAACAGTACATGCAACAACATAAAGGAAAAATGGAAACTGTATACAAAATTATTCACGATGAATCATTTTCTAACCGCATTGAAATGATGAATAGACGGAATAGCAATAGAGAACCGGAAACAAATTACGATCAGAACCAAGAAATATATATAAGAAATCCCTCTGCGTCTAGACAAAAATTAGCACCGCGCTATACATGCGACAAGGTCATATCTAACTCACCCATACATATATATACCTCCCGAAAACGAGGACCAATAGCGAAAAACAGACTTAAACGGACAAAAAATATATGAACTCTAAATTGTTACAGGACACTAACTCTCGTGGCAACCTTGACCCGGGCCCGAGCCGGCCATCCACCGACACTTGACAACATACAACTTGACAGCCTCTCTGACGGACCTGGTATTTTACTGTTCAAATTGGGATCAACGAAAATTATATCTCATTACCATGTTTTCATACAAGAAATCGACCTTGACCAAATTCAAAGACAAATAGAACTGGTACAGATCCAATTATCGGAAGCTGCAAACAAACTCCCTAACCAAAATTTCCCGCTTTTTAAAACCCAAATCCTATACTTATTTTCTAAATTAAATAAAACTATGCTACAGTTAGAATCCTTTGAACCGAAACGTATCAAACGTGGTCTCCTTAATCCTCTCGGTACCCTTATTAAAAGTGTGACTGGTAACCTGGATAACGATGACGCATTACGATTAGAAAATGCTTTGGCTATCTTTCGAAAAGATAATCAAGCAATTTCTACAAGTTTTAATAAACACATCAGTTTGTACAAAGATTTGACTATCCAACAAACTCACATTCTAAATAATTTAACTTACAACCAAAATAGGCTAGAAAAAGCGGTTGCACATTTAATCAATAGCACAAATGGAACTAGTAACCTTTTTATTCAGTATACTCACTTGTCCCAGATATTTAGTATTTTTAGTGAAAATGTTCAAGATCTATTATCTGAACTAACTAGGTTAGAAAATATATTAGCTTTCAGTCGCACCAATTCCATGCACCACTCACTATTAACGATAAATGACTTAGGAAATATGATAAGTAAGATAAAGGCTCTTTACGGACCTGTCTCTATATTAGACATAGATATAAGACATTACTATGATATGATTAATTTAGGCTCTTATTTTATTGATCACAAGATTGTAATCGTACTTAAAGTTCCCATCCTGTCCCCAGAAAATTACGATCTTTTTAGACTATGTCCTGCACCTAATAAATATTCCCAAATCATTATACCGCCCTCTCCCTTTATGGCAACCAATTCCGAGGAATTTGTGTACATGGAGGCTGAATGCCCTAAGATTGAAACATGGTACATCTGCAAGCAAAAAACCATCCACCAGACCCGGACTCAACGAGACTGCATCGCCCGCCTTATACACGAACAAGAAATGGATACGCTATGCACACCCACGCCCGTATCACTTACTAAAGAAGCCCTTTTGGAACTTGATAGTCAACATTATATAATTTCATTTCCGGCAGAAACTAAAGTACAGATATCATGCAGACAGGAGGAACATCGTACTCTTAAAGGAAGTTTCTTGGCTACTATCCCACGAAATTGCAAAATACGGACACCCGAATTCACAATTATAAACATGGACGACAAATCCCGAGGATACGCTGTCCAAATCATGACGCTACCCAAATCAGTATTTTTTCCGACTTCAACGAAACAATCACTTCGTTACAATCTAACTACAATCGACTTGAACACCTTGCACAATATTCAACATCAAGTACTTATGGAGCAACCAGCTGTGACAGACGAACCAAATTTCTCGAGTTTATACCACACAACGATACCCACTTATGGCATCATTTTATTCAGTGCAACTCTACTGATTATCTTTTATTACTACTACCAACACCGGCCGAAGACTTTAACTCAGACTGAGATAGAACTCCCGAGAATGGACACTGGTACCCAAACTCCGGAGGAACGTCGAGCCGCGACATTTGCATTAAGCATTGGCAAATAGTCGCTCGTCTAGGAGGGGAGGTGTTACGCCATACGGTTCCCACACGGCGACAACGTGACTCACTGAGTCACCCAATTTTCCCGATAACCGATTGCCGGACTCCCACGAAAGTGCTGAGTGAACATTATCGACTTTGGTGAGAATCCAGGTGCCGCAAGTGTCTTATGTTTTCCGTCGCGGTAGCGTAAGGTCGTGTGATCGATCTGGATCAATAAATTAAGTTAGTTATATGAACCTCACTGTATCTGCACCTTAAAGAATACTGTTAAGAGACATTAAAGTTCACTTCGAAAATCAAGTGTTCGTTTCTTGAAGAGTCCCTCCGGCGGCCCTAGCTCGTTTCTTAAGTCAAACTGCTTACTGAACACAGAATTCGATAATATTTATATGATTGCTACTGCTTTTAAAAACAGAATTGTTTCATATCGTATAAATCCATCTCAGAAAGTAGATTATTTCACGCCAGAGATATTCTTTAATGAGTGTCAGAAAGATCTTATAAAACTTATCAATATATCAGTAGAGAGCCTTACTTGTATTAAAGTTAACTTTGAATTCTTTGCGTACTTTATACAATCTCACTCAGACAAACAGGAGCTAAAGTCATTCAACACTAAATATGAAACTGTTTACAAGAGCACTGATTTGAATGAATTATTATTGAATACAAGTAACACTCTGAAAGAAAAACTAACCGAATTCGAACTTCGTGAATCTGGATGGACGTACCACTCTATAAGTCATATTGAAATTAACATGAACAAGTATTCTCCTTTGCGAGGCGGTTCTTATATTCCGTTACCTCCGACAATCAGAAGTTCGAAAAGTTGTATAAGTATACAGAATAGCGATAATCATTGTTTTCTGTGGAGTATTATGGCCGGTTTGTTTCCTTCTACAAGGAATGTATGTAAAGTCAGTTGATATCCGCATTATTCTTCCGTTCTCAACACAGAAGGAATGTCATTCCCACCTTCGCCTAAACAAAACGAACTTTTTGAAAAAAATAATCCGAATATAAGCGTTAATATATACGGGTTAGATAATAAATCAAAAGTTACCGGACCTCTATACAAGACAAAAAAAAGAGAAATTAATCACATTAATTTACTATATATTGAAAGAGGGGAAAAGCACATTACTGTTTAATAAAAGATCTTGTAAGGTTAGTTCGATGGCAAGTTTCGCACCACAAAGGTAAGATATATTTATGTGAGACATGTTTACAATTTTATAATGATTAAACAAAATATAGATCTCATGATTGTAGTGACGTCTTAGTTACTTTGCCTAAAAGAAATTCTGTTTTAAAATTCGAACATTATGAAAGACAACAGAAACTCAACTTCGTTATTTACGCCGATTTTGAATGCCTCATGAGTAACCACACCGAAAACATATCTGAAAACACTAAAATTTTGAAAAAACACCGCCCATCATGTTTTGCTTATTATATATGTTGCTCGTATGATGATCAATTAAATAAATTTGTGACATATCGAGGTGAAGACTGTGTTGAAAATTTTGTTAAGAGAAAAGATAAAGGATGTAAAACGACTACATAAAATATTATCTAATGTTAAACCTATGACCCCATTAACTGCTGAACAAGAGTCATCTTATCAAAACGCAACATATTGTCATATATTTAAACAACATCTGTTCGGTGACAAGGTGCGAGATCATGATCATGTTACATCCATGTACAGAGGGCCGGCGCACTCTCATTGTAACTTAATGCATAGAGTATGTCCATTCATACCTGTTGTTTTTCATAACTTATCAGGTTACGATTCTCACTTATTTATTGAGGAGTTAGTAAAACAAGAAGGTTCCGTTAAAATTATTCCTCAAACTAAAGAAAAGTACCTTTCTATAACAAAATACATAAAAACAGATAGCAACTCTCGTTCTATTCAAATTAAATTCATTGATTCGTATCAGTTTATGTGTTCAAGTCTGGATGCGTTAAGCAAAAGTTTATCGGAAAACGATTTTGTCAATTTATCACGTGAGTTTCCTGATAAAAATCGTCCTGACTTATTGTGTAAAAAAGGTGTCTACCCGTATGTTTTTTTTTTTTTGGAGCGAAACCCCGCCTCTCGCTCGTCAGAGCACCATTTTTTTCGAGGGAGTAGAGTCGGGGGCAGGACCGAGGATTCCCTACTACTCAAGCTGTAGTTTAATAAGCTTTACACTTTATTATTAACTGTTCAAAAGTTAAACATTTTTGAATACATCTCAACAATGGGTACAATAGAGGGGTACAATTAAGAGCGAGCTCTATTTTAATAACGTCGGCTTAGTGCAAGAAGTCACTTAAGGCATAAAGTTACTAAGTACAGGTACTAGCACAGGCGGATTCGCCACGACTTACTCTTTCTAACGCACGAACCCATTTTTTTGAACATATAGTAATTTCGATGTTACAGCCATGACATTAAGTCATTAACTTAACTTTTCGCCATATTGGTTTGATGTAATTGGTTTATGACCATTAGTAACCTTAAGCAAAACAAATTTACTATTTTTACTCTTTTATATTTGTTTAAATATTCACTAATGTTACGTATTAACTTTTAAAACTAAAACAATATGAATATCGTTTTTAAAGTATTTGAGCTAGAATTCATTATATGCTTATAGTTACTTTTAGCAAACTGTAAAACGACAAAAAAGGTTGTTATCATGCTTTAATGATTTTTAACAACATAAGCATTGGACGCACATTCCCACTTTTACTTTAGTATAAAATAACTAAAGTCTAAAATAAACTAGGAGACAGCATTCATGGCAATAAGAATGATTTTTCAAGTAATCAATGATAGTTATCGGTTTTTGCTACGTCCAAAGACATATAATTCACGTGATTAAATTATGGTTAGTGACTTTTGACAAATAAGTTATATGAATTTGAACACCTTTAGTGAAATGTTATTTCACAACAGTTCATATTTTAACTCATTTATACCTACGAGTACGTCTTGCTCTCACGGTAACTTGGGGCGGGTGGCCCACCACTTGTTCGGCCACCGCAATGGAAGTCATACCGTTGCGGCTGCGACCAGGGATGGACGTTATGCGAGAAGTTAGTGACTTCTTACAACATGAAGCGAAATATTGTGTTTAAGGCAGGACGAGGATAATTTTGATGTTAAAAAATATTCTAAATAAAGAGAATGAAAATCACAGCGTAAGTACCTACCTACTGTCATTTAATTATAATAAGATACGTTCAAATTGCTTATGCTGTTAAGTTGTAGGTAAGTAAATACTTAGTTCAGTATTTCCCTTGCGAAACCTTTCTTCGTATAAATCGTAATATTTATATTATAAAGTTCTTTTCGTATTAACCGGTTTCGAGCTAGAAAAATCCGGTTAATGCAGACGCATACGGCACGCATCTTGACATCACAAATCAAAAAAACAACTTGGAACAAACGCGTCGGTTTCTCGACTCGCCGCTCGTGGATTAAACCGGTTAATTAAGGTTAAAATTAAGTTATCGAAACGTTCATGTTCCATAGAAAAGTTCGGATCAAAACTGAAATAAACCGGTATTAACCAGTATTTTTTAAATCGGTTCCGAGCCCCGGCATACATAACTTTTTCTACAAGCTTTTAAAATGATAATGGCAACAATCGCTAACTTTTCTTGTATACTTTCCTCGATTTTTCTGGTAACAAATTACTTGCCAGCAAAGTCATTTTCATTATTCCGATTGGCGTTAATAGTTTGTGAATTTTATTGCTAAATGTTTACAAATTACGTGCAAATTTTAATAGTTACTAAAAATGTTCTGACAATCGAAACGCCATTTTGTTGATATCCATATTGAACGTAACCGTGGTAACCAAATAACACATTGATGGATATTAATCATCTATTTTTAGTAACTAAATAAAAATGTAATTTTAAAAACATAAATAAGTCTCAAAATTAATTTTGTCATTAGTATACGTAATTTTAATTGGTATTGAAATAATTTAACGGTTTATTATACAAATTAGGATGTTAAGTGTTCACTAAACGCCAAGACAGATATCCTTAATGACCGTAACCATGGTAATAACAATGCTATAATAATTATTAAATAACGAGTATAGAATTGTTTTACCGCTTCGGTTACACTATAGGTGGTATTCTGATACCATTAACGATATCAATATTAGCGGTGCGCGAGTAGAAAAAAATCATTTTTAGAACCTACTAAATGATTTTTAGTACCTACTTGTAGTTTTGGCTGTCGGTGGGGGATGGACACATACCTATCTCGAGCGAAAATTACTCTTTTCAAGTTCAATATTTCATAAATGGTCCCCCAAATCTAAAAGTTGTTAATAACACGTACGGATGTTATTTTATTTAGTGCCGTATGAAAGAATCGTAATAAAATCCCATGAAAGCTTTGTAATTTTCATAAGCTCCAACATTTCCCCCACTAGCCAGGAAATATTTTTTAGTTATTTTAGTTTGGAGTTAAAAATAACGTAATTTTGAGAATTTGGTGTTATTTTTGTGATTTTGCAAACTTTATATCTGTCAGGTTGAATTTATAAAACTATTTATTTGTTGTTAATTAATAAATAAAGTTGATAAAGTTTCTAAGGTAATCATTAAGACTGATAAAACCAAATTTTTCGTTTAAAACAATTTTTCCCGATTTAATTGTGATTAAAATAAAAAATAACTAACTGTAAGTTCCCTTAAAGCGAGAAATACAAAAAGTCACTAACTGTATATTTAGGCTTTTAAAAAAGTTATTTGAAATTATTTTACAAAAAAAATAATTGGATTTTATAGTAAATATATTTAGCTAACCATTTGTGTTTAAATTTTAAATCTAGACCCGAACCTATAACAAAAATGTTCGTTTGACTAATGTCACGTTAATCGTTTACCTCCTACACTGTCCCTACAGGAGTAGAAATGAGGAGGCAAAATACGTTCAATAAATATTTAATGAGGCCAAGGGCCAACTCAGAAAGCTGAACAAAAAGGTTGTGGTTCGGGCAATACGTAGGTACTGGCAATTTCTTATTCTTCCCGGTTAATGTACTATCCTGGAATCTTAGGTGGACGCCGGGCGCTCGTAGGGACGCTCTCCAGGTGGACGCCGGGCGCTCGTAGGGACGCTCTCCAGGTGGACGCCGGGCGCTTATAGGGACGCTCTCCAGGAAGTACGTAGGGCTGCTCGCTGCGAGCCCGATTACGCCGACAGCGCGGAAGCGAAGCAGGTTTTCAGAAGGCAGGGTACAAGAAACCCGAACCTTGGACTCTGGAACGCGCCATTAACAAAGGCGTTAATTACAGCGTCCAGAAGGTATGTGAGCGTCCACGGCAAAGACTTAAGGAAAGTACTAATTAATGCAGTAGTGTTGCCGTGGTCGGTCACAATCAGACACGGAGATTACAATAATAGCGAATGAAATGAGTAAAATGAGTAATTAAAAATGATAATCTTTTATGAAAATGCGAGGGTGGATGATAAGTGAAATTATTCCAAAAGCCTATTTAATTGTAGCGGATAGCAAGCAAAATCATCTTGTAGAATAATATTAATGAAGATTTAATTATGATAAAATGGCTATAATTAGGAGTAACCATTCCCAAGCATTAAAATTACATCACTAACTAAGCAAAGCAACAAGTATATTAATAATGTACCACTTACCCAAGTCTGGGGTTTAACTTAAACACGTATAACAATGATTTATACGAATAATAGATTCCCGAGGAACGTTTAGGGACGAGCACTTCCTAACGGTAACGTATTAAGTGACGTTGCAGAGACCGGTCAGAAAAAGTGACGTGCGTTCGACTCGAGCGTTAACGGGGCGTCTGAGCTCCGCGGCCCGGCAATGCGCGCCGGCGCTGCTGATACGACGCCGCCCGAAGGGAACCGAATAGTTCCGAGCTCTGGGACAGCGCTCGCGGTTATTTTTTAAATAGTTAATGCGTGTTGATGAATTCATATAGATAATGTGTTTAAGTTTGTACTTATATTATATCCCATGTAAATAGTGTAATATAATAACTGATTTAAGGTTTATTTGATTAAAACCAAGAATTAAAACTAAATATGTACGTGTAACGTTACACTAAGTCAAAACTTTGGGCCCGTTTTTCTCGGACTTCATTTTTTGTGGGTTAGTGACTTCTTGCACTAAGCCGACGATAATAACTACCGATAAAAGTAGGCGGACAAGGCTTGAACTCCTTTCGCGTAGCTCTTATATATTCGGTTAACGCACGCCAGCCCTCGGTACAATCATCTGTTCTATTTTTTAAGCTTATTATTGCGTGGCGCCACCGGTTCAGGGGAGCTACGCGCTCTATTTCATCGCATTTATATACTTTTAATTCTACGTAATGAGAACCGAGTTTACATTCGTTAGACCGGCGAGCAACTCCGTTTGCTATTCGACGGTTTAGAAAAGATATGAGAGGAGTCATTTTTTTACCAGGTCTGAAGGCTTGCTCATCTACTTCGTCAACCTCAGAGTCGGTCCCGAACACGTCGCGCGCAGACTCCTTACTGTTAACGTCAGCGGGAGGATTAGGGCTCGCAGTAGTTGGAGTAACAATGCTGACTTTACTTTTCTTTCGCTTCGGCTGCTCCAATTCACTATTATGTGGCTCTTTGCTTCCATGTTTTCCCGCCTTTTGTATTTTAGGGTTTTCACACCGTACTCCGTCTTGAACAAAAGAATAAACATGATGAGTAGTGTTAATGCTATAACTTTTTGGATATCTTTTAAACTATTTTCTTATAATGCTTACAAACTGCTTTAGATATTGCCAGGCTTCTGAGTCGGTGTTGGTTTTATTTTTAATTTTTAGATCAAATAATATTTCATCATACTTGTACAATTTCAAAACTATGTAGTATGTTTCTTTTTTATGTTTATCGATCTGACGTGAAAATCCTTTCGGAATTTTGTTAGTGATGTAGGAATAAAGATTAGATAGAAGAGTGAGTATTGATAGAAAGAAGAGTATTGCTCCTTACCACTATCGTCAGTGTTTCGATCCTCCCCCTCGCTATCTGTCCCGAACAATTCATACGATAACGCTGGATCGACGCGAGCCGGATTAATTCGCTTTTTCCCCTTTTTACATTTGTTATGTGTATAATTCTTCTCATCCTCCTCCGTCCGAAGTGGTCTCTCTTGAACATGGTGGGACCTGAAAAATGTATTTATTAAATTAATTTGTAATTGAACCAACAATCAATCAGTAAAACAACTCAGACCGCAAAACAAAATACAAATTTATTTTAAACTTTAACTGTCTAAACATACGAGAGAATATTGAATGGATGCATTCATTTCTCTACCACTTGTCAAACTACACGATGTGCTAAGCCTGCAGCTCAGAAAAGATAATCGTATTTAAATAGATGAAATATCTAATAGATGAATAGATGAATATCCAGAAGATACTTACATGATAGCAGATATGTTGACACTTATTGATGCACTTTAGTTACTTGAAGATCAGAAGACTTCGGTTGCTGATGACTTTGTGTCTCGGTCTCGCAATTCCCGCTTTAAATATATGCGAGCGATATCCATTTTTGGAACGAAGAAACACACATTCAAATAAAAATCAAGCAGACTTGCACTTTTGCTGCTCCATACTTATCATGCACAATAGCTGTTTTCAGCGTTCTGTATCCCGATATAAACGTAAAAAATCTAAATATTTAATTACAACCTTATCTACTATGCAACAAGCACTATAAATAATTGCAACCAAGAAATTAATCACTATCATGTTTATTTAGTTTCAACACGATTGGAATTCAGTCGGAAGTATACGTGGGTCGAACATTGAAATTAAACTTTATTATCTGTAAATATAGTTCAATTTCAATGGCAGAAAAATCATACCTAATACGTCTCACATCAAAGCTAGACTTTAAATAGATATGGAATCATCTTGCATTCGACCCGTGCATAAACTTTCCTTTTAGGGCGTATACCATAAAGGATTAGAATGTTAGATCAATATCCAATATTAAGCTACTTTGAATTCTATCGGCACCATTTTATTTATATATAAAGCCAAGAATTTCTTAAGGGATACCTATTGTAATAAATATTTTGAACGTACGTGGTTGTCTTTCAAAATGTCGGTAAGTTAAATTTAATTATAAATATCCGTGTATATGTTTTCTGTTTATATATTGCATGCTAACCGGTATGTAAATTTCAGGATACATCTGAGCATCTATTCAATTTTGTACCCTGCAATGCATCGCGACCTACATATGAACCACGGTTCGGGTTAGATCGTAAACGAATGCCAGAAAACACAACAATTTACTCGTATATCAAGAAACCTCTTCAGAATAGAGCTGCTAAAGTGATTAAAATTGAAATTTATGACGGAGACAAAATAGAAGATAGTGAGCAAATATGCAAGTGTAATGCAGAATTGTGCCTGCAGTATGCGGTCAAAAGCGTTCCTCTAGACGGAATATATGACTCAACAGTTAACGTAATAGATAAAATAACGGAGTCTATATCATCTAATCTCTGTAATCGCTACACAGTGTTGTAAAATATACATTTTACAGAATAAATATTAATCGAGTTCAGAGTTCAATGTGTTATTTATCACACCATTAACCCCACCATTTTAAATTCGACTTATCAGTTAATAGGCAAACAATAAGTGACAGTGCAGATTCCTTGCGTTGTTTTGGAAAGGTGAGACCACTAATTACTCGTAATTACCGGTGCCGATAACACTGTATGTCTCATAATTATGCTCACGTCGATGAATGAAACACTATCTATTTAATAGCGCTTAATATGAAATGATGCACTCATAATTGATGTTTTGAATACATGAATACTGATTGAGATCGATTATTAATCTTGCCTAGCTCATAACTATTATACTAGATGAAAACTTGTTCTATTCAGTATTCAGAATATGAAAACTTGATACATTATTTATTAATAGATTCATTGATGAAAAGTGGAATTTATAGATTAATAGATGAATTGATGAAAACTTGATCTTTCACGGGTAAGATTGGGGGACCTGGATACCTCGGTCCGTATCCAGGTCCCCCAATTTTACCCTACTAACATTCTAGGTTGTATTCGACTTTTTTTGGGAATTTCTCAACTTTTAACTACACAGATCGATAGAGAATGAAAAATTGAGTATAACTGCATTAAACACTTATTTTAGCCAAAATGGCGTTAATGCCAATTAAGTCTTAAGGTATCGATACCGTCATCGCAATTATATAAGTATGCAAAATTTCAAGAGAATCTGACACATTTAATAACTAAGAAAGTAATTAAGTTTTGGATCTCTGTTTTAAGAGATCCAAGACTTAATTACTTTCTTAGTTTTATTAGATCGTTTGTTACTTAGTTAAAAGTGAGTAAAAAACCGGTCAAAATCAAGTCTGACTCGTATAAGCAGGGTTTCGTACCATTACAGTACCACTAACGGCGTTACAGATTTCTTCACATTGAGGAAAAACAATCCGTGAAAAAGCTGGCAACACTGATTGTCATTCTTGTTCATAATTTGCATCAAACTAAATAAACACATATTAATGAAAAATAGCACGAGTAATCATAACTTACACGTGAAAAGTGATACCGAGTGGCTTTTTATATTTGCTAATGTAGATTTTACAAGTTTTTACTACACAATGCGGCATTTTCTTCGGCGTAAAGTTCAATGTCACTGTGTATCACTCGTGATGTGGCTCGACGCGTAATGGTGGCGGGTTAACAGACCTAGTACTTTTGTGAGACTGTAGATAGTGTATGACGGAACGAAATCACAGACCTTACCCACTTCACACTTTTCTGATGCAACGTTCCGTCCGTATTTTTTTAAGGTCCGTGATCGATAGTATGGTAATAAATTGCAGCCAATGTTGGTGAAACTCATTTACGTAGGTAATTAATAATACGATGATTAAAGAGATACGATCCGACCATATCTTGTTACGTTCATTAGTTCCGGAGCTAAGAGTTAAAAAATAAGATTATGTTAAAAATAGATCAAGCATAAATAACTGAATTTCAATCATAAATAGTTTGGCGTATGTGCCTTCTCAAAATCTAGAATTTTTATTAGGATTTGAATTAAAGATTAAATTATCGTTTTCCGTATTATTATTTGGCCATAATTGTGATTGTTGACATAATTTTTTTTAGACATTTTTTATTATCCTAAAAAAGTACGTAACAGTTTCTTAAAAAACGGTTTAGTGCGAGTCGGACTGGCGCACCGAGGGTTTCGTATTAACTTGTTACTTGTTAATAGGAATCGAGACTCGAAGATTTTTCCCGCTTTTCTGAGTAGTTATATTTTGAGTTTCCTTCAAAATCAAACCCTAAAACGTATAATAAGTACATTGTGGTTAGCAGCAGTTCTTACTAAAATTGAAAGGTTCGGAGTTATTTTATTAGTTAGTAATAAACTTCTCGCGCTCATCATACAAATTAGCTCTGACCGGGAATGGAACTCTGTACCACTAGCTTCGCAGGAAGATTCACTACCAACTAGGCCAACTACGTTGTCAAAATTCGTTGTTCAAATCTCGAAGCGCGCGGCTAACGCCCGCGCAACGCGCGTTCGTACGGAAATATGTGAACGCGCGTTTGACGCACGCTTGACCACAAGCGCGCGAAATAAGTGATTGGTCCAGGACTTGTTGTTAAAAAAACTTTATTTAAGAATAAAAAGGTACAGCGTAACCACTAGGTTGGTAGTCGCGACAATAATCGGCTTATACTAATTAATTGATATCTTATATACTAAATAAAACATTAGTCAGCACACTGAGCATCCACGTGCTTAGGGTAGCTGACGAATCTAAAAGGAGTGGGTTCACCAGCCTTAACTCCTCCCTCCCCAAGTGAGGAATTATCTGAGGGTGACGATGAAGCCTTCAGAGAATTCCGTTTAGTAATTACTAGTTTATTATACAACTAGCTTTCCGCCCGCGACTTCGTCTGCGGAGAGTCAGAACTTCTGTTAAAAGTACAGTTACCTATAGTTTACATCACCTTCAAATGCTTTAAAAAAAAAAGTCTAGAACGTGAATTTTAAGTAAGCGTTCCACATAAACAACTTTAATTTCATGGCTCTAACCTTTAAAATAACAAAATTGACATACAAAATGAATTCACTGCCTCTCTTTCACCATTACGTTTTTTTATACGATTCTAGATAAATTTGCCATGTTTACTTAGCAGAAGATTTTAGAAAAACACCGAAGCTGAATATTTTCTGTATGTATAGTAGTCTTAATACCCATTTTCATATTTTGCAGGTATGTAACTTTGAATATTACATTATATCGATACAAACTTTACTGTCAGTAGTCTTAGATCCCAAGTTTTTCCCTTTAGTTATTTTTATTGATAATGAATTTGCTCTTAACTAACTATTAATAAACAGTAGCGTAAATATACTTTTCCACATTTTTTCCTTCAAAAATTATCATAATCCATTACAAACTTCTACCGCCAATTTACCCGTAAGTTTTTCCAAAATCGCCGAAAGCAATATTTTTAATTTGTATACAGTAGCCGTTACAACTTTTTTCACTTTTCTCACTTCAAAAATATACCATACAATTTTCTACCCCCGTTTTGTCTCCTCAGAGGTAGTTTTTCTTGAATCGAGCATTTCTACCAAGTTTCGAGTAAATCAGAACATAAAAGTATTCATTCCTATATAAACTTTGCAACCCCTTTTCATCCCCCAAGGGGTTGCATTTAAGTTATCACGTGACTCATTATTTTCATTGCAGAGCAAGCATTTCTACCAAGTTTAAAGTAAATTTGAGCATAACAAATATGTTTTCCTAAACAAACTTTGCACAACCGCCTTTTATCCCTCTAAGGGTTGAATTTTGGTAATCGCTGAAATACATGTCTCATTATTTGCATTGAAGAGAATTTCTGCCTAGTTTCAATTAAATTTGACCATAAAAGTATTTTTTCCGATACAAACTTTGCAACCCCCTTTCATCCCTTTGGGGGGTGACTTTTAGTAATCGCTGAAACACGTGTCTCATTATTTGCATTGAAAAGTATTCCTACCAAGTTTCAAGTAAATTTGATCATAAAAATATTTTATCCATACACACTTTGCAACCCTCTTTCATCTAGGGGTTGAATTTTAGTATTCGATGATATACATTTCTCATTATTTGCATTGAAGAGCATTTCTACTGAGTTTCAAGTAAATTTGACCGTAAAAGTATTTTTTCCCATACAAACTTTGCAACCCCCTTTCATCCCTCTGGGGGGTGACTTTTAGTAATCGCTGAAATACGTGTCTCATTATTTGCATTGAAGAGTATTCCTACCAAGTTTCAAGTAAATTTGATCATAAAAATATTTTATCCATACACACTTTGCAACCCCCTTTCATCCCTCTAGGGGTTGAATTTTAGTATTCGCTGATATACATTTCTCATTATTTGCATTGAAGAGCATTTCTACTGAGTTTCAAGTAAATTTGACCATAAAAGTATGTTTTCCCATACAAACTTTGCAACCCCCTTTCATCCCTCTAGGGGTTGAATTTTAGTAATCGCTGAAATAGGTGTCTCATTATTTGTATTGAAGAGCATTTCTGCCGAGTTTCAATTAAATTTGACTATAAAAGTATTTTTTCCGATACAAACTTTGTAACCCCCTTTCATCCCTCTGGGGGGTGACTTTTAGTAATCGCTGAAACACGTGTCTCATTATTTGCATTGAACAGTATTCCTACCAAGTTTCAAGTAAATTTGATCATAAAAATATTTTATCCATACACACTTTGCAACCCCCTTTCATCCCTCTAGGGGTTGAATTTTAGTATTCGCTGATATACATTTCTCATTATTTGCATTGAAGAGCATTTCTGCCGAGTTTCAATTAAATTTGACCATAAAAGTATTTTTTCCGATACAAACTTTGCAACCCCCTTTCATCCCTCTAGGGGTTGAATTTTAGTAATCGCTGAAATAGGTGTCTCATTATTTGTATTGAAGAGCATTTCTGCCGAGTTTCAATTAAATTTGACTATAAAAGTATTTTTTCCGATACAAACTTTGTAACCCCCTTTCATCCCTCTGGGGGGTGACATTTAGTAATCGCTGAAATACGTGTCTCATTATTTGCATTGAAAAGCATTTCTACTGAGTTTCAAGTAAATTTGACCATAAAAGTATTTTTTCCCATACAAACTTTGCAACCCCCTTTCATCCCTCTGGGGGGTGACTTTTAGTAATCGCTGAAATACGTGTCTCATTATTTGCATTGAAGAGTATTTCTACCAAGTTTCAAGTAAATTTGATCATAAAAATATTTTATCCATACACACTTTGCAACCCCCTTTCATTCCTTTAGGGGTTGAATTTTAATAATCGCTGAAATAATTTTCTCATAATTTGCATTTAAGAGTATTCCTACCAAGTTTCAAGTAAATTTGATCATAAAAATATTTTATCTATATACACTTTGCAACCCCCTTTCATCCCTCTAGGGGTTGAATTTTAGTAATCGCTGAAATAGGTGTCTCATTATTTGTATTGAAGAGCATTTCTGCCGAGTTTCAATTAAATTTGACCATAAAAGTATTTTTTCCGATACAAACTTTGTAACCCCCTTTCATCCCTCTGGGGGGTGACATTTAGTACTCGCTGAAATACGTGTCTCATTATTTGCATTGAAGAGCATTTCTACTGAGTTTCAAGTAAATTTGACCATAAAAGTATTTTTTCCCATACAAATTTTGCAACCCCCTTTCATCCCTCTGGGGGGTGACTATTAGTAATCGCTGAAATACGTGTCTCATAATTTGCATTTAAGAGAATTCCTACCAAGTTTCAAGTAATTTGATCATAAAAATATTATATCTATAGGTACACACTTTGCAACCCCTTTTCATCCCTCTAGGGGTTGAATTTTAGTAATCGCTGAAATACGTGTCACATAATTTGCATTTAAAAGTATTCCTACAAAGTTTAAAATAAATTTGATCATAAAAATATTTTATCTATACACACTTTGCAACCCCCTTTCATCCCGGTAGGGGTTGAATTTTAGTAATCGCTGAAATAGGTGTCTCATTATTTGCATTGAAGAGCATTTCTACCTAGTTTCAAGAAAATTAAACAATAAAAATATTTTTTCCCATACAAACTTTGCAAGCCCCTTTCACACCTTTAGGGGTTGAATTTCGAAAAATCCCTTCTTAAACGACGCCTCCATTACAAAATCAACTTTCCCTCAAAATTCCAAATTTGTATCTTTAGCGGTTTAGGCTGGGCGTTGATATGTCACCCGGGACATTGCCTTTTATATATATAGATTTATAACTACCCAAACCCAGTATACTTATAATTATTCCTATATAGAGTAACAAGGTCCCTAGGCTAATCTTATCACTAACCACATAACTAACTATTTCTTCATCACTATCACTGACACTATGCAGAATATATTTATTTCGCTGAAATCCACGCCTCGGAGGTCCCTCTGCTTGTCTCCTTGGTTGATCTTCGCAATTGCGGGCAGCTGTACTGGTGGTGTTGTTATTCTTGTTAGGGTCATGTTTCTCGGGGATTTGATGATGACGTTTCCTAGTTGGGCTTCACATTGTGGGTTAGGTGTTAGGATAAATGTTCCTTGTAGTACTTGCTTGTGGACTTCCTTGTTACAGGTTTCTGTAATTATGGAACCATTTCCTGAATATATTAGCCATGTGTCTTCAAGTATTCTTAGAATCCGAGTTTCCTCAATATGGACTATGTTTTGTTTGCAAGCGGTGTAATTATTTCTCAGCTGCATAAGTTGTTCAATACAGGTCTCTACGGGGTACTGTTCTACGGCGTCTTCTTTGCACAGGAACCTGTCGTCTTCGATCTGTTCGCAGGGGCTCCTTAGGGATTTGTATTTCAATCTATTCACCAATAGGAAAGGATACTGAGGAATGATGATGAATGTTATTTTTGTAGTTGGGTTGAAAATAGGGATAGGAATGATCTTGTAATACGTATACGTGTTTTTGTCAGTTAGCGGTATTTCAAGAATAAGTACTAACGTGGCGTTATTAACGTAAGACTTAAGAATAATATTACGTTCTAGTTTCATTAAATTTGACATAGTAACAGGGTATAACAGCTGATCATGTTTGTTGATTGTTTTTAAAATGTCATAAAACTCTGTGGAATTTATTATTGACTGATGTAAAGTGTGGAGTTTGCTAAAAGCAATTGCTGACTCTAAGTCTTGGATGACGTTTAATATGGTTTGAAAGTTATGTAGAATTTGATACAGGCTATTTAGTACCTACAGAGATGGAATTGGATAATTTGTTTTCGTCTTTTATTAGCGATTCGATTAGCAAAGTTTTATGGTGTAAATGGTTAACATTAAAATTAATGGTATCGGATATGTTTAATAATTTGTCAAAGGCTTTCTGCATTAAAGAGGTTTTTCTTTCTATCAAATGTTCCCTATGTTTTAGTCTATTTATTTCACCGTTATACCGTATGGCATCCTCGTTGTCAAGGTTACCTGAAATAGTCTTAATTAATGAGCCTAATGGGTTAAAAATTCCCCTTTTTATGTTTTTATTTATTTATTTATTTATTTAACCTTTATTGCACAAAAAAAAAGTACAAATGGCGGACTTAATGCCTAATGGCATTCTCTACCAGTCAACCAAATAATCATACAGAAACTAACAAAGGTGGTGCACAGAAAAAGAAAGACAGAAAACAAAACAAAGAACATATTTACAAAATAACTTCACACAAAAAGTACTTACAAAAGGTACTTACATGATATACACATATATCCAAATATATACACATATATATAAACATACATAAATATATAAATATAAATACATAAATAAACACAATAATATATAACAACAGAGACTAAAACATATTCCATGATGGGTCTAGACTAAAATTCTACGCAACATCTTGTTCCAGCAAATGCTTACGAAGCATTCGCTTGAAAGAAAGCCTGCTAGGGGCTCGTCTAATATGAAGTGGGAGTGCATTCCAGAGACGGGTTGCCTGCAGGGCGAAAGAGTTTGACATGAAACCAGTGTTGTGAAAAGGAATAGCGAGTTTAAGAGAGCGGGAGGAACGCAGTTCACCCCCTGGACGGGGAGTTACGAAAGTAAATTTACGTTTAAGGTAAAGGGGGGTCGAAGGTTCAAAAAGAATCGAGAAAAGAGTGGACAGTATTCTAAGGGACCTACGATTACGAACTGGAAGCCAGTTAAGCTGACGCCGAAAAGACGAGATGTGGTCAAATTTACGGAGGCCAAAAATAAAACGAATGCCATTGTTAAGGAGACGATCTAACCTGTTGAGAGAATCCTGGGTGATGTTAGTTGTGCACACATCAGCATAATCGATGAGAGGCAGCACAAGCGCCTGAACAAGTAATGTTTTGGTACTTACTGGGAGAAAATTCTTATACCGATATAGAGCGCGCAGAGTGCCAGTCACCTTGCGACTCACCTCGGAGAGCTGTCCATCCCACGAGAGAGAACAGTCGACGATAAGGCCGAGATCCTTAACGTTTTTTGACAGGGGAATGACAGCGCCATTAAACGATATCGGTGCAACAGATATACTATCTAACTTCACAAGTTGACGCGGACTTCCCACGATGATGGCCTGGCACTTAGCAGGATTAACAGAAATGCCAAATCGACAAGACCAGTCCGCAATTATTGCCAGGTCATCGTTGATAAGCGAAATTGCAGTAGTGATGTTAGATACATCAGCTTTGGCGTATAATTGCAAATCATCTGCATACATATGGTAAGAGCTGCCAAGCTTAAAGGTAATATGATTAATAAATACAGAAAATAAGAGAGGGGAGAGGATTCCACCTTGTGGTACTCCAGTGCTAAGGTCACACCAGTCCGAAATCATTCGGCCGGCTCGCACAGCTTGGACGCGACCACAAAGGTAAGAGGAGAACCACTTAGTCGCTTCCGAGGAAACCCCCAGATGAATGAGCGTGGCGAGGAGAAGGTCGTGGTCTACGACATTGAAGGCATTAGAGAAATCTATGAGAACCAGGACAGTTACCTGCATTGACTCCATACCCTGTCTAATATCTTCAACAACGTTGAGTAGGGCAGTAGTCGTGCTGTGTCCTGGGCGAAAACCAGATTGATATGAGGATAGAAGCTGGTTACGAAAAATGAATTTAGAAAATTGGTTGTGGACTGTAGCTACTAAAACTTTAGAAAAAAATGGAAGAATTGAAATGGGCCTAAAGTGATTAAGGGAGCTGGGATTTGCAACTTTAAGAAGAGGGATTACAAACGCTTTGCGCCAAGATGAAGGAAAGACCCCAGTTGAAAGAGAGAAGTTGATAATGTGAGTAATGACAGGCAGAATACAGTCGAGAATGAGAATAACCATGACACGACCCACATCATCATGGCCAACGGCTTTAGATTTAATTGACATAATGATCTTACGGATTTCCTCATCACCGACCAAGGAGAAATTAAAAGGTGGGATGTTGGGTGACGGAAGGGAAGCAATAAAGGATATGGTTTCAGCTTTAATCGCAGGATTCAAAGTGGAAGATGTAGAAAAATGAATATTTAAAGTGTCTGGAGAAAAGGAAGAAAAGTCAGGTTCAGTCTTCGTCTTAGAACCTAGGCCGAGAGACTTGAGAAATTTCCACGTAACCGCTAGTTAAGAAGAAAGTACATTTTCATGAATATAGCGTCGTTTAGCAGCTCTTACCATCTGGTTACATCGATTTCTGGCAATTTTGAAGAGACCCCAATTCTCATCGCACCGATCCCGCTTGTAAACCCGGAATGCTCTGTCACGCCTCGTCATCGCCATACGGACACCTCGCGTAATCCACGGGGCTGGGGGTCGCTTTACCCTGACCGCACAAACCGGTGCATGGGCGTCAAACATTTTCAGAATAGTGGAATTAAATAGTGAAACTTTTTCGTCAATTGTTGACGCACCATACGTGGGCGCCCAGTCAGCCGAGGACGCATCTTGCTTGAGCTCGTCTACGTCCAGGCCCGCGAAACTACGGAGGTATACCACAGCTGGTCTACTTTTAGGCGCCTTTAATCTATATGTAATGAAAATTAGATCATGCCTCGAGAAGCCAGGTGCCAAAAGTTGACCAGATTGGATTACGTTATTAGTGGAGGA
Source organism: Acleris cristana (assembly GCA_948252455.1). Lineage (NCBI taxonomy): Eukaryota > Metazoa > Arthropoda > Insecta > Lepidoptera > Tortricidae > Acleris > Acleris cristana. The sequence goes on along the minus strand of OX411771.1, from coordinate 3,533,819 downwards.
CGTGAGGATAAGATCCAAACACGATTCAGATGAGTCCGAGTTACGGTGAGTAGCGCTAAGTGGGATGATGGAGAATTTATTTGACTCGGTAATCGATCTCAGCTTCTTGGATCTAAGATTGTCCCTCAGTAAGTCCGTGTTGAAGTCACCCATGAATATGTGATGTGCGCACTCAGTGCCAACGGCAGAAAGAAGGGTATCAAAAGCGGTAAAATAATCGACAGCGGGAGGACAGTATACTACACCTAATACCACTTTTATCCCCCTCACTTTCGCCTCAACAACCAGGTGTTCCATCGAACCGGAATATATAGAAGACGAAGAATCAATTACTTTGAAGGAGATGTCAGACCGAAGATACATAGCAACACCTCCACCACGTTTGTCTGTGCGATCATTGCGCAACAAAACAAAACCGGGAAGACTATAGGAAATGGAAGAAAGATTAGGTTTCAGCCAGCTCTCAGAGATGAAAATAACATGCACATCACATGAAGAAAAGGTCTCTAACAGGTCAGCGTAATGACTTGGTAGACTTTGGGCATTTAAATGACAAACGTTAAGGAATTGGAAGGCTATCTGAAATGCGCGCCCTAATGACGTTCCAAGTGTTTCGATAGATTCATCAAGAGAGTGAAATGGTGTAGACGAGTCACTAGCAGAATAAAAAGAACAATCAGATTCACCATCATACATAGAAAATAGTTGTCTTTAGTTAATATGTTATAAATATATAAAAATAAATAATAATTTTAATAAAATTAATTTACAACAAGAACAAAAAAAAGCAGGTTCTGTAAACCCGCCAGACGACTGATCATAATCAGCACAAAAAAGAGCTAAATATAAAACAAACATTGAAAACATTATTGAAAAACACAATGACAAAACGGGCAGCCGACGGTTTCTGAACGCATAAGAGGAAACGTCATGTTGACGTTTGACGTTTGACAAACAAAATTCAAGAAGTGAAAGTAAAAAAATAAATTGGATAAAATGACTGACACTATGACTGACACTTATTATGCTTAATAGTAAAAGCGGTAGTTATAAAAATACAGTTACCTATGCATAAATCGAGAAAAACAAGACTTAAATATATCGTCGTCTGCAGTTTTAGCACTACTAAATATATTTACATGGGAAGATTTATGTCCAAGTCCCACTAACGAGCCGCCTTGAGCTTTGTGGCGTCCTGCACGTTCTTGACCCTCCTTGCGGCCCGTGCTGGCAACTCCGTCACCAGAGCCGCCGACTGCGCTGCCGCTGCGCTCGGCCCCGGCGCCGCAGCAGCAGCTGCCGTAGCCGCGACTGGATGATCGGCTATCAACTTCTTGAGCTGCTCCGAAGTAGTGAAACGGTGGTTCTTACCGTTGGACAACCTGACGAAGATGTTGCCGTCGAATGTCCATACAGAGCGCATGCCAAAGTGCTTGCGGGCACTCAAAAAGATGGCTTGTCGTTGGCGGGTTAAAAATTCGGATAATACTATGGTGGAGCCCTTAAGAGAGGTTTTCTTTTGCCAAATTATACCTTTAAGTGCCGAGTCAACACACCTCACCAAAATTGGCCTAATGCGCCCCTCTACAGCAGTGCCAAGCCTGTGGCAGACTGAAAAATTGGCTGAGGTTGTGTCAGCCAGTCTCAAATGGTCACGACAAATAGCAGCAACTGATTCCGCAATATCACCCTCATTAGACTCTGGAACACCACCGAAAAGCAGATACTTGCGTCGGTGACGCATCTCCAAGGTATCAACGGTATTACTAACTGCTAGAATCTGCTGCTTAAGAAGGCTCATCATGCTCAGAACAAACTCTTTATACTTGCGGAATTCGTCACTTAAAGCAGCAAGTGTATCAATCCGGCTCTCCTCAACTGAGGCAGATTTGAGTGCAGCATCAAATTCAGCAAGTCGCTGGAACACACCGGCCTCCAAAGATTGCTGAGTCTCCACTATAGAGTCGAGAGTAGCCATTTCCTCTTCCTATTGCTTGGTGTTAAAGTGTTTGTGAATGTAGAGATGACTAGTGGTGTCGCTGGCAGGTGCTTACAGGTAACTTTCTAGATCCACATGGAAAGTAGTTGCCCACACAGTATGTACTCTCACTTGTTGTAAGAGTGTATTTGCAATCAAAATATTTGTAAATAAATGTAAATACTTATTAAAAATATAAGAGCATCTAAAATTACTGCTTTACTTTTTTATGCACCTACCCGAAAAAAAAAAAAGCAAAAAAAAAAGGAAAAGACTTTTTACTCTGCTTATGGGTAAAATTTGCTTTAGCCTATCTCTAGTTAGTTCTATGGATGTTTCAATATGCAAGGTCATGCCTACAAATTCCCTTCTTAATTCTGACTGCTTATATATAATTTCTTTTAACTTAATGTATTCCTGTAGATTACTCTCTACTTGTATCCTTATCGAATCTAAATCTCCTTGGTTCCTGGATTCCACTCTAAATTCTGGATCTTCAGGCTGGCTCCTTGGCTTGCTAGGGCCAGCAGCATCGTTAGGCGCCATCTGTGGAGGGCGTTTAATATTTTTCAGCGCTACTCTAGTTTTTCTTTTCTTTAACTGAACTGGTACAATATTTCTGTCAGGTTCTCCAATAACCTGAGCTTTTTCGTATCGAGGTAGTTTCTTTGCTTTTCTAGTGCGGGTATTTTTCATAAATATTTCGTCGCCTTGTTTAATGAGCGGAGGTTGCTCTCCACCCCTTTTATATCTAACCTTAACCTTATTCTGAACTAACTTATCGCCTATATATTCATAAAGAATTGTTAATCTTTTCCTATGATCCTGTAAAAGCTTCTGTTGTATATGGCGTTCTTTATTTATGTCGAAGGCATTTCCTAAGTCCGTTTGCCCAAATACTATCTCAAAATGAATGAATTGTGTTATTGTATGCCATGATGGCATACGTCATTACGGATGCTGCATCTAAATCATTTTTGTCATATTTAGCTGAGCGATAAATCTCTATTATCGTGGAGTGAAATCTCTCTACAATAGCCATTGAGTTGGAGTTGTTTGGAGTACCAATGTAAAGATCGATTTTGTACATAACCATGAATTCCTTAATTAAATCGTTGTTAAATTCGGCTCCGGAATCACTATTTATTTTACTTGGTACTCCGTACATACTAAAATACCTAATTAACGCCCTTAATACCTCGGGAGTACTTCTGTTAGGAATCCTTATGGCCTGACCTAATTTGCTAAACGCATCCACTACAGTTATATAATATTTACCTTCATAAAAACTTCTTGAAATGGGGCGTTTTGCGTTTGTGTAAGCTGGATTGGGGGTTTAATAGGTTTTCTTTCGTATTTCATTTTTCTACATTGCTCGCAACTGTTGATATAAGCAGAGATAGTGTCCTTCATGTTCTGCCAATAATAATTTCTTCTGATTTTAGTTAATGTTTCGCGGATCCCTCTGTGACAGGTTTTACCCTCGTGATACTGGGATATTACTCGTCTTTGGTCTTCCTCATTATTAGAAAGATTTACCACCCTTTCTGTACATTCTACAATGTTTAAAATTTCTTTCTTAAATAATGCTGTAATTACGTTAGAAAATGTTTTCCTAAAAGAGTGGTCTTCAAAGTATATGAAATATTTATGCTTAGGGTTAATATATTCTTTAAGAAATTCCTTAACTAATTTTTCATTTCCCACAGGCATATGTACTTGCGTAATGTGTTGTTTTTGGTCACCTATGTCCTGTACGCTTATCTTATTTTGTAACCAAGTGAACACTAAAATTTGTCTAGGTTTGGTGTCAATGGCCTCATTGAGAATAGGGATGCCCTCATGTTCCCTATTTGATATTGAGTGGGCTGTGGCCCCGTCATCAGAGTCTGATATTTCTACTATTTCTATTTGCGAACTATCTTGGCTAGGGTTTGTGCCCTTAGTCATACCTATTTCCGAAATCATATCTACGTCGGAGGCCGCATTATTGGTCTCATTATTTGTGGCTAATACTTTATCAGCTACATCCCGTACGAATTCATCAATATTAAATTCGCTATCTTTTTCGTTTTCTACGTTAACTTTCATTGAAACGTCATCGTCATCAAGTGCGTAACTATTTATTTTAGCCATGTCTGTTTTATGTGCCGTATTAATTTTTATTCGGGAAAGCGCATCTGCATTTGTGTTCTGCGGTCCCTTTTTATATTTAATATCAAAATTATATTCCTCTAATCGTAGCCTCCAATTTGTGAGTTTGCTATTTGGCTCCTTTAAGGAATAGAGCCAGGCTAGGGGCCTGTGATCCGTATAAATAGTGAACTTGTTACCGTAAAGGTAGGGTCTGAAATGCTTAACTGCCCACACCACGGCTAAAAGTTCTCTTTCTATAGTGCTATACCTACTTTCCGTTTCGGATAGCGTACGGCTTGCTTAGGCGACTGGCTTATCACTGCCTACTGACCCTTGGGACAATACCGCGCCTATAGCACAATTTGATGCATCGGTTGTTAAAATAAATTCCTTGCTAAAGTCAGGGTATTGCAAAAGTGGTGCATTAGTAAGAAGCTTTTTGCATGTCTCGAAGCAATCCTTGTATTCTTCAGTGATGACAATTTTATTTTTCTTTTTCAAACATAGGTTTCGTTATCCTAGCAAAGTCCCTAATGAATTTCCTATAATATCCTATTAGTCCTAAGAAGCTCTTAATTTCTGTAGTTGTTCTAGGTAAAGGGTATTTTAGAATAGCATCTTTCTTGTCCGTATTCGGCTTAAGTCCTTCCCTAGTTATGGTATGTCCTAAATAAAGGACTTCCTTGCGAAGAAAATGTGACTTGTCTAGCTGTACTTTAAGATTTGTTTCCCGAAACCTTTCAAAAACAGCTTTTAATTTTTGGGCATGTTCCTGTAGGCTTTTTGAAAATATGATAACATCATCAAGGTATACGAGACAATGTAAGCCTTGTAATCCTTTAAGGACATTATTCATAGCTCGTTGGAACGTGGCTGGTGCTGTCTTTAAACCGAACGGCATCCTATTAAATTCAAAATGTCCGAATGGGGTACTAAATGCCGTTACTTCACTATCTTCCTCTTGGACCTCTATTTGATGGTATCCACTCGCTAAATCCAGCGTAGTGAAATACATGCTTTTCCCTAACATGTCAAATAAATCGTTAATGTTTGGGAGAGGGTATTTATCATCAGCGGTAATTTCGTTAAGACGTCTGTAGTCTATGACCATTCTCCATTTCTTTTCCCCTGGGGCGTCCATTTTTTTTGGTACTAAGTGGACTGGGGCACTCCATGGAGAATGTGACTCCTGTATGACGTTATCATTTAACATCTTATCAACCTGCTTTTTTATTTCTGCGGTTTGACAAGGTGGTGACCGATAAGCTTTAATGTGTATAGGATCATCGTTTCTGGTGCGGATCCTGTGCTTTACCTGGTTTGTAAAGGATAAAGGAATTTCCTCACAGTAGAAAATATCCTTATATTCCCTACAAATATTTCCTATGACTTCCCTCTCCTCATTGTTCATGTGATCGAACCTGAGCTTATTTAAATTATTCGTTAGTATCCTATCTATGTTATCGTTAGTGTTATCATAAAAATTAGTGTTCGTTTCTAAATTATTATATTTTTCTACATTAAATGGGGCTGTAACGACCATTTCGTGTTTGATATCCGAACTATTTTGTATAACGGTATAAGCAAATCCGTTTTTACACGATACCAAGGCAGAGGGCATTCTAATCCCTTTTGTAAATTCTTTAAAGTTTAAAATACCTTCGCCGTCTAACAGATTGACGGGAACTTTAACTCGAATCTCACAACGCGGAGGTAGAATGTAATATGTTTCCCTAACTGGTGGCGTATAAATAATTGGTATCGCGGTGTCCTTCGTAAGTAAGGTCCTTGTTTTCATGTTTATGTTGGCCTCTAACTGTTGTAATAGGTCGCTACCAATTAATCCATCATACCTATCGTCCACGTTATAAACAAAGAACTTATGTTTATCTTTAGTTCGGAAAATACTAGGCAAGGTGATTTTTACGACTTCATTGTGTCTACTAGCAGCGTGGGTACTTATAACCTCAAACCATTCCTGCTGTTTAAATCTTCCAAAATACCTATTTGCTATTTCCGGACTAATGAATGATCTAGTGCTACCGGTGTCAATCATAAACACGGCCTTTAACTCGGGTATCCGTATATGTGGTAGGTTTAAAAGTTTATTGTAATTTAATTTTATCTGTTCTCTAGGGTACAGGCCCTTACGAAAAAAAAATCGACCGTTTCGCCAGCTGATGCGTCAAAATAATCTAGTTCCCCTTGCTGCTCGTCAGCTGTATTATGGTAGTTATTATCGGTGTAATTAATTCGCCTTGTGCTAGCGGTACGCATTGTGACGTCAGTGTTGGAACCTGACGCTACTTGCGGCGCTGCAGAATTATGCCACATTCGCGGTGCATTGTCCGCGCGTTGCTGATGGTGCATTTGCGAGGGGGCACCGAACTGATTTGCCCTATTCTCATTACGATACATTGCTGAAGAATTATTATTATAAGGTCTAGGATTCCTAAATTGCGTAGAATTATTTGGAAATCTATTGTTGGTAGGGAATGATCTTTGGTCGTTACCAATGTTACTTGGTCCTGGTGTATACTGTGGTCTATGCAATTGTTTGTCCTGGGACCATTAGGATAGTTACTCGTATTATTATTATTAAATGGTCCCGACCTCGGGTTTCGATTTATTCGCGGGGCGTCCATGAAATCGGACGGCGTTTGGTAATTTTGATCCTCTAACACGATTTCTAAGGCTCCTTCCAGGGTAGAAACATTTCGCATACGCACCCATCTGTTTAGGTATATTGGTAAATTAGAAATGAACACTTTAAATTCAGTATCATCGTAAATATGTTGCTTTGCTAACCGTAAGTTCGCTTCGTTTATGGTTTCTGATACTTTCGCGAGCAAAACACTTCTAGCGTATTGTATCCTGTTGCAAAGTTCTTCATAGCTTTCTCCCCTTTGTATTTTTATATTTTCAAGCTCCTTTACAAGGCAATCCTCAGTTCTATGGTCCCCGAAACGGCGAGACAATAGTTGCTTTAGCTCAGACTACGAATCAATTTGTTCCTGCGAACCTACTAAATCCGCGGCTTCCCCCTCTAACCTACTTGTTATTAAATGAAACAAATACGTCATTTGTGCAATATTTCCATCCCCCCTATAATTTGTCAATATAATTTGTCAAAATATAATTCACATTTCTTAAGGAACGTTCTTAATGCCCTAGCGCTGCTTGAGAATACCGGGATGAATTTTATCACTTCCGCAGGTACACGCTGGCTTGCTTCCATTTTATCAAAACTATGTCAAATTACAACAATAAAACGCAAAAACAATTAGGTAAATAAAATCTAGTAGTATCGCGGCGAAATTTGATCCCCCGACACCGTCGTGTTTACGTAGAGTGAAATACAAAAACACGTGATTGTATTACAAGAATGGACAATAAAGGAAAACAGAAAGGATAGTGAAAAGATCTACTCACAGTACCGCCGTTACTCCCATTGATTCTTGTATGCTGGATTATTGCCTGGAACGCTGCAGTGGCTGGTGCAAGACTTATTAAATTTGATTGTTCGATGGCTACCCGTAAAAGCGTAAAGACGCACGATTTCCGCGACGCGATCCCGAAATGTAATTCAGGATACAGGACGCAGGAGGATCGACGAGTATCCTAACGGCTGCGCCAAATAAGTGATTGGTCCAGGACTTGTTGTTAAAAAAACTTTATTTAAGAATAAAAAGGTACAGCGTAACCACTAGGTTGGTACCTAGTCGCGACAATAATCGGCTTATACTAATTAATTGATATCTTATATACTAAATTAAATATTAGTCAGCACACTGAGCATCCACGTGCTTAGGGTAGCTGACGAATCTAAAAGGAGTGGGTTCACCAGCCTTAACTCGCGCTTGCATGTGTACACATCAACAGAACTCCTGGTTCTCAAAACGCGCGTTGGCAAAGCGCGCGTTTGAAAGCGCCCAATGTGTATCGGGTCTAACAGTGTAAACAGTTGGACAGTTACAATTACAAAATAATTAGGTACACAATTGGACAGTTACAATTACAAAATAATTAGGTAACATTTTTAACGAAAAGATAGGGGTGCGAGGGGGGTGTACACGCCCTGGTGTGCGGCGCTGGGCTACAGGCACGGTCCTCTCTGTCATACCATCACGTCCATGTCGTGCACCCTGGTAATACTAACAGTCGGAACGGGCGCCGCACTTTTACCATCCACCCCGGACTGTTAGTAGCGAAGATGGAGGACACCAACCTGGAACGGCGCTCCCACCTTCCAGGGGATTACTTACCCGATATCCCTTCTATGATCCCTATTTGACCCACTGCCTTCTCTTCCTCCCCCTACCTATTCCCAACGATTCACTTATCTCCCTTCCTCTCCTCTATCCCTTAGTCAGTAGCCTCCACTCCAGATGGGAGTCTTTTCCTCTGGATTGGAGGCTGCAGACTAATTTCACCCTGGGCAACGACTAGCAATCTCACGAATAAACTTCGGGTTATTGCTAGCCGTTGATGGGGGTGAAAATACATACCAATCCAAGGTGTTAACCGTGCTGATGGATGCGTGGCTGAGGGATGTGCTGCAGTCTCGAACGGTACCTCTACGAAACCGGGGCGAATCGTAGAGTATTAAGCCCTTCAGGCGGCAAGCGGGGCTCTGCCGTCTGTGAACATTATTTCCCTAGCTATTCGTGGGACTCGTATGGAAGAAGAAAACAAAAACCTAAATCTAACAACCATTTCTTCCGCCCTGGATTCTATCCGGAGTGGAATAAACAGTATCAAAAGACAAAAAAGACAAAAGACATTCAGTATCGAGGCGAGGAGCTCTGAAAAGGACTCCGCTACGCCTGATCCAAGTCTGAAGGTCATAGAGAGGGAAGTTGTGGTCGACGGAGACGTCTCGAATGTCTCTGGAACGCCCGATGCACCTCTTCATGCTGAAGGGCAAAAACACAAGAGGGTGTCGGGTGCTGCGCGTAAGCGCTTCCGAAGGCTCGTGGGCACTGCCGGGGTAGCCGTGGAACAGGCCCTCGAAATGTGCCGTAAGCCTTGGAAGGACATCCCTGTGAAGATGACGCCCTCGGAGAAAGCCCCCGTCAAAAGGGGAAGATCCGAGGAAGAGTCTCCACAAGGACACACATCCAAAGCCCCGAGATTGTCCCCTGGAGCTGCAGGTGGCCCAAAACCCCCCAGCTTCAAGGAAGTGGTAGGGTCCTCGCGCGTAGGGATCCGTAACTCGGAACCTATGAGCGAGGATCAAATGAAGGTCATCCATCATCATCTGAACCTTGCCATTGCGGAGCAATGTTCGGATGGCGGTGGACCGCAGTTTCTGAGCTTCACGCACAAGACAGGGTGGATCCTGGTGACCTGCGTCAACCAGCGTAGCCAGGACTGGCTTGTGGGTGAAATCCCAAAGCTGAAGCCGTGGCCGGAGGCGAACCTCTCCGTCATTCCGGAGCGGAACTGCCCAAACCAGCCAGGGCTACCACCTTCATTCCGGAGTCGGAGGCGGCCTCCACTGAAGAGGCCCTAGCCCTACTCAGGGCACAGAACAAGGGCCTAAACACCGGGCTCTGGAGGGTTCTAGGCGACAGGGTGGAACAGGGAGGAAGAGTAGTCACCTTCTCCCTGGACGAACCCTCCGTCGAGAACCTGAAAGCCGGTGAAAATGAGGCGGCCCTCGGCTTCAAAAGGATATATTTTAAGGTCAAGGGTGGGCCAAATGCTCCCCTTACAAACACCCCAACTACATCTGCTGCTCCAACCCAGAGTGCTCCCAAAACCCAAGGCTCTAAAGGCGATGGGGTCAGGGCGCACCCTAAGGGAGGAGCCAGCGGAACCATCACCGGTCGAGCTGGACCCTCAACCCTGGCAGCCAGAGGTCGACAAACGACTCTGGCAAAAACCAGGGGCGGGGGGACACGACCGGCTGCAAAAAGGGGGAAGGCTTGCCCCCCCACGCCGGCGAGGATCCTGCAGGCGAACCTACACCACGCGGCTGCTGCGTCAGCGGTGGTTGAGTGTCGCCTTGCAGGAAACATCGACCTCGCCCTCATACAAGAACCGTGGGTTCGTAACTCAACGATCCTGGGACTGAATTCCGTTGGTAAGGTTTTATACAATACAAATGGAGTAAAGCCAAGGGCGTGTATTGTTTTCAGCAAGAACACTAACTTTTTACCTGTTCCAGAGTTATGCACTGATGACCTTGTAGCAGCGTATGTGGCTCCGAGGGGATGGAATGGGTCCAGAGTAATTCTGTGCTCGGCCTACCTTCCTGGAGACAAAGCGGACCCTTCTGCGGAACTTTTTCCTGTGGTCGACTACGCCCGGAAAAACAACGCAGAACTACCGGTGGGGTGCGATGCGAACGCCCACCATACCAACTGGGGGAGCACCGACATCAATTGTAGGGGTGAGTTATTGCATGAATTCCTACTAACCAACTTACTCCAAATCCTGAATTTAGGCTGTGTACCAACCTTCAATACTAGAGCTAGGAGTGAAGTTTTAGACATCACGCTTGCCACTGCAAATCTCGCCAGGCACATTCTAAACTGGAAGGTAAGCGATGTGGAATCTTTGTCGGACCATAGACACATTTGTTTCAACCTGACAAGTCAGCTGAGCAATCAAACCGTTACTTTTAGGGATCCTAGTCGAACTGACTGGGAGGGTTACCGAAACTCCCTAGATCGTAACCTGAGCTCTATTGCTAAAAGTATAAAAACGCGGGAAGGTTTGGAACTTGCGGTAGAGGTTATCTCCAAAGGCATAGTACAGGCCTATGAAGAGAACTGTCCTCCCAAGCTGAAAAAGCTTAGGGATAAAACACGGAAACTGTTCGATAGGGCTAAAAAGACAAATGAGTGGGAGATTGATCGGAAAGCCCTAAATGAATATAGTAAACAGATTAGGAAAGCGAAAAGAGATTCATGGAGGAAGTTCTGTGAGGACATAAACAATACGCCTCAGGGAGCAAGACTACATAGAATACTCGCTAAAACAAAACCTAACCAAGTTTGTCTACTAAAAAGACCTGATGGTTCCTTCACTGAGAATGAAACGGAAACGTTAGAACTACTGGCAAACACTCATTTCCCGGGAGCTGGGGACCCGAACGCGGCATGTGAAGGAGAAGCTCCATTTAGACCCCATCCTGAGGACTGGAGACAAGCAGCCTTAGTCGTAAAACCGGGATTAGTGAGATGGGCCATTAATTCATTTAAACCCTACAAAACTAGTGGATTAGATGACGTAAGCCCAGTTTTGATACAACGTGGTGCAGACGTCCTAATCCCCTATCTGGTCAAAATCTTCAGAGCAAGTTATGCCTGGGGACACATTCCGGAACAATGGAACAAGGTAAAGGTCTTATTTATACCTAAGGTTGGGAAAAAGGACTATGCCCTGGCAAAGTCCTTTAGACCCATTAGGCTATCCTCGTTTCTACTTAAAACCATGGAAAAGGTAATTGATAAATATATTCGTGAGAACTGCCTCAGGGACAAACCTATCCATGACAGTCAGCATGCCTATCGTTGTGGCAGATCTACAGAGACGGCCCTACTAAATCTAGTTGATAGGATTGAAAAAGCGCTGGAAGATAAAGAGATTGCTCTTACAGCTTTCCTGGATATAGAGGGCGCCTTTGATAGCACACCCATCGGAACGCTGATCAGTGGGCTGGCTGTAAAAGGCGTAGACACTACCACTATCCGATGGGTGCAAGGCATGCTCTCAAGTAGAGTGGTCAGGCTAGAACTACTCAGCACTACACTAGAGGTGACCACAGTAAGAGGTTGCCCACAGGGAGGTGTACTATCTCCTCTGCTCTGGACTCTTGCTGTGGATGGGCTACTGCATAAGATGGCAGAGCTACGCATTGACACACAGGGGTACGCTGACGACCTTGTAGTTACGGTGCGTGGCAGCTGCCACTACTTTATCATACCTTATGCAAAGGGCTCTTAACACAATAAACTCATCGCCTAGTGCCTGCTATACGGTCTCATCTCAAAAAAAAACATTTTTGAGATTATTGCAGATTCGTGGTCAGAAGGGTTTAATTTACAATTATAACCCTCCCTAACAAAAACTAGCCTCTAACCTATTGCTCTCTTAGTACTCCTATGTAACCTAAAGATTATCTTAAAGATTATTAAAGCTCTGAAAACTGAAAGCTGTAAAACTCTATGTAAAGCTACTATTAACTTCCTCCCTTTAAATATAAAGAGTAAGAATGAATAAATAATGTTGAATTGGCCATATGATCATCTAGTGTCTAGGAACCTACATTGTGAACCCGTTATAGACAGTAACCTAAGAACTTTTCGTGCATATAAGATTGGTAAAGTTACATGAATATAGCCTACAAAATTAAGTGAGAAGTGAAGTGGAGTAATAAAGTGAATGATAATTAGTCTTGTAACAAATAACGGTCAGTCAAAGTCTTTAGGTCTACTTAGTGGTTGTTAGCTAGAAACTGGAAAGTATGCTTAAGGCATTTTATCTTGCGCCTAAGGTCAGAGCCCATGACTCCCCGCTCATGACTGTGGGACTCGTCTACCAGACTGGACATTCCTCCAGCGCTACAAATCTTTTCTTTCCAGGAGGGTCACTGATTTTACAGTCTTTGTCAGCTGTTAATAATAGTTTAGTCAGTGATAGTCTGTCATCAGTTACCAAAGGACAAGAGGGGATATTCACAAAGCTCCTTACTCCATTGCAGGAGTGAAATATAAAATAATAGTCATATGGTATTGTATTTAAATCATATTAAATTTACTAGGAGCTGAATTATTAACATGTCAAAACTGAGCTGTCAGGATGTAGATAGTAATGGTAAGTAGTCAAATAAGATCAAGTTTATGAAGCTTGAGATAATTTCAATTCACTGCAATTTCTATGAAGGGTCCATTTTTAATATAACAATGGTAATTCCTTAAAATGATTATGAATCTTTCTAGTCATGAAGAATGCTGGTTTTAATGATGATTTCAATCATAATTTGTAGATATTTGATGAAGTATGTTCCCGTAGGAATGGGTTTGTGGTTCCAACTGCTCACAGACTATAAGGCCGGTTTACCCTTGAGTAATACCAGGCAGGGTACGTAACCCATAGTATAAACAGAGAAATCACTCGAAGTAAAATATTCAATATAGGTTGAGAGAGATCAGTCAATCTCTTATAGGATCATTCATTGTTGAAGTATAAATGGCTATCTGCCATAGACTAGAAATAATCACGTATCATTAGCTTACTTTGCTCAAGCTCTATACTGGATCTGTTGTATGTAATGAACATTCTGCGTCATTGATATTATTTACAAATTGCGGCTTACTTTGCTCAAGCTGTTTTGTTGATATTATAACTTGTCAGAAATTGTATCTGTAGTAGCTATTTATTTTATTTTTTGAACGGGATTCCAGTTCACAAAGTCTCAATTAAACATTAATATTGTAACATAGATTTGAAGGTATAGTAAATCTTTCCAGTCTTGATACTATTTTATATTTTTAAGTACATTTACTAGAAGGAGTGACCTCGGTCATTGTAGTGCATGTTCTTATGCATAAATTCTTGTGGGAATGACAGATGAAATTACAATACAGGGACTAGCCGGTGCCCGTAGACAGAGACGGCAGAGTCGTAACTCAGTATGTAAAGTAAATCACTGCCCAGAAAATCAAATGAGGGAAGACAGTCCAACTCATAAATATGACTTTGAAATTTACTATTGAATGCTGATTGTCTGCTAAAGACTAGAAATATTTACTATCTGATAAGCTTGCTTGATCGTTATTGGTTAAGTCAATGTTAAATTGATTTACTATAAACTGAAATGTCCTTAGGGCAAAATCGTCATGATCGTAGAACAATGACGGATCTGCAAATTGCCAACTTTACAGTTCGGCAGTTTAAAGAATTAAGACAGTATTTAATGTCATAACTTCGTAATCGATCAAGCTATTAGTTTCAAATTTCTAAATATAGTTACATTAAGGATTATTATTAAATTGATTTAAGAAAATTTTGTTATTTTTTTCTAGATTACGAGAAAAGTCAGACGCGTCATTATTCTATGGATACGTACGAGACGAATGTTAAAATCCGACGTTTTTTGACGGATATTTTTACCGTGATATAAGGCGTAAAGTGTTTTACGTCATTGTTTTACGGAAAATGTTTAAGTGTTTTGACGGATTTGATATAAATTATTATAACAAAAAAGAAAACAATATTTATTTTATAGTTTTTAATCTTAACTTAAAGCAAGTCTCTATAATAAAACAATTCACGACATAAAGTGTAGAAAACATACTTTAGTCAGTCTTAAAAATGTCAGTACGAGGTATTTTTTATATCTTAAAAGTCAATCTTTTATAGCGTAGCCCTAATCCAAAAAGTTATATCCATTTGGTTTATACAGCGTTACTCTGAGGTAGTTACGTATATTGAGTTTACAAAATATAAAAAAAAAAATGGCTTACACTACACGAAATTAACGAAAAAAATACTCTAAAGTTTTGACTCAGTCAAATATTATTTAACTAAATCACAGATAATTATTGTGAGATCAGAAATCAATAAGCTTCATAGCCTTGAAACCAAATAAAATCTAAATAAAAAAACAAAATCTTCAAAAACACAACTCTTAAATTGTTCATTCGTCATCTACAGTTATCCTTAGCCTTGAAACCAAATAAAATCTAAATAAAAAAAACAAAATCTTCAAAAATACAACTCTTAAATTGTTCATTCGTTATCTACAGTTATCCATAGTCTCTCATATCAATTTTACTTAATCACAGTCAATTATTGTGAAATATGAAATTAAATAACATTAACACAATAAGCTTCATTGCCTTAAAACAACATAAAAAAAATCTTCAAGAACAGAACTGTAAACTCATCATTCGTCATCAGATTCATCCAGTACATGACCATGAGGTAACTGGATAAAATAGTTTTGATATTTTTCTGGAATTATACCTGCTTTACAAAGAGACACAAGATCCTTGTGTTTTTCGTTAGAAATTGGGATTGGTGCCGAGTAGACTCTAGTTAGATCAACTACCGCAGCTCCGCGACCTCTAGTTTGTTTTTGGAGCACCAATGTCATACGTTGTTCGTCAAAGTTGAGTTTGTAGTGCATAAGGTTTGTGTTACTTTCTTCCAGAAATACTTCCTTTATTTTGGTCCATGGTACTTTACTATTAACTGTATTTTTCGTCCAATTTTTATTTTGTAAAAGTTTTTTAAAATCAAACATTAATTCCTGCGTTACATCTATTACTTCGTAGGGTTTATCAGTAGTTTTAGCCCATCTGATTAATAACTTCCATTCTTCTGGCACGTATAATAATTTATTTTCTGCAGCCCTTTCAATGACTGAGTGTACAGAGTCACCCTCGTTCTGAGTGTGTCCTTTTTCCAAAAAGCGGTGGGTTATTGTAACTCCAAACTCTTTCGCTGCAAAAGCGTACATTGCAAAGACAATGCGGTTTCGGTTTTGACCAGCGCAATTGTCAGACCAAAGTCGAAAGTCTTTTACACCTTTATCAGCATGTTTTTTTTAAAAGTCATAAAGGCAACTTGATACCTCGTTTGCTCCTCGTTTTGCCACAGTCTCGTCCCATACATAACAATAACCCTGTTTTGTAGCCAAGTCGTAGATGGTAAAATGATAACAAGATAGTTTACGCTTATAATAAAGACAGCTCATTTGACCATGTGGACATGTCAGTACTTTTTGGAAGTCAAATGTTGCACAAATAATAATGCCATTTGATGCTGTCGCTTCTTCTTTATCACTTTGTTTTAATTCTCTAGCGATTTTTTTGTTGTTTTGGTGGGCAGTATAATTTTCCTTCTCCTGTTCAGATGGGTTGTCTTTATTTTTAAATATGTGACATTGATCGCACGTATCTTTTTTAGGTATATGAAATGATAAGTTAAAGTTGCTATTGATAATGTCCCTGTACTGCCTCAGACTAGTAGCTTTATTATGGTATTTATCTAAATCCGACCATTCTTTGTACAAACCGAACATTCGAGCAACACTCAGACTTCCATCTAAATAAAGTCGTTTTGATGATTTTCGAGTATAGTGGGACTCTACAGGAGCAAAAGAGTTAACATGACCACACACTGACTTTATCATTTCTTCGTCAATAACTTTAGTGTGATTTTTATGTCGCCCCCTCATATCTTTCTCGACCGCCGTACTTCCATCAAACTTTTGCCACGCAGTTCTGGTCATGCGTTCACTTATGCCCAACGTATTTAAAAACATCGTTTTGCAAACGTTTACTTTGGTATTACTGGCATCTGATTCTGTAGCTTCACAGGGTAAAAAATATTTATATGTAAACTGTCGATTGTGTTTCAGTTCTCTATGAAACGTTCTACTTTTGTTTTTTTTTTGTCGTATAGTGAGCCACATACAACCATTGCTTTTCCCTGTCACCAAGATCCCAAAACTTTGTAAAGATATCGAGTCGCTTTTCTTGAGAAAATTTAGTAACACAATGCCATTTACAGCTACATGGGGGGCGTACTTTTTTTTCATTAACCGTGCGTCCTTTTTTATTGCAATATTGTTTTCCAAGGTTTTTTAGTTTTTTTCGTTTGTTAGCTCCCCACTCAGACTCATTTCGGGGACGCTTTTTACCTCTATTTCTTATTTTACCGCCAGAATTGCCCGCTGTTTCCGTTTGCGTAGAGTCAATAGACTCTACTGACTGACAGGCAAAGTAATCTGGCTCATGTTCGCAGCAAAAGGAGTCATTACAATTACTATGCTTATTGAGTGGAGACGGTACAGGCGTAACATGGGGATGCGGTATGGCAGGTGAGACTGGAGCTGCCACATTTTGGATAGGTGACATCAGTTCTTGCGATAGATCGTTGAAGATAGGAGTAAGCGGCATCGGAGAATCGTTAAGCAACTGGTAACTTACTGATGGTGGGCAACTTATAATTTGATCCGGAGACATTACATCTGTACACAGGAAGGTATCCTTGTGGACAACATCAAGAGTAGACGTATTTTTTGGTAACGTATTTTCGATATTTACTTGGGCTATGTTGTCTGAAAGCAAGTTTTCATGATGAGTGACGTCTGAAAATGCAGTATTCCATACATCTGGCATTTCTTCATGGATGTTGGCAGCTCCATCTGGCAGGGGTGACGAAGAGCGCGAATCTTGAAAAAAAAACAATAATAATAATAATTACTCTAATATACCTACTTTCTACTGCTGGGCACAGGTATCCCTAAGAATGGTCAGGGACCATAATAACCACGAAAGCTTAGTGCCGATGGAGAACTTTACACGCATCAATGAATTATGTGCAGGTTTCTCCCGATGTTTTCGCTTACCGTGAGTTTGGTAATAATTTATATCGAACTTATTTCTCTTCATAAACTCTAAAACTAACGTTAAACGAAGAACATGCTAGTATCCTTTTGATCAGCACATATCGAACCATCTAGGCTACCACAAAAAAAAACAATTTTGCTTACCTATCTGTTTATCATAAACTATACATTTAAATTATTTATATTTATAAAAACTTATTATAATGTATAAACTTAACAATAAATGGGTTAATTCATCAAGTTTTAAAATTCATATAGACGGATGTTAAAGTTTGTTCCGAGAAAAATGACGGTTTGCTACATAAAGCTTATGAGTGTCCGTCGAACATTGATGGATTATAACATTCGCCATCGATAAAACCGTAGAAAAATGTCGTACCTAATTTACCGCCCAAAAAAATAAATGTATATTTTATCAGTAGTTTTCATTATTAACCAACACAGTAGGCATTTAATAATAAATATCACTAAAATAAAACCCGGTCAAGTCATATTTGTGAACTCCGTAATATAACGGCGGATTTAACATACCGACGACTTAAAGTATGAAAGCGGAGACACGCTTATATTTATTAAATATTTTTGGTTTATAATGTTAAAACTGTAATTAAAACTTACCTGTAGTGTCCGATACATAGTCCTTTTCAGTTTGTGCACTTGTTTCACTGGTTAAATTATTGTTTTGATCGTCTTCTGTTTGTGGTGTATTATTAATATTCAACAATTCGAACATTTTTTTAGTTCTATTTGATCCCATTTTTACAATGTTTAATAGTTTATTACAATAGCATAGTTAAAAACCTCGTATCCACTTTAAAACTTATTATTTACTTCGAGAGTGCGTAGTGCGTGACCTTGCCTAGAATACGGACGATAATGCATGTCCGCCGTGCGGCGCAGTTGGAGTGGGGGCAAACCGGTCCGAGGCAGATCGACGATTTCGCGAAGCCGTCTTTGTCACGCGGACTAAAATGAAATCCGCCGATATACCTACCCTAGATTTTGTAAAAATAGTAAAAAAAAAGAGAAAATAATAATGCCAGCTGATAACATACACCTTTTAATATGGATTGACGAAATAAAACGATTTTCGAAATTTTGCAAAACCGCCGTTGTTCTACGATCATGACGAAATAGATATGGGAATAAATAGTATATTCCCCAGATTATTTAGTTACAGCGGATAACATATTTAATTTAATCTTCCAACAACTTTCCCTATATAGTAGTGGTATAGGGCCAAACACGGATGAGTTTAAAAGATTATTTTAATTCTCAAGAATTATAATTACATACCTAGTTGAAATCCTACTGGTTTTAATTCCTAGTTCCCTACTTTCCCTACATTGAAGCTACCCTAACCCTACGGAAAAGGACTATTCTACGAACTACAGCCTATGGGCTTACCTGACCCAGTAATTAGCTAAGTCCCTAGGGAATCTGGAAAGTTCAGCTGAGTCGGCTGAGAAAGCAAAATACAACTCGTGTGTTTTGTCTCCCCCCTCACTTTTGGTGAACCGTAGTCCTAAGTGACAGTGAGAGTAAGGCGCCCTATTGTGTGGTTTAGTATATATAAATAATAATAGATTTATCGGGACCCAGGCTCAAATCCAATAAAGCTTCCGTGAGCGCGCGCCGGCATGCCATCTAGTGTGGACCTCACTTGTTCTTTAAAGGCTGACATTGAGACTAAGTAGGCACTTCTTCGGATGTCTATGTTGGTAAAGAGACATCCGGGCTTGCCCAAGGCTCTTTTAGACTCTAATAGTTCCAAATCGGAGGCTCCGTTAGGCTTCCTCGGATTTGTCAGACATTTACTAGTGGTAGCCTGATCACTGTTCTGGTACAAATGTATGCTAATCTAGCTTAACACAACAAGAAATTCCCCACTATACAAGGTTTTTTTTTTCAACAGCTAATTAATATAATGTACCAAACACAAATGATAACCAATCCAAAACTGCTGAAAAGTACACAGAAAGGATTAAATAACACAACACAAATAAAATCAATTAAAATTCACACAGTAAAGTTAATAAAAACAGATGTCTCACCAAAATACCCAGATTAATAATATTTATCTAAAAACCCGATCCCTGTCGACTGAAGTAGCCCTAGAATACAAAATCTCTATACTAATGTGCAGACCCCAATCGTCCCCTGTCATACATAAAAATACGGAGCTTTCACGTTGCATTCCCTTACATGACAAGAGGCAATTCCCCTCAGAATAAGTATTAGTAAAACTTTTCCCTAAAACCTCGCGAATCGAATTTTAATAAATTTGTAACTAAAACCCATTTTATAAAATACCAATATAACTTAACTTCAACAATTAACATGACTACCTACACCGCAATAACCGTATACTACAGAACCGCAGGTAAATTTACGTGAATCTCACGTGAAACGTTAACTCTACGCTATGTCTCCCGACGCTGATGAATATCCACACGACTCCGCAATATTCCCTACATGAACTGAAATAGAATCACTAATAAATAACACAAGGAACGATGGTTGAGGTAAGGCTGCAACGCGACGTATTTAAAACTACCTAAAACCCTTAACCGGACCGCTAATACTAAACTGTAACTAGTAAGCTAAATATCACTGCTATAATAAATAAAGAAGTTATATTGTTAACGTAACACTCTTCTCCTATATGTAAAATACCGGGAAGTATATAACCGTAATCTACACAGAAGGATGTAACGATCCACAATACACGAACACGATAACACGATATAAAAACCAAAGTAAATTATCACGGATAAACATATCAATTATACGTAACGAGTATAGCTAAGTATCGAGCGAGAGAGACCTAGCCTAATCGCCTAGTTGTTGCTTCTTCGTAGTTCCTCGCTAAGTGTCTGTCCTCCGTCCTTCTAACTTTCCTTTACCCCTCCCTTTTTGGTTGAATTCAACATCCAACGTTTTCCACGGTGTGTTACTTCCTGCAATTTCGTCCTCAATCCTGCAATTTTGATCCTTACACACCCCATATAGAGTGCATTCCATAAACTGTTTGTTCTCTTTCTCTTTCTGTTGTAAAGCGTCACTCCTCACACGGACATGTCGCCAAGCGTATTTTCGTCTCGCTTAATCTAAAATAAACTCTAATACGCTTCTACATGAGGTTTATTTTCCAATTTCCGCACTTTATTGTATAAGTAACCAATCCTGACACTTAAGATTGATCCTTACGCTGACAATATAAGATACATTTCTCTTTGCTTTTATTTTTTCATTTTTACGTTAGTTAAGGTAAATGCACGTTGCCCCGAACACCCCTTTGGTGAATTGGACAAGCCAACCGTGTGGATCACATAAAGTGAATATATTAGGAAAATACTGTTTAGACGTAATAGCTTCGGTATAAATACAAATGTGACATTATTAATAACAATTAGAACCATTGTTTAGTCTTAAATAGATACATCCATCCCTAGCCTGAAGCCCGTATTAATGCCATAAATTCGGTAAATAATTATTATATTTTAAAAGAAGTTTACAAAAGAATTACCTAGTTCATTAATGCTAGGTAATTACTCATTAAATTTAATATAGTTTAAGTTATTGGGAAAGCATAGTACTGAATAAAAATAGTTCATGATCATTCAGTATAAAAATAATTACATAACTTGCACTTTCCCCTGACTCCTAATGCTATTCGTTGAATCGTTCTAGTAAAATAAGGTTGATACTTCATCGAATTATGATTGCTGTCAATTTCTATAAACATCACTGCACTAAATAAAGGGATAAGTTCGCCTTTGTACATAGTTCATATTCATATAAGTGTTTATTTGTAAAACGATTTCTTTTTGTGCAATAAAGAGTTTACTTACTCACTTACTATACTTAAATCACTTAATTGCGCAGAACACAAAACTAATTAAATAAAATCTCAGGAATCCCCTATTTTTCAATCACAAAGGTAACCTAACCCGTTTTATGATCTTAAGAAGTATACGCAATTCCTTAGCGGTTTTCACAAGTACCACAGCACGACGATCAATCGACCCTGCCAGTCAGCTAATTATTGGTTTTACCACGTTGTGGAAGGGATAAGTTCCTGGGTAGCAGAAGTAATATCATCTAATATAAATACTCTACTAATAGTTTCAAATAGAAGAAGTTCGGCGATATGGTAGGTTCTGTGAATTGTACGTTTACCCCAATCTCGGCGAAACAGCGCCATCTCGTCTCGCCAACTCGATTAATAGCTCTAGAATACAAAGGCAGCGCCGGCGTCAAATCGTCGCGGCGCCTGTGCAGTGAGCCAGTGAGCGCTCTAGATCAAAATAGTATCAATTCAAAAACTTGCTAGTCTTGTTTCAAGTTTATTGGAGTTGTAATAAGGTTGATTTTAGAATAAAGTCGTATTTCGAACGGTCACCGTTCCGATCCAACAGTGCGATATGTAATTCCATCCCGTTTCTATATATAAGATTATATTTATTATTTATAATCTACTAAGTACTTTAAATTTTACTGCTATAATAGTCAGTGAATACATTATTTCAATATAAGGGTCAATCAACTTTTTTACCCACACATTTCTGTCTGTTGCCCACTGTTCAGATTTTAATTGATATTTATTTAATTTTGTGTAGGTTATTATTATTATTTATATATTTATTTAATTTTCTGTATATTAGGTTTTTCATAATAAATATTCAAATATAAAAGTAAAATAACAATACTAATACAAAAAAATATACATTATAAAAACCTAACCTACGAGTGCCACCGGCAGCGGGACAGGGCTCAAGCTACCGGTGGTTAAGGCTGCAGAGAGAAAAACCGCCTCACAATGCGTGCCGTATCGAGGAGTACTGCCTTCTGTATCTGGCCCTTGATCCAGCTATCTAGCGAGAGTCTCTTGAGGTGTTGGTCGAGACTCTTCGCTATAAGACCAATTGCCGAAACAACTTTCGGTACAATGATCGTCGACGTCATCATCCCACATGGCGGTCACCTCGTGTGCCAAGTTAAGGTACTTGCTGAGCTTGTCCTTCTCGCCCTTCACGAAGTTCTCGTCATGCAAGATGATGACGTCGACGAGCAATGCCCGGCGTTGACATCAATCTGTAAATACGATATCAGGCTTATTAGCGACAATAGTCCTGTCCGTGATGACAAATCGATCCCAATAGAGCGTAGCACGAGCATTTCCGAAAACTGGCCCCGGTGTGTACTTATAGTACGGCACTTCAGACTCAACAAGACCATATTGAAGAGCAAGTTGCTGATGGATGATCCTGAGGTTGTTATGTCTGTACAAGTACTCGCCGTTGGCCAAATGCGAACAACCGGAAATTATGTGTCCGAGGGACTCGCCGGAGCAACGGCACACTCGACAAATGTCGACCGTGCAATCCCTCAGAATATATTTCTGGTAATTGTTCGTCATTATGACGTCGACAGCAATTGCACAGACAAAACCTTCAGTTTCCCCAAAGAGTTCACCAAACCGTAGCCAGTTCACGGACGCTAAAAAGTCTACGTTGGGCCTTGTTAGGGCCCGGTAGAAGCTTCCGTGTAGCTCCTTGCTCTTCCATAAGTTCCCGGTCTTCAGTGCTCAACATCGTTGGTCTGCGCCAGTTTTCGTTTGCCAAGGAGAGAGGCGTGAGGCTCCTGTCTACTGCAACCACATCAAAATGGTATTTTAACTTGAAATCTCCCGGATGGTAAACGAACAGTATTTTCATTAAACGAATCTTCACAAATTTGTTCATCTTTCGAGAATGCTTTATTTGGAATGGTAAATGTTTCTAAGTCCCAAAATTTGGAGAGTGCGTCTTTAATCTCTTGGCTAAAATGACAATACAGTTTGCCCTTGGGTTTTACATACGTGGCTAGGCTCATGGGCCCTGACACCAGCCAGCCGAACTTAGAATAAATTAACGTAGGTTTATTTTCACCTAACGGTATTTGACAACCGCCTTTAATAATGCTCCACATCACATCTGACCCGATGAGAATATCAACTTTACTGCTTTTATAAAATTCAGGGTCGGCAAGTGGGGCATCATTGGGCAAGTATGCTCAGCAGCTATGTTCGATATAATCATGCAATTCACGCTTGTGATGTACGCATTAATTCTAGATTTAATCTTAAGAGTGCAACAATCTGTGGCTGTTGACTTTGAATCATTAAGTCCACTTATGCACCTTGACGCTATGCTATTAGTCTTCATATTAAGTTTACTTTTCAGATTTTCAGTTACAAAAGAACTTTGACTTCCGCAATCCAACAAAACGCGTGCAGGGTAAATACTTTCGTCCCGTTCATTGACAACATCAACTAAGGCGGTGCCCAGGAGCACCTCGCTGTCACTCGTGTAAGCTGTAAGAGTAGTGAGGGAGGAGGTAGGTACTAGGCCAGTTATTAATAATTGTTTTTTTGTGACTAGTACTTGCCTGAACAGCTTTTGTCAAATTACGTTCATGATTTCTTTGTTTATGATTTTGGTCGTTTCTATATAATAAGCTATTATGCTTTGTGTTACAAATCCTGCAGGAGCTGAGTCGGCAGTTCGCGGTTAAATGACCTGGTCGCAGACAGTTAAGGCAAAGGTTACGTTTAGAGACTTCAGCCTCCCTAGCCTCGAGGGTCATATCTAAAAACTGTTTACATTCATATAAACGATGATTTTGATTGCACAAAAAACAAGACCTATTTGTCATAGATGTGAAAAAAGTTCTTATGTGTTTTTGTTCCCTATTATGAACAAACTTTATTGGAACGGTTCTTGAGCTACCTTGTACGGTCTCTAAAATGTCAGCTCTCTGTCTAAGAAATTGATAAAAATCTTCAAGGATAGGAGATCCGTCTAAGTTAGCTTTGAACTCTTCCCATTTAACATTAGTTACATTATCCAATTTTTGAACTACGATATATATTATGAGGGTGTCCCATTTGTCGGTAGGCTCCCCTAACGTATTCAAGGCTCTCAAATTTTTGCTAACATGATCTATAACGAACCTGAGAGATCTATGAGACTCTCTATGCAATGACTCAAGATTAAAAAAGGATTTCAGGTGGTTGTTAATTAAAACATTCTTATTATTATACCGGTTGCAGAGTAGTTCCCAGGCAACTTGGCAATTCTCGGACGTAAACTCGATTGATTTTATTGTGACATCTGCGCCGCCCTCGAGTGAGGATCGGATATAATGAAACTTGCTTATGTCCGGAATAGTATCGTTCGCGTTGATTAACGAGTCGAAGGTATCGCGAAACTCGAGCCATTTTAAATAGTTACCGTCAAAACTCGGTAGTTTTATAGTCGGTAGTTTAAAGTGACTACTTAAATGGTTGTCACAACTATTCGTGACAGAAACTCTTCGGCCGACACCTTCGACGTGTTCCTCGCGTTTCAACACTATGTCCTGGGCACTGGACATGACCGAGAAGAACTGACCTTCTATATCAAAACGCTCTTGCAAACGATCATCAAGCTCGTTAATGTTCTTTAACCTCAAATTAAGGTCATTTATATTTTTTGTTGTTAATTTGCTTGCTTCAATTTCTTCAGTAGCCGAAAGATACTCTTTAAACTTTGTTATCCGCGCTTTGATTGTACCGCGTTTGCGAATCAACAAGGCCAGTTCTTCTTGTTCATTAATTAATGTAGCATCACGATATTTATCGTGCGACATGACGGCAGAATTAACAAAAATAGCGAGCAAAATAAAGAAATAGGCAGAAAGATGCAAGCGAACCAAAGTCCAAAAGGCGAAGCAGGCAGCTAAGCGAGCGAGCGCGACGCCGCCGCGTCGCCGCGGCGAGCGAAGGTAGGCGCCACGCGGCGCGTAGCAACAAGCGCGGGCCGCCGCGCACCACCTGTGGCCCGTTTCACGAAGCTACAAGTTACAAATTACAAGCGGAACTCTCTTTCTAGCAAAAGGAGTTAGAAAGAGACTTCCGCTTGTACTATCAGACCATTGGAACCTTGACCCACCATAGAACTGTGTCATAGAGACGTTATGATTCAAGTTATAAGAAGTGTCAAACAAATTGTTTTATAATGTCACTGTGACACCGTTCTATGGTGGGTCAGGGTTCCATTGGGCTGATAGTAATTTGTAACTTGTAGCTTCGTGAAACGGGCCTCTGGAATGTTCGACTTGTTTCGAATGCTCAAGCTAAACGCTAGTCATGCGCCTGCAAGCCCGTGCAAAGGAGCCAAAATTTTGCGAAAGAAGGGGTCAATACAAATTATAAATTGATAACGCTTTTTGTCGTTACGCGATTAACTCAATTTTCTAAACTATAGAAGTCGCAAATTCGCTAGACCCAAAATTGTAACGATTAGGTATTAAGTTTCAAGTACGTACACTAAATCACAAGTTGGGATTTATACTAAAATTAACCGAATTTATTAATTGTATGGAAATGTAGCCCCTATGGTGGGCAGCTGATTCTTACGCTTGAAAGTAAATTTCGGAAGTGAACTTCTTAATTACACTGTACCTTAGCTATTTAATGCAATTTAATGAAACTATGATTTTAACTTTACACTACGCGCACTTATAAACTTGTACAAACAAAGCGTAACTAGCTGTTTGTTTGTCAAGTATATACACCTATATGAATTGCTATTATCCTATTGCTGCAATACAATTGCTTACTACTTAATGGGAGTAGTAAGTTGATTACGTAACGGATAAGTTTAAGTTAAACCCTACTCTTGACTCACGACACTATTCACAACAGATCGAAAGGGGTGCAAGGAAAGAGTAATTAACAAGAAACGGGCTTACTTCCTTTAGGAATGACCTTCCGGAGCGATGGCTGTCCGAGAGGCTTCTAGAATGTTCCGCCTGCCGCCTTTGTTCTCCTCGCCCGACGACGCTGTTGTTAGTGCAGGCACACGGTAGATTTTTGAACTTCGCCGGCCGACGATGCTTGCAGACCGGTCCAGTCACGGTCGCCACTTGTCCAGGGTGGGCTGGTGATGAATGAAACAGTTCCTGGATATAAAAAATCGGTATATATTCGAGGTTAAAATAACGTGTCGACGCGTTGGGAGTGTAAATGGCTCTGACGATGGTTGGCCGCCGTCGGCACGTCCTGCTCCGCTCCCCGCACCGCGCCCCGCCGTCGCCGTAGGTCTTCACGCGGTGTCGGCGTAGGGTTGCCAAATATTTCTTAGGCAAATATAGTATTTTCAAGCCCAATGTATAAAAAATATAGTACACAGAAAGAAAATATAGTAATTTCAAGAAAACCTTTTTAAAAAGTGTGTAAATTAATTAATTAAATATAATGCACAATATTTACTACTTACTAACATTCTGTCTGCTATAGTGGCAGCTATCTGAGCTGAAAAAGGGATTTCTCCACTCAAACTACATTGGTGCTTAAAATCTGGTTGGACCGGCCAACACAAACTGCATATATATTATAAGGACTGACCGAAATATAGTATTAATGCGTACTATATATTTCTTCAACAGTATATAGTACACAAAGTCAAAATATAGTACAATACTATATATTATAGCACGGTTGGCAACCCTGTGTCGGCGTGAACATGATCAGTGAAGTTACGCGAATGCAAACAATCACTGTCAATTGTGTGGCATGAACCATGCTAATCAAATCAAATGTAATAATTTAAATCATTTTTCACGAGTCTGTCGTATTTATGAAATGTACACAGAGTAGAACCCCGATCAGGTAATTTACTTTTTTAATCAAAATAGTAGCGACTGGTCGATAACGCTTAAAATTAATTGTGTTGATATATCTTTCAAAATCGATACGGGCGCGGATCCAAATGTTTTGCCTCGTCGATACTTGCATGAAATCGGTATTACTGAACATGATTTAGTTTGTACGTCAATTAAATTGCGAGGATATTCTGGAAGTGATATCATAGTATTAGGAAAGTACAACTTGAAAATTAAGCACAAAATAGAAGTAGATTATATATTAGAATTTTTAATAGCGGATGTTAACCCCCAATATTGGGTCGTCAGTCAAGTCAGGAGTTAAATCTAGTCAGTTTAGTGTGCGCAGTAGTTCAAGAAGGCCATAGTGTCATAAAAACATTAATTTTAAACGAATAATATGCCGATGTGTTTTAAGGGATTGGTTGCATGCCGGGCGAATACAGGATATGGTTGGATGAAAGTGTGCGTCCTGTATTAAATGCTCCTAGGAAATTACCTGTAGCACTAAAAGAGAACATAAAAATAAAATAAGATTAGATGGAAAAACAAAAAAATATTGCCAGAGTAGAGGGACCCACAGACTGGGTTAACAGCATGACGGTTGTCAGAAAACCTAACGGGGACTTGCGCATTTGTTTGGATCCGAAAAACCTAAACAAAGCGATCAAGCGCGAACATTATCGGTTGCCAACCATTGATGAGATAACTGCTAATTTATCAGAAGCCAAATATTTTAGTACATTGGACGCAAAAATGGGTTTTGGCAATTGCGATTAAGTCTAGGTAGTACAAATTTGTGTACATTCAATAATGCTTTCGGTAGGTATAAGTTTCTTAGACTACCCTACGGCATTACGTCAGCGTCAGAGGTATTTCATAAAAAGTTATTCGAGTGTTTTGATGACCTTGAGGACGGCATAAGTTTTTTCGTCGATGATTTATTAATACACGGACGTACTCGTCAGGAACCTTTTGACTTAAGAAAGTACCTACTAGAACGGTGTCGACAAATTAATTTAAAATTAAACAAGAATAAATGCAAATTCGGTTTAACGGAAATTAAATATCTGGGACATAAAATAACGCAACAAGGAATGTTTCCTGATGAATCGCATCCATCCGCAAAAAAAATCATGCTTAGACCAAAGAACAGTAAGGACCTAGAACGATTTTTAGGATTAGTCAATTATTATCAAGGAGCGCTACGACCGAGCAGACGTGTGACTAATTATTTAAATAAACTATTAATCGGGGTACAAGCAACATCCGGCTTAAGCGTTAAACTATAACATTGAAAGTAAATTACCGAAGTGTGTGTTTCTTACGACGTTACAATCCTGCACAAGCTTTGTGTTGACGCCGTGACCGCTCCTCCTCACCTTGAATAAAAAGAACGGGCTCTGATTTTTCATCCCGCACGCAAGACGCTGCATACGAAACTGGACACAACCGTACGTACTCATACATAGCTAAACATGAGTATACTGCACTCGCCGACTGGAAGTGTCTTGAGCGTTGAGCGAAGCGGTTCCTTCCCAGAGTTGACATGTAAAGGCCTCTATAATGAATCTACGGACATTTTACAAAAAACGCTTCGGCACAAACGAAAGTTGACTGACGATAACGAGGATATCAAGTTTGAAATATCGGAAATGCGTAAACAAATGGGAGAAATGATATCATATCTAAAAACTATTAACGAAACGCAAATTGAAAATCATGCGAAATTATCTCAAGATGTATCTGTTATTAAAGGAGACATAGCAAACATTCAAAGCATTACCGACAACTTGATCACAGAACAAAATAAAATAAAAACTGATATCTCGGGCTTTGGGAAATGAACAAAATTGTTGAAAAGAAGATTGAACATCTCGAAACTGAGGTCAACCATCTAAAAAATAATTACCAAGTAGCTTCCGCTTCCACTGAAACTAAAAATTGTGAAGATATGCTTAGCGAATTACATGAACGCAGCATCAGAATTAAAAATGTAATTATATCTGGATTACCAGAACCTAGCTCGACAGACTCAAAGGAAAGATGGGAACACGATAAAATGTAAGTCATTAAAGTTCTGAAAAGTATATGTAAGGATTGCCCGGAGCCACAGAAAGTATATCGCCTAGGGATATTTAAGCAGGACACTAACCGTCATATAAAAATATGTTTTACATCACAAGTAGCAGCAACGACCGTACTACAGAACAAGAAACACCTAAAACATGATACAGTCAAAATATTTTGCGACCAGACGCCTCTACAACAAGCCTATTTTAAGAACATTAAGAAGGAACTTGAACGGCGATCTAATAATGGCGAAACATCGCTATGTATAAAGTACATCAAAGGTGTCCCCAAAATTATGCAGAACCTGCCAAAAAACTCCAACTAACACCATTTAGCTCTAACAGTAATGATAATCTAAATAGCTTTACAACGGACAAAACAACATACCAGGTGATTAACAGTTACGCCGACGTGACAACCAGCAAAGGATCTCTAAAATGTATACACGCAAACGTTCGCAGTATTGTAAAACCGGGAAAATTTGATGAACTTAAATGTGTACTGGAAGCTATGCAAAGTGTAATCGATATTATCATATTAACGGAGACATGGATAAAGTCCGATGTCGAAGCTTTGAACTACCAGCTGCCGGGATATACTCATTATTATAACATAAGAACTAACGGAAGAGGCGGTGGAGTAAACATTTTTGCTCAAAACATTCTAAAACACAACTTGGTTGAAGAAAAATACTTGAATGGAAACCACTATCTTTGGATATATTTACAAAAGTTCTCTGTAGATATTGGCGCTGTATACAGATCAAATCAGGATAGCGTCAACAACTTTTTGGATGTATTCTCAGGACAAATACAAAACCGGAAAAGAGCGATAGTATTTGGTGATTTCAACTTGAATATGCTAAGCGGTGAAAAATATGTAAAAGACTACAAAGAACTCTTAAAGAAAATAACTAACGAGTGATTAACAACATCGATATAAATTACTGTACTCGAGAAACATCTAGTACCAAAACTATATTAGATCATGTATGCACAAATTTAATAGACAACAACTTCCATTTTGCTATTATTGAATCGGCCATGTCTGATCACAAGCAAATATATTTTGAAATTAAAAAATACCACCCAAAACCTATACTAAATCTTAAATACGAAAAAATTAACTACGATAATCTGTACAAAACGATTGAAGAAAGCAACGATGGAACCCAAAATAGTGACTACGACGTCTTAGAACGCCGACTTCTGTTGAGTAGTAGACAAAATAGCAAAAATCAAAATACTTAACGCACCGAGGCAGGATTGGATTAACAAGGAAATAATAAGAGAAATAAACAGTAGAAACATCTTATGGCACCAACTGAAACAATATCCGGATGATGAGAAGTTAGAGCAAGAGTTTAAAGCCAAAAGAAATAAAGTAGCAAAAAATATACAACATTCAAAAAACAGGTATTACTTCAGAGCATTCATGGACTGTAAGAATAACCCCGCCAAGATGTGGATGTTAATAAATAGTTCATCAGCAAACAAAATAAAAGGGCACTCTGTGCCCACTAAAGTGCAAACTGAAACCGGAACAACTGCAGACAAAAGGAAATCTGTGAAATCTTTAACGATTTTTTTTCGAATATTGGCTCGACCTTAGCAAATTTAATTCCAAAAAAACAAAGTTGTAATTCAACACACACTTATACTTCGACACTAAACCTCCCAAAGTTGTCTCAATTTTCTAAATTTATAGACAATTTGAAACTTAATACGAGCTCAGGTATAGACGGCATACAAACTAAATCAATTAAATATATAAAACCCTAATACTTGAAGAATTGACATTGTGCATAAATAAGTGTCTTGAGGAAGGCGTTTTCCCAGATAGTTTAAAATTAGCAAAAGTGTCTCCCATATACAAATCGGGAAATCAATCTGATCCAAGTAATTATCGCCCAATTTCAGTCCTTCCAGTAATTTCAAAAGTTTTCGTAAAGATCATATATAGTCGCATTGAATCACATTTAAAATCAACACATTCCTTTATGACAAGCAATACGGTTTCAGGCCCAAATCGAATACGCTCTCAGCAACCAAAGATCTTGTAACGAAAATTAAAGTCAACATAGACAAAAACAAATAGTATTAGGAATATTTATCGACTTAAAAAAAGCTTTTGATACGGTCTGTCACAATCTACTCTTACAAAAATTATATGGTCTAGGTATCACCAATAAAGCTTTAGATATTCTCAAATCATATCTCACAGATCGTCAGCAAGTGGTAAGGATTAAAAATCATCAAAGTGAGCCAAAAACCATTACATGTGGCGTCCCCCAAGGATCGATTTTAGGGCCATTAATGTTCCTCATTTATATAAATAGCATAAAAGAAGTAGGTCTCAAAGGCGATATCACGCTATATGCAGACGATACTAGTCTTTTTTACTTTGGAAACTCGATCAGCAATGTTATCGATGATGCACAGAGTGATCTGAACTTGCTTAACACTTGGTTCCAAGGTAACCTTCTAACTATTAACGTCTCAAAAACAAACTACATAATCTTTGCAGCTAAGAATAAGAAAATACCGGATTTTCAACTCCTTAAGATAAATAACACTAATATTCAAAAAGTTGATAAAGAAAAATACCTCGGGTTAATTTTGGACAAAAATTTAAATTGGAAAGCACACATTGAAAAAAAAATTAAAAAAAATAACATCTCTAACTGGAGCTGTGTATGGTTTTGCTAGCGGCCTTCCCCTTCAAGTGCGCTATACTGTATACAACTCGCTAATCAAACCGCATATTGACAACCTAGCTGAAGCGCCGCACAAACAAATCTTAAGCCTCTTCAAATAGCCCAAAATAAACTGATTAAAATACTATTTAACTACGATTTTTTGCCTCCGACCCAAACTCTATACAAGGAAACCGAACTATTAAATATGACTCAAACATATGTCTATAATAATTGTGTTTTAGTTAGGAAAATACTTAAAAAAGATCTTATGACTCAAATAAACTTCAAAAGAAAACATCATGCGCAAATAATAAAATTACGAAATGCCAATGATTTAATCTTACGTCCGTCGCGAACAAACTATGGAAAAAAAGTCTATTTGATATGAAGGTGCTCAATTATTTAATAAACTCCCGAAGAAAATCAAAGAAACCAAATCTATTTATCGTTTTAAATATCTTCTTAAAAAACACGTTTTAAATAACTTATAATGGGACACTGAAAGTATAAGTAGAATAAAACATAACGAAAATACAAAACACATATCAGTTTATGTAACGTAAACACCACGGAATAGAAAAAACAGTGGAAGTGGCATGAGCTTCGCTTAGTATCAGACCTGTTGTCGCCAATACTCAAACTATCATAAAAACAACACGCCATCATGGAAAATGTTTTTGGTGCGGCTATCGTTTTTACACTCCAAAATAGCACAATAAGGCATGCTTCTGGATTTATTTCCTATTTTAGAAATATAGACAATATTGAAATATCGAATTAAGCAATCGCGGCAAAAGTATGGTAGGTTATGCGGAACTCCGCATAAGTATGCCACACGTTACACGCCCACTTGACACTTTTTATAAATAAGTATTATGGTGTTAATACACACATTTCGTAATATATTTTTTATATAAGTTAACGTTTTTATAACTTATTGATATACTACGCTCAGCGCGTACGCATGCCACATCTAGATGTAATCATACTTGTGTTGCTTTGACTCGAGTTATCGCCGCTCGCAATGCATTTGTATTTTATGCGGGTAGCAAGACATTAGTATAGTAAAAGTTACCCTTTTTTATGTAAGCAGCTCTGCGCTCATTAGTTTTATTTTGTAACTCTTAGTTATAATATTTTTATCTCATGTAAGTAAGTGAATTGTAAAAATTCTTATGGGAATAAATGATCTTAAACATAGGTGGGCAAGTTTGTCAAAAATATATCCGAAAGACTAATCATCTCAGGCAACTACTTAAAAAAGATATTGAGTGGCATTGGGAAAATACTCACCAGCAGGCATTTGATAGTTTAAAGAACTAATCGCCTTTCTGAGGTACCGGTATTACAGTATTATAATGTAAGCAAACCTGTTGTTATATCGGTAGACTCGAGCAATGGCCTTGGGGTTTGTCTACTCCAAGATGACCATCCCCTGAGCTATGCATCTAGGTCATTAACAAAAGCGGAGCAAAATTATGCTCAAATAGTGAAGGAATTGTTGGCATGTGTTTACGCTTGTGAGAAATTATATTTCTATATTTATGGTAAAAACGACATCACTATCGAAACAGACCATAAACCCCTGGTCAACATAATCATTAAGCCTATTGCCGACGCGCCAGCTAGGCTACAAGGATGCTGTTGCGTTTACAACTTTACACGTTCAGATTAGTGTATAAACCAGGAAAGTATTTGTATGTGGCTGATACGTTGTCTCGCGCTGTAGATCCAACTGTCCGCGCGGAAGCGGAAGCCGGGTCGGGCGCGCAGCTCGTGGCGCGCGCGTAGGTGTGCGCGGTCGTGGCATAGTATAAAGCAATTAGCTCAACTCCGCTCCGGCCCTTTAGGAGATTCTGATACCTATTGCCGCTCGGGCGTCAGGGTTGTCCAAACTTGTTTTTCAATTTTAGTCACCTACTTGGCTATACTTTGATCTATGATTTATAATCATAGTAATTGTCATAAACAAAGAGATTTAATATTATAGGTAATAGAGTGGCCATTGGGAACGTTTTCATAGAAATACTTTGATCATAAGCATCAGGAATGCCATCTAGCGTTTAGTAGCAAAATACGCATGAATGTAATAAGAACACTTATTTCAGCTATTGGACGGTAGGTGACGGTAAATGATAAAATTCATTTAGGGTGTAACCAATTCGATATTGACGTATTAATACTATCGATAAAAATATTGATATCGTATTAAGATTGATTCTTTGTCAGCGTAGAACTAGTTTTCCGTTCGTTTACAACTGTAATATATTGGGTCCTTACCTATGAAATTGGCGTTCTTTTTACGTGTTTTATTTCGTACGGAATTTATTCATTTCAATTTTAACATTATTTTTAAAATTATTTTTAAATTTCATTAATGCAGTATGTTACAAAGGTTTTAGATACAAATAATATGGTTCAATTTCTTACTTAGTGTTTAAAATTAAAGTGTGAACTCTACTCTTTTCATGTGCTGTGAGTTCAAGTGTTTCAATTACGCAGAGTTTTATGAAGCTAACTATTTTTAAGTAATTCAGATATGTATAATATAGCTTAGAATGAAGAATTTTGTTTGGTTTGCATTTGACGTTACTAAATAATCCGCAAAATTAAATGTATGAAAACCACCGTTTTCATAAAATTATCCACATGAAACGCCAATTTCATAGGTAAGGACCTAATACATTTATTTGTTTATTTAATCTTTATTGCACAAAAGAATACGCTGCTGTGGTATTCTCTACATTAATTATAATCCTCGATAGTAAAGTAACAGTTTTCTATTTGGACGAACTGTATCCATTTTTCACGCGCTTTTTTTATTGACAGGCGGAAATCTACAATAGTCGACATATCAACTAAAATAGTAATGCCATACTAATATTGCAGTTATATGATTAATAATTATTGTATTTCTTCTACTGTTCATTAAAAGTAGGTACTCTTATTATTTACTTAAAAATATCGATAAAAAAACGATAACAGCAATACATCTCCCTATTTATGTAATAGTTCATCTACTCAACAACAGACAGTGCTTATTACAACAAACTAATTTCCTAGAACCATCTATGAAAACATTTTGATAAAAAATCGATTTATTAAATAAATACACAAAATAATAAGGAAAATAAACTACAATCACTTCCAGCGGCTTTCTCGTATTGCGATTTACAATAGTTCAATACGAAACTCGGCATGTTTCCGTTGAAATGGGTTTTTTCTTCGATGATATAGATACGACCTCACGGGGGCGGGTGTGTCAAAGTAGACTAAACGACTTGTTACCTCGAGGTAACAAGTTTTGCATCACGCTTTTGGTCGCTATGCCCCGTCTATTACTACCAAGTACATTTAATGTTTTGGTCATAAATTACACAAACCTAAAGTAAGCATAAATATAGTACCTTACACAAATTGACGAACGTAGTCTCAAACTAGGTTCTAGGCTTGTAATTTGGATACTAGGCAACGATAAACATACTTATGTAAGGAAAAATAAATACTTAATATTATATAAAACATCCGCGACTCAGAAACAAATACCTACTCGCGCCCATCACACGAATATTTGCCCTGACCGGGAATCGAACCCAGGACCGCTAGCTGCGTAGGTAGGCAGAGTCACTACTTAATCACATGTTACCTGTCACGCCACACTCAATAATAATTAAATTACCTACTTAATACGTATTAATTTCACCTAGGTATACCTACTATAGGCAGGCCGGTACGAAATACCTAATTAATTAAGTATGCATTTACATTAATCACTTGCAGCTTTTATTAAATCTGGATATAGTTGTACCTACCTAAGTTTAGGCACAGTTTAGGCGTTTTGAAATGAATGAAAATGTCACGCTGACAATAAAATATATTTAAGAAAAGCGGCAAGTGGACTATAATATAAATATCAAAAAATAAACCGCATTCTTCACAACACAAACTCTAAATAGGTATGTAGATACTCCAAAGGTATGTTGAAAAACGATAGCTCCGGATTTTGTATACTATTATTTAGACACCCGTATACAGAACAATATTTACGAGTTTTCGGCAACGACATTGTCGCTCGCGATGACGCCGCGGCCCCGACTAAGCTACCTTGTGATATCTCGAGATTCAGGTTCGTGTGGGAGGTTCGCCCCGCCCACAGCCGTACGCCGCGCGATGTATAATTATACCTTTGTTTGAAGACGATCTACTGTTCTACACTGTGGTCGTGGCTTGCAATCCGCTCACCGACACGCATTTCATACAGTTACAGAAACACATCCAAAATGACTGTGAATTACAGTCAGTTGTAGAATATGTCAGGAATGGCTGGCCCGATCACAGACAACAATGTGAAGATATTGTCAAGCCATATTGGTGTTACAAGGACGAGCTATCAGAGGCCTACGGTATATTGTGGAAAGGCAGCCGGCGCGGCAGAGTTGTAGTACCAAAGATAATGTGAAGAGAAACGCTTAAAAGAGTTCATATAGGTCACTTAGGGTTGGACAAATGTAAATTTCGAGTCCGAGAAACCATGTTTTGGCCAAACGTCAACAGTCAATTAGAGGATTTTATTACCAAATGTTCAATTTACTTAACCCATAAAAACGAAAATAGAAAAGAGACAATGTTATCTCATGACTAAATCTGAAAAGAAAAGAGACAATGTTATCTCATGTCTATAATTGGCACAGATTCATTTCATTTCAATGGAAATAAGTACTTACTAGTTATTGATTATTAAAGTTAATTTATTGAAGTGAGTTAGTTAAGTAGTCTAACGTCGGATGAGGTTATAAATAACCTGAAGATAATATTTTCTAGACATTTTCTGACATCACTATGTCAGGAATCCCGCCTGACATAGTGATGTCAGAAAATGAACCCGAGTACAGTTCGGAAATATTTCGTATATTCGCTCGCGAGTGGTGTTTTAATCACGTAACGTCATCGCCCCGGTATCCACAGTCCAACAGCCAGGCTGTAAGGGCAGTTCAGACTGTAAAAAATATGTTAAATAAAACTCATTCGGGTAGAACTGATTTCAGACTTGCATTGCTGGAATACTTTAACACGACGCTAAGTGATTCCTTGGAATCTCCGTCCGAGTTATTGAATAACCGGAAGGTAAGGAGCATTGTACCTTGTGATCCACGCCTACTGAAACCTAAGATTCCAACAAATTTTAGGAGAGAAATCAACAAACGACAGCAAAATCAAAAGAAATTTTATGACAAGGGAGCTAAGGACATGGCCACATTATCAGTTGGTCAGCGAGTAAAGGTACGTGTAAACAACAACGGAATATGGAAACTCATAGATCCGAAATCCCGAGAGTGCCGGAGGGGAAACCCAAAGGCGCTCAACAAGAGAGCTCCTAACGGCGTGCCAGCCTCTCTCAACACACCAGGTGCGGGTAGTAGTGGCCAAGGGTCACACCACACACAAACACCACACAGAGGTGGCGGTAGGGCGCAAGCCTCGCCAGCTACCCACACACACCAAACACAACGGAAGGTAAGTGGCGCGAAAGTGACGCTACCTTCCTTCACACGTGGCTTCGAGGCATCGTCATCGACCCCGAAGACCACAAAAACACACCCACACGGGGGTGGCGCCAAGGCACCACCACACACACACAAAA
Organism: Acleris cristana; assembly: GCA_948252455.1. Classification (NCBI taxonomy): domain Eukaryota; kingdom Metazoa; phylum Arthropoda; class Insecta; order Lepidoptera; family Tortricidae; genus Acleris; species Acleris cristana. The sequence goes on along the minus strand of OX411771.1, from coordinate 3,496,231 downwards.
AGTCTGCGAGGGGCGGGAAGTCTGCTGGGAAACCGGCAGGCTCAAAACCCCGAGCGTGGACTCAACACACCCAACCCAGGCCACTACGCAAAGCCAGCCCGCAGAGAAATCCGCAGACGCGGGGCAGACACCGGCGCTGCTACCTACGCCCTCTGCAGCTTTCCAGCTGGATCCCGGCTGGAAACTTTCCGTATTGACCACGTGGGGAAAAAGGGAGCAAACAACCCAGTACCCAGTGTGACCGAACTCGGGAAGAAGAAGCACAGAAACCAGAAGCAGCGCCGCAAGTACCGTAGGTTACTGGCGGAACAAGCTGCTGCTCCGGTGCCTGACCAAAAGTCAGGTGCTCCCGGGATGGAGACGGTGTGAGGCGCTGCCGGTGACCCCGGTCATCCGACAACAAGCCGTGCCGCTCCCAAAGGGAAAGGAGCCGTTAACAGGGCCTCGGAGGGGAGCCCCCCGGTGGCTCGGGCCACTGCTAAGAGGGTGCGCTTGGACGAGACTTTGTCTCCGAGAGGCGAGCCCAAAAAGCAGAGGATGGAGCCATCGCCGGGTATCCCGCGGGTAGCGTACGCGGACGCAGCGAAGGCGGACCTGATGGTTGCTGTTACATCAGCAAACACGGGTCACCTTTCGGCTTAACTCGCCGACAAGGCCCTAAACCTCATCCAAGCCCGCGTGATGAGCGAAGCGGTCCAAAACCTGCAAAACAGGGGCGGACCACAGTTTCAGGGAAAGCCGTTACACGTGAACGGCACCCTGAGGCTGTGGTGCGGGGACCAATCAGCGGTAACCTGGCTGAAGGAGTGTGTGGCCGCCATCACCCTCTCTTCAGGAGACAAACTGGTGGTGAAGCGCCGAAGTGAAATACCGCGCAGAGTACGCTGCGGCATTCTGCTCCCAGGTGTTAACGAGGACTTCGGCGTAGTAGCGCACTCGCTCCGCTATCAAAACACCTGGGTGCAGATGGACCGGTGGCTTCTGCACAGCGCTGACAGGCAGGGGAAGGAGACCTTTGCCATTGTCAGCATACCGGAGACGGAGGTGCAGGCCATCCTGGACAGGGGGCGCCGGCTCACATTTTTGTGTGGGTCGGTGTACCTCAAGTTTCAGGGGCCACGGGGGAAGTTCGTGGAGACTCCACCCCCTAGCGCCAACGCCACAACAGCACCATGGCAAACAACAGAGCCGATGGACACGGCCACAGTGACCGACGCGGCCCACGACGTTGTCGAGGTTACGTCCGGGTCCCAATCCCCGGCGCAAGGCGCCCCCTGCTCCGAGCACGATGAGGAGGAGCTCCTCCGTGACCCGTCGGAAAGCGGGGAGGAGTGCGCTCAGGGGATGGGCATGCTGGCCATCGGCGAGCGTGACGGCGGGGAGGGGTCATCGGGGCTTCGCACCAATGACGGAACCCCCTTCTCCCAGCTGTAACATCCTCCAAGCAAACCTCCACCACAGCGAAACCGCGACGGCTCAGGTCCGGAAGTGGCTGGAGGCCAACAACACCGCCGCGGTCCTGATCCAGGAGCCGTAGGTCAGGAAGGGGGCCATTTGCGGGCTCCGGAACATCGGAAGTAAGCTCATAGTACACACGGGACCGTATAACCCCCGGACCTGCATTTACACAACCAGGAATATACAATGCGAACCCTTACCCTTACCCAGTTTTTGCTCTAGAGACCTGTGAGCCATCAAGGTGCGAGGGGCGCAAGATCCCAGCCTGCCGGAGGTGGTCCTGGCTTCCATCTATATGCCAGAGGCAGAGGACCCACCGCCACACAAAATGACAAGGCTGGTGACCCACTGTGAGGAGAACAAGCTGCAGCTGATTGTGGCCACGGACTCCAACGCACACCACCCCCTCTGGGGCATGAAAACCGCTAACAACAGAGGTAAGCTACTTGTAGAATACCTAGTGTCAACTAACCTTAACATCCTTAATACAGGCTCTGAACCCACATTCGTAAACAGACGAAGTAGCACAATCATTGACTTGACTTTAGCAACTGAACTTCACAGTACATCATGAACTGGCACGCCTCAAAGGAACTATCGTGCTCAGATCATAGATGGATACGTTTCGATATTCAGGTAAATACCATCGCAGAAACTCCAAGGCGGAACCCACGTAGAACCAACCGCTTGCAATACGCCGAGCGGCTGGAACTCGCGTTGCCGTCGGCGGCTCCACTCCAAATCGAGGGCTGCGAAGCGATAGAAAACCAGGTAACTCTCCTAACGGAGGCCATTGTAGCAAGTTATCACCATGCCTGTCCTCTCTCTAACCCACCGGCCAACCGCAACAGCGAAGGAAAATGGTGGGGCCCTTAGCTGGAGAGGCTCAGGAAGAAGATGAGGCGACAACTGAACAGAGCAATGAACACTGGTGTAGACCACGACTGGGAGATATATAAAACGACCAAGTCTAGGTACAAAAAGCGCCTTAGATACAGGAGAACGAGCTCATGGTGTAACTTCTGCAACAACATAGAAACATGTCCACAGGCCAACAGGGTACGGAAAGTTCTCTCTAACCAGACCACGCTCACCATGGGCTCCTTACGCAAGCCAGACAACACACTCACCAGATCGTCAGAAGAGGTAGAGCGGGTCCTCGTAGAAACGCACTTCCCTGACTGCGTGATATCACAGTCGACAAGCTGGACGAGCGAAGAGGCCCCCCCTACCACGGTAGATTGGGAGCAGGCCCTCAAGGTAATCAACCCCCATAAAGTTAAATGGGCAATCAACAGCTTTGACTCCTTTAAATCACTGGGTCTAGACGAGATCTTCCCAGCCCTTCTGAAGTGGGGCGGCGAGCGACTAATTCAGACCCTTGCCGGGATCCTGATCTGGTCACTGTACGACATAGACAAAATTAAAAAGCGAAGTTTTATGCGTATTCCGAGAGCAATGTTGTCAATTTTGCGCAATACAATACTACCCTTAGACAGAGTGGTCAATCAGACATTTTTACGGACTTAAAAGAATTACCGTTTTCATGTGTGGTTTTGTATACAAGGTAAACTAAAAAGAAGAAAAGAAAAGAAATTATTTAGTAACTAACTAGTAACGTTATAAAAATGTTTTATCGTAACTAGGTGATGGCCCCGGTGTTGGACACTTTAAGCTGATAGGCACCAATAACGGTCACTTAACTCTTAATTCAAAAAACATGGTCATAAATTGATTGTTGCAAAAGAAATGAGTAACCCTTATCTATTGTAAAATAAGAATCAAGTAAGTGTCCATCATAGGTCCTCGTCCATTGCAGGTTCCATCACCTATAATCAGAAAGAACGAATCCATATTTTCTCTATTCGGTTTCGATTTTAGTCGTCTTCTCCGTAGTAAGTCTGCGAAAAGGAATAATCCACAGAGCTTACAAAAACAAGAGAGAGGACAACCCGCCGGCACCAGGACTTTCGAAAATAGCAAGTTTTAGTAAATTAAATACTTCTATCACTCTTCACAAAGATAATTATTTCATTTCTGATATTCATCGTAATATTTTGACTGTAACCTACTCGTATAATCTTGTGCCTAATTATAATTTTGATCAGTGATCCTTGCCTGCCTGGCACACAGGTATGTACCTAGACGGTGGAGGGAGGTCAAAGTAATATTTATACCAAAACCAGGTAAGAGTGACTACTCAGACCCCAGATCCTACAGACCCATCAGCCTAACCTCGTTCCTATTAAAGACCTTGGAAAGGCTATGCGACAGGAATCTACGGGAGAGCAGCCTGGTTAGCGTACCAATGCACCCACACCAACATGCCTACAGCCAAGGTAAATCTACAGACTCAGCCCTACATGCAGTAGTAAGCAAGGTAGAGGAAGCCATAAAGAACAGATCAATGTGCCTGGGCGTCTTCATAGACATTGAGGGGGCCTTCGACAAGACCAACTTCAACAGCATAACAACTGTGCTAGTCAGGCACGGGGCGAACCCGACGCTGCTCGAGTGGATAGGTAAGATGCTTAGCAAAAGGATCATCAGACTCAATGCAAACAACAACCAACTAGCACTGGTAGCAAAGGGCTGTCCTCAGAGCGGCGTTCTCTCTCCGCTACTATGGAACATAGTTGTGAACGAGCTGATCGCCAAACTAAACGACAGTCACTACTACGCGGTAGGCTACGCGGACGACATAGCGATACTCACAAGCGGCAGCGTCACGCGCACGGTATGTGACGTCATCCGCTCAGCCCTAGGTATCGTGGAACGCTGATGCTCAACCAACGAATTATCTGTCAACCCGAAGAAAACGGAGAGGGTATTGTTCACCAACAAACGCAACCTGGGCAACTACAAACTCCCCAAGTTTTTTGGAACAGAACTCCAGTTATCAAATGAGGTAAAGTATTTGAAATAGTATAAAGTAAAAAAAAATTGAACTGGAGCAATCACCTGAACAACAACATAGACAAAGCAACAATCGCTTTCTGGCAGTGTCGCAGGATGGTAGGTAAACCTAGGGACTACACCCCAAGATCATCCTGTGGCTCTACACGTCAGTGATACGACCAATCATAGCCTATGGTGCGGTAGTCTGGTGGCCACGCACCAAACTGTCCACTGTGAAAGCAAAACTACAGCGACTCCAGAGACTAGCCGGTATGGCAGCCACCGGATGCATGCGGACTACGCCCACAGCATCCCTGGAAGCCCTACTCGACCTCCCGCCACTGCATCTCTTCATCCAGCAGGAGGCGGCGGCGACAGCGGTACGTCGTAGGAATTTGCACCTGTGGAAACCCGCCAGGGTACCACACACCAAAATACTCTATGAAGCGATTAGCGAGGAACCGCTCATAGAGGCAGCTACTGACACAATACCAAAACAGTTTATCTTCGACAAGAAGTACAAAATACAACTGCACGAAGATCCGTGGGAAAGCCTCAACCCCCAGGGAAGTAAGGATCTTCACAGATGGATCCAAGACTAAGTCGGGATCCGGTGCAGGTACTTTCTCGGAAGATCTAAACATACACATATCAACGCCATTAGGAGCCCACAGCACAGTCTTCCAGGCGGAATGCGTGGGCATCATGATGGCTACAAAAGCGATCGAGCAAAGGTAGGTAAAGGACCTCCCTATCCGAATACTCTCCGATAGCCGATCAGTTCTCCAAGCCCTAAAGTGCTACACGGCAACGTCAGGGCTAATATACGAATGTCACAACGCCCTTTCCAAGGTATGTAACATCAACCCCATCACCCTACAGTGGATAAAGGGACATAGCACCTCACGCGGTAACGACGCAGCTGACATACTCACGAGAAAGGGCTCAGAAACGGTACTGATAGGTCCTGAACCATTTCTACCCCTGCCGACCAGCTGGCTGCGGAACAAACTGCGCCGAATCACCAAGGTAAAGAACCAACACTACTGGAGCAACCTAAACACCTGCAGGCAAAGTAGAGAAGCCCGTCCGACAATCAGTCCCGGATTGTCGCGTAAGTTACGACTACTCAAAAGGGCCCAAATCCGGTTGATAACTGGAGCCATAACTGGCCATGCCTTGTTTAACAAACGCTTGTTCACATTAGGTGTTACAGACAGCCCCCTGTGCAGAGCCTGCATGACGGCGGAGGAAACTGCAGCCCACGTCATCATGGAATGCCCTGGGGTGGCAACATACCGGGCACGTCACCTCGGAACACCGAGGTCGCTACCAGATGCCGTCGGCAACATCAAGGGTTTGCTAGGCTTCCTGGTGGAACTGGGTTGGCAGGAGTAGTGCCGCCGACCCTTTACGCAAAATAGGCGCAGATTTAAGTCGTCCAGTTGCGGAAAAGAGCCCGCCATAACCTATAACCAATAAAGGTACGTGTAAAAAGCATTCTGCCAGTCTTTGAGCCGACTGTTTCGGTGTTAAGGTGAGCCCCTGTTCATCTCTGAGCAACGTGTCTTCCTGACGTCTAGCCGTTTTCCTGATTACTCGGTAGATTTTGTCCCACATAGACTCCCTATCCTGTGTGGTACAAAAATCTTTCCAGCTAGCCGTCTGAGCCTCTGTGGCTTTCACGGCGTACTCTTCCTTTACCTGGAGGTATTGGTCGAGTACGTACTGCCTTCGGTTTGGGGCTGCGTTCCTTATCCGCCTTTTCCTTCTTAACACCTCTTTTTTCAGTCGGTCCAAATCTTTGGACCACCACGGCGGCTTTGCGTTTGTCTTGGGGGCTCCCGGTTTTGGGATGCATTCTTCGCATGCTTTCGACACCGCACCGATGTAGGCGTTGGTCGCCCGCTCCAGTGCTGCTGTGTCTCCAATGTTATTGAAGGAATGCACTGTCAAGTCTCTTTCCAAAAGCTCCCCTGACAGAACTGTCTTAAACTTGGTCCAGTCAGCTTTCTTTGTGTTGTAAATCCTGGTAGTTGGTCTTGGTACTGGCTTTGGGGCTGCTTCACTACACACTGCAAATTTTATGGTGTTATGATCGGACGTGACAACATTCCTGTCTACTTCCCAGTCTTGGATCCTGGACAGAATGTTTGTGTGAACTGCACGCCGTCACGTCAACGATGCTAGAGTATAGCTTGCCCCCCCGGTATGTCTCGAATGTCGGAGTGTGTCCAACATTCAGGACATTCAGATCTACCTCATTGAGGAAGCTATGGTAAGCTGCCCCCCTGTGGTTCTCCGATCTGCTTCCCCACCAGTAGCTCCAGGCATTCACATCACCTCCCACGATGTAGCTGTCTGCACCCAATTTAAGCATGATCTCCTTTGTTTTGGCCATGTATCCTTCTAAATCTTGGTCTCCCTCGAAATAAACCGAGATTACTCCAACTGATACATTACCAAACTTCAGGAGTGCCGCCGTGATGTTTTCCGTGACCAGCTGTGGGTCGTGTTGCACCTGGACTCGATCACCTAGCACTACTATTGCTGACTTCACTGGTTTCGCGCGATTTTGTGTACACTGAATCACCTTGAAACCTCGTTGCGGCGTCATCTCTCCCTTTCCGCCCACATACGGTTCCTGTAGCCTGTGCTACTTCGCAGTTACCGTTCCGCATGGCCTGGTGGAATTCAGCTGTAACCAGCTTTGCCCTTTGCAGATTGGCTTGCAGGAACTTCGTCTTGTAGGGGGCGGTGGGGGGGGGAGGTTTGCGTGTTGTTTGCCGGTACAACTGTGTCAACAACAATATGCCACTCTCGACCGTGCTATGGTGTCCCATTTCTGACGTTCTTTGCAGTCGGGGCTAAACGCCTCATGCTGTACCTCCGTCGGTTCCTTGCCTGCCCTGGTGCAGTTGATACACTTTGGTGTCTCAGGATTTTCCGGACATTTTCCGGGTCCGTGGCAGGTCAGGCAGAAACGACAGTTGGTGCCCGCTTCCTTGCACAACGTCCTTGTGTGTCCGTAGGCCAGACATTTAGAACACTGTACGAGGGGCGACTGGTCTTCCACTTTTTGCCTTTGGATGCCGATGTAGACTTTTCCAGTCTCCACAAACCTCTTCCAGACAGCCGGTGGAAGCTCAAACACCAGGTGACAGCAGTGAGGGTTTCGAGCTTTCCTGCGGTACCGGAGTTTTATCTGAGTGGAGTCCACGTTTAGGCCTCCCAGCAGGTGGTGGTTTTGAGATAACAGCATTTGCGGTAGGTCCTCGTCGTTAAGGTAACTGACGACGTCCCTGATGCAGATTAGGGGGTTTCTCATTTGCGGATATTCCGCATTGAGTTTCCCTTCTGTTATCTTTCTGAGCAGCTCGAGGTCTCTCTCCCTGGCACAGCTAACCACCACCTTTTGGTTCTTGGCCTTTCGTACCCGCTCGATCCTCAACCCGGTAGACTTCACGTCACAGACTTTGTTGAATTCTCTCAGGACACCATCGCTGGTCTTTGTCGGGTCCTTGGACGATAAGATCGCGATGTGGTTGGGGGTGCCGGCCTGCTTCGGGAGCGCTGCCTTCTGGGCGTATGTGCTTGGACCGTGGGCTACCATTGTCCGCTGTTGCGTGACCTCCTTACTCACTTCACTGACCGACTGTTTAAGTTCGGCCAGTGCCATCTCCGTGTTCAAGGTTGAGACTGGGGCTGAGTCGCGTTCCTTTTCGGTCCTTATTTCCTCCGTTAAGGTTCTGACAAGCGAGCTCATTGCCTTCATCCTCTCCCTGATGTCGGTTAAGTCTTCCGATGGTTGTGTTGCTGTTTCGGGGTCTCGCCGGCTCTTAAGTTCCTCGGTGGAGTGTGTGAGGAGGTCAATCCGCTGCGTGAGCGTGCAGATGGCCTCCTTCAGCTCTGGGTCCTTTGGTGGCTGACTTTGCGTCTCCATTACCTTTGGCAACATTCCCTCGATGGTCTTCGGGATGGTTGCCGTGGCACTCGCTAGTGCGTCCATGGTTTTCCTCATTTGGTCTATCTGGTTCGAGACCCTATTCACCTGGACGGACAGTTTTGACACTTGTTCTGCCACCTTGCTGACGTTGGCTGGGGTTTCCTGGGCTCCGTTGCCTTTGCCTAGTTTCTCCACCGCCAATTTAACCTCTTCCACCGAGGTTCTTATTTCTCCGATCTTTTGGAAAGGAGTGGCCGTCTCGTAGCCCAACCAATCCCTCACCGACTCTGTCTGTTGCAGAGTTCTGGTGGCTAGGTCTTTTAGCACTCGCAATTCGGCCACCACCTCCTGCCTCACCACCGCCATTTCCTTGGCATGCTGCCTCTCCATCCGGACCACTTCTCTAGCGCTTCTGGACCTTTCGCGCTCGAGGTTGAACTTGTGTCTGGACCGGGAGTCGGATAGCGACAAAGCTGTCTCATATAGGGTCTGCATGCAGTCAAGAGCGGTTGCTTTGCATTCCCGCTTCATCTTGCCCGCAGACTCCAGAGCGTCCTTGCCTTCTAGCAGCTTCGCATTAGCCAGCTTTGTCGCCATGTCCATCTCCACTCCCGGGCCTCTTCCACTTCGCGGCACGAGGATGCTGACCCTACCCACTGATGACCCCGGGGACATCGAGGCATTGGAATAGCCCTCTTCGTCTTGGTCTCGCTCGGATGTGCTTTCCCCGACGTAGGACTCGAGTGTTTCCATGTCCGCGATGTCGTCCGGGTCCGGAGTGGGGGTGGCTGGCGCTGGATCTTTGGCCGCTGCCGCCGCTGTTTCCTTTTGCAGAACTTTCTCCCTTAGCGATTTTCCCGAAGGGGGGCCTTTTTTCGCTGCGGGGGGTGCCTGGGTCCTGCTCGTGGATTCGCAACGAGCGGACGGGTTAAAAAGGTCGCAAAAAACCTGGAGGCAACCAGGGAGGTTTCCTTCAACGGACAGTTGGTCCTGGAGTCAATAACGATGAGATCGACAGGAACCAGCACCCAGGACCAGGAAAAGGAAACCGAAGCCGAAACCCCCCCTGTAAGCAAAGGGAACGAAATTGGTTTAGACTATGGCAGCGACTTCGCCGATAGGATAGCAACCAGCCTCCTGTCGAACAGTGGCGTTTACCAGAGAGCAAGACTTCAGCTCGCCTTCTTTAGACACCACAGGGACGCTGCCATAGACTCCAATTCTTACGTGGCTAACAGGATAGTGCTGTCAAACGGGGGACTGCCGGGCGACGACCAAGATCTAGAGAGGGTCTACTTCAGATTCTGCTTGGAGAAGGGACTGGACCGGGAACTGGTAGAGCGAGACCTGGTGAACGCCCGCTCAGAGTTGAGCTCGAGGTGGCTAATACAGAAAAACGCAACCAGGAGGAACTTTGACGAGTTCCACGGTCTGAGGCGGTCAGTCTCGAGCCCAGGCCCACAGGCCGGGTGCGACCCTGAGTGCACCATTCTCTAATCAGCATCTGAAGTGGACCTTCCGCCCCCGCCCCTCCTACCCCCCAAACCTCCTTCTCCTATTCTGTCCCCCCCACCCCTCCAAGTAAACTCAATTTTCTTCTCTCCCCCTGCACCCCTAATCTTGTAGGATGATGCAATAATATAACGTTTGCAACCCCAAACACCCCATTCCCTAAGCACCTCTGTACAATCTCTTTGTTTAAACCTAACTCTGATCTTAAGTGTACCTATGTTAAGCAACCTCCTGACGCACGCACCACCCGAACACCTAAGGGGTGTTGGTGGGACGGGGGATGGGGAATCCTGCGGCCTCCTAAACGGGAGAATGATTTTCTCTCCCGGCCCTTCAGCACTGGCTGGGGTAAGACTCCGCTCGCGATTCACCGGTCCCTCGTCAAACTGACACCTGCCCCTCCCCCCTTAATTATAGCAGATGTTTAGGCTAAATTACAATGGAAGAGGTCACAAAAGAGGGCAGCGCAAGGAGACACGCGCAAAAATAGTCACCAAGCCAAGCCAAGCCTCAAATAAGGGTAGCCCCACCCATAAAGATGTCCACAGCCACACAAGCGGTCCAGAAAAGATCTCCGACCCAACCCTTCCATTGTCGGGCAAAAGAAAGGAAGCCCGTAGTCCGTAAGCATGCATGCGTCAGGATTCCCACTCCGCGACTCACATAGATATAAGTCTCCCCCCCCATCCCAACCCCCACTCCTATCCCCCTTTTTGGAAAAACCCCGCGGATAAGTAAACGGAGGAAGGACTTTCTCCTCCGGCCTTTCAGCACTGGCTGGGGTAGTATCCGCGGGAGTCTAAATTCTTGTTGGTAATAGGGGCATTGGTGTTTTTAGCCGGTGCGAGCCCGGCAGTACCTGGGCCCTCCATTCCCAGGTCTCCGGAAGGGATTTTCACCTCTGCCCTTTTTCTTTTCTCAAAGTAATGTTTTAAATAATAGTAAACAAAAGCAAGGACTTTTGTCTTTGGCCCTTCAGGCGATTAAAAAAAAAAAAAAAAAGTACGTGTAAACAAAACGTGGGTCAGTGCAGTCGTCCAAGTGTTAGTAGGTGTGCGGTCTTATTCTGTGCGATCAAATGGAGGGGGTTCATTAATACGAAGTTGTCGACACTTAATACAGAAACTTTTTTTTTACGATTATATCACTATCCAGAATCCTTCAGCACCGGATCAAAACCGCTGTGTTCGTCAGCCGCGAGTGAGACCTGACCCTTATGTTATTTCTTCCGGCAGGGTGGTGATTAGACCTGATCGGTGGGGCTTCAACTCGTCATGAAGTATGTGTAAAACACTTATGTATTTACCTACTAAGTTACTAAATAAGTCACTTCTTGCATACTTTGATTAAAAAATAATATTAATGTGTTAATAGTATAAAAGTTCACGTCACGTCATATGGGGACATTGTCCCCTGTGGGGTCAGCCAAGAACCAATCGGTGTTAGCCATTTTCCATTCCATCGGCTTGAAATGTATGGGATGACAAGCGGTCACGTGGTTTATCACAAAATTGCTATTCAACAACCCTCACGTACGATCGCCTGTGGAATATCGAAACGCCCAAAGTAGCGATCTGTGCTGTCACAAATGTCAAACCCATACATATGACGAGCCAAGTGCCACTTAGCGTTTTCCATTCCATCAACATGAAATGTATGCAATGACAAGTTTGTCACGTGGTTTGTCACAATGAACAACTAAAATGACGTCATCGAAACGCTAACAAGCGATCAGTGTTGTCAAAATGACATAATCTCAGCCAAATGCCACTTTTGACCACTATTCTTATATTCCACAGGTTGATTCACGCTGTATTTTCTCACGGCATTGGGCTCACGCTAAGAAGCCATTCCATTGGAATTTGTTTAAAATGGCGACTTTTAGTCAGCTGTGAGGGAGGAGTACTTGAGACAAATAAGTTTTTTATGTATTCCTTGCGACTTTTTTGGGCTGCTAACAATTGAAATTGTTGACTAAAGCAGCAGCAAAACTTCTTAGCGGTGGTCTCCTCTTGGGAATTGCTGGTGGATATTTGACGTGAAAAAGTTCCCGTTGCGGCCTACTAACTGAATAAATCTCTTGAGATGAACGAGGAAATTATTTTCGAGGTAAAGGAATGATATGAGCTACGTTATTAACTTATTACTCTACTACTTACCTACATTGATTTGATAAGCAAGTAAATAAACACGTATTTCATAGATGGTATTTTTTCAGGTCCTGTTTATTAACCATGGGATGTGGTGTGGCAACAGAAAATAGATGTCTTGCAGCACCAGTAAACTAGTAATGCAAGCCGTCAACCAGCCAGTAAAATATGAATTTGGTTTCCCAATCAAGAAGTGTGTGGACGAGCGCTAAGCGTAAGTGAGTTGTGGTTTTTCCTAGACGGCATCTTTCTTTATTAGTGCACCTCTATGTTCTCCTTCATACAGGGTGACAGGAAGGTCGATACAATCCTGTTAAGGACGTATAGTAGAGCTCATTTGGAACAAATTAGGTCATGTAGTACCCTGGCCGAAAATTATTAGTTTCTGAGTTATTCATAATTTTAATCTGAATTTTGGTGATTTTCCCTTAAGTCCATGTCATGAAAAAGCCTTAATGCCATGTTTTATTTTGGAAGTTTTTAGTGGTATTTTACATTATTAGAATCATTACAAATCAGTGCAGTTTTCAAAAACATTTGGCCTTTTTATATAATCAAGTTTTAAGTAATCACATAAAGTTTGTTTCTCCATACCAAGTGAAAAACAAACTTGGGAATACCTAGTATGAATAGGGTACTACATGACCTAATTTGTTTAAAAGGATTGTATCGACCTTTCTGTCACCCTTTATATAGGTAATGCATAAATAATGATATTAATATGAAGTGGAAATAAAACATAATTAAGTATTAATTTTCTATTCTGTCCCATAACAATATTAAAGTTGGGGCCTACTAGTAATTATTATGAAAACCTATCTAAGTATTATATGATAATTGTTTACATTTTCGCAGGATCGACACTAATTATGATAAAATATAAAACAAAAAAACACATTTTGTATCAGTAAATGCATACCTAAGTAAATAAAAATTTCTCGACTCAGAAACTTTAATATTCATGCTCATCACATAAATATTTATCTTTAGCTCTACCAGCTAAGTTAATATAGTTAATTTTCAATTTTGGTTTGGTAGTGAGCTTGCCTATAAATTATGCTATGACAATACATATACATAGTATGGTATACTATGTCTTGTCATAATTTATAGTTAAACTCAGTGCGTAGTAAACCATACAATACAATACAATACAAATACTCTTTATTGAACACCAGAAAACAAAACAAGGAACAGTACATTTGAATAACATATATGTATACAACAGGCGGTCTAACCATAATACTGTAATATAAATTTTGTGTTCAAGGTGATCCAGAATACACACAGAGACCATGGATAATGATGCTGATTTCAAGGAAGGACCATAGAGTGGTGTTTCAGCGTTGATGAAATCCTATTTATTTGAGATGCTTGCTAGAGGCATATTCATTCCAGTATTAGCACCATTGTGGCATATATGTGAATATTATGTCAAAAAAAAAAAAAAAAAATTCAAAATTCAAAATTATTTTATTTAACCAACAAAACTTAATAATAAAATAATACAGTGGTGCATACACACAGTTAAACAGATAAAAGTTACAATCGTGCATCAGTAAGTATAAATATCATAAGTAAGTTGGTAATGTTTTGTATGCTAAGATTGACAGCGGTCCCCACACTAGGTTACACCTGTATCGTGGGGGCCAGAAACAACGAGTTAACATAACGTTGGACGTATTACAAGCATTCCCGATTTACCTTACCCTAGTGAAAAACAAAGCAAAAGTAAGAATTATACACGTGATAAAGTTTACAAAGAATACGAAAAAAAAGAGATTAGGGAAAGGGTTAATTATTTAATAATTGACAAGATGTATATTGCATATTGCAAAATATGGAGTTTTTACTCATTACACTGATGATAAGTCAAGTCTCTACTTTACATCGTCATAAGGCTGAAGGTTGAAGATGATGTCAAGTTGCCTTTTGGATACTTACTTAATAACAATTATTAATAATACTTTTTAGAAAATTAAAACTTTAAATAATGAAAATTGATTTATTTTCTTTCCTATCATCAGTCATCACCCATGTGATAATGAAATGAAATAAGTTATGTCTGGATAAAGTTACTTTGACTATATTAAACTATTAGGTACCTAGTATAAATCGTTTTAAAAGAACTGCCATGAGGACCCAAAACCTGTATTAATTTAACTCGCATGTAGGTATATGTACCTAGTTACATTCAATCTATTAATTAACAGAAGCTCTTGTGAATTAACATATAAGGACATATTCCAGCATTTATTAATTTATTTACCTTTAATTATTAAACCCGTGTGGTGCCGGGTTTAGAATGTTGCCACTCCATGTCTTCCATTGGATGTCGTAAGAGACGACTAAGGGACTTAAGGCTGTGTAGTGCTGTTAGGCGATGGGTTTGCAACCTGTCACTAATACACTGGATAACATCTTAGCCTGGTTGTGCAAAATGTGGTCACAGAATGATCAACAAGTTTTTGGAGTTGTTGGTGAGTTTGTGGCTCTGCCTACCCCACTCTGGGAATGAAGGCGTGAGTTTATGTATGTATGTAATTATTAAACGTACAATAAGTTAGTATAATGCACTAAAACGTCTAACTACCATTTATGTTATAAAAACATGTACTTTTTAAACAATTAAATTAATTAACAAGTGTTTTAACGTTTGTACACAACACAAGCTTAACAATGTAAAGAGCGTACCTAGCGCTCATAAACTTGTAGGTAATCGAGATGTGTCAGGGTTCACTTAGGGATCGGTGACGTTCGGCAGCTCTAGGCGAAGCCTTGCGCGCGCTCCAGCTCCACAATGTTGGCAGATGGGATCGGGACGTTTACAGGAGCACTGTATAACAATAGCAAATGAAAATTAAATTATAGTACAAATCTTCTAAAGATTGACTTTAATTACAAAATACATTATTCTTGAACTCATATTATATACTATGTCCATCTATCAATGTTTTTATAAAATAATATTATTGTTATATACAGTGGCTGCCAGATTAAGAATGCTTGCGTTTTCCCCATTAAATTATCAAATATTCAAATTATTTAACTCAGGTTTAAACTAATCTAATGAATTAATCTCAGTTCTATTCATACAAGCAATCTTTAGCACAATCCCACAGTATGTTTTTTGACCCGAAAAACGGCCATCCTCAGTTTATTTGCTTATTAGATAGAGGAAATTATTTTGAAATGAAGAGTAGCACTCCCGTGTGTGTCATTTTTTATAGAAATTGAGATATTAATATTTTATTAATTTTCAGGGATTTTAAAAATTTCACGATAATCACAAAATAGCGCGTATTTTTTTTTCTTCTTCAATGAAAATAATAGGAACTATATGTTAAGTAATTAATACATAATACAAAGTTAGTCAAACTTGTACATAAATAAAGAAAGAAAAAGTTTTTAGTTTTTTGGTTTTTATTTTTTTACAGCTCTATTCCGACATATTGGGATTCGATAATAACTCTAAATAACAATTACAATAATACCAATGATTCATAAAAAAAATCAAACCCCTAACCCTCAGGATATAGGAATAATACGCTTCTAAAGTTTTTTCAGATAATTCTGGTTTTAGGGTTGGCACATTAGTTTTAATTTTATTTATTTATATTTCTATGATTTATTTTAAAATATCTTAGTTTTATTGTTTATTATGTATATAATTGAGTTCTTCAATTCTATTAATACCTTAAAGGTGGTCCCGTTCAAATTAGGTTCAGATCTGATAACAAAGTGGCGAGTGAAGTCGGCCTTTCTTTTTTGAAGAGTCAATTATAAATTTCATGTTCGGTGGGCAAAACTTCGCTTATATCATCATCCCAGCCTTCTATAAGTGCTCGCATCACATCTTCGTCACTTATATCATCGGAAACGTCATCTTGTTTTTTTTGAACGATCTTCTTTTGGTATTTCGTGTGGTTTTAATACTTGAAGAACGGTGGGTGGTAACGGCAACCTTCTTAATTTTTCTTGCCTTTGTTTCAGTCTCATATTTGAAATAAATGGATCGGATGATAATAGTGCCCTGTTAAATAAATCGATCACTGTTTTTATTCTGTCAGACTTGCGAGCATGATGTTCTCTGTCAGACCTCCAGAACTTATTTCTGGCTTCTCCCGCTTATTCTGACTGTAAACCTACAGGTACAGCAGAATTCTGAATTATGTCTTTGCCGTGTAGGGGAGACCGGGTATGGTTGTCACACGGGTTGGTTGTCACAGCGGCCATTCTCCAGCCATCCTCAGGCCATCCAGAATTTCTGAAGCGGACTGAGGTGAAGTGGGGAGGGAGATAATAGCGCTCGCGGTCTTTCGACACCGGTCGATGAACTCATTCGTTCGTTCAGTTTTCTGTTATGGCCGCTGTGACAACCAACCCGTGTGACAACCGTACCCGGTCTCCCCTACTAAAGGGTCGTTTTTAAAAAAGTGGCACCGCCACCTGTCAATAGGTCTCTCTTAGAACTTTTTTTTTACAAAGCGTCATCCATATAATTTAGTTATCAATTCATATTAAAAGACACTTTTTGAATAGAGGCCAAATGCTTAGATATAAAATTAAATTATATTAATAACCATAAAAACAATTTGTAACTACGTTTTGTCGCTCACCTGCAGTGTCCCAACGCGAGGCACTCATGTTTCAAGTTAATTAAAACGTAAAACTCACCAACGAAACATAGTTTGAATACTATTTCTTACTTACACATACACTCAAGATTTAAAACTGTAGTATTGAATAAGAATACTAAACTTATATTTCGAATTATTTCAAATTTAATTTTGTCCACGACATTTTTTGTCGCTCACCTGTCATGAGATAACCGCTACCTCTGTGATTATACTATCTCGTCTTCCCTGCCTTACCCCGCATAATTCGAGACCTACAGTCCCCAGCTAACGCTGTTAGAAGTAACACGTCGTCAGCGAGCCGTTCTCAAAAATTATAAACATAAAACTTACGCGAGCGGGAGTTTGTAATGGGTACGTAGTCGCTATTCTGTCTTCCATATTTTGATAATTGTTTGACTTAATGTATTGATATTAATTTATAGCACGTAAAACATGGTTTATTTTTATGTGAATAAATATGTAGTTTCTTAACCAAGTACTTAACTAGTATTAATGATATAACTGTCATTTTGTCCATCACCTGAATGTCGTTCACCTGTTTAAAAAAAACAGGTGAACGACGTTTACGGCAGGGGAACGACAATTATTTAAAAACTTATACTGTAAACAAAATATTTTTGTGGTGTTAATGTTTTTTACCCGACTGCACGAAGCAGGGTTGTTTTCCGAGCGTATGTATGTACGTATATATGTATGTAACACCCTGTAGCGTATATGGTTCACCGGATTTCAACATATGAGATGCCTTTACGCTTAAAAGGTAAATAAGGTGTGTTATATTTTATAAATAATTTAGATAAGGAATGAAACGAATTAAAATTATTAAAATTAAGCACTTTTTGTTAGTTTAATGTAGTTTTTATTTAACAATTTACTTAACTGCACCCGTTGTCGTTAACCTGCTAACAGTTTCACTTTATTTGTACGTATTTGTCGCCAACCTGCCTCTATTATCGATAACCTGGTTACAAATAGTCATTCACCTGCCTACCGCATAATTCAAATACCTGTATCTTCTAAAACAATAAAATAAATCACTTCCCTCCATGTGATATCGATTACACGATAAGATTTCTAGCGGTCTTAATAAATAAAAACAGCAAAATCGGAAAATTTCTGAAAAATGCAAAATTAATTCAGCGGTGCCAACTTTTTGAGAACGACCCTAAAATTTTGTGCAAGGTGACTGTCATCGGATGCCATTCAAAATTTTGGACGTATTTAGTTGCCAATGACTTGCAAAAATCACCAAACTTGTCAATATCAACTGGTAGTCCGCAAGATAAAACAACTAGTATTGTATGTATATCATCAAGAAGCAGATGAGGGATGCCTAGTATTTGTGCAAATATTTCTCGGTTTTTGTTAGACAATGCTGTACGGGCTGTTGCCATCATTTGTCGTCCCTGAATTGGGCCGCACTACATCAACCAGAAGTCCCATTTTCTGTCTTACTTCTTGCTGCACTTTTTTTTTTCTTTTCTTCCACAGTGATTGCCTGCGGAGAGTTGCGGGTGATCCTCCATTTTTTCACTTCCATTTTGTATCCCAGATGAAGCAAAAACTCTAAGACTCGAATCCAGGCGTGCAGTGGACTAATTCCAAACTTCATAAGCGATTCATCTACTGGCCTACAAAAAACTACATCCATAAATAATATTACAAATACTTGAACATGTAAATATTTATAAGTAAATATAATAATAACTAAGTAGGTAATAATTGGGAGTTTCAAATCAGTTTGAAACTCCCATTAGGTTTTATATGATAAACTCCTCCATTGTATTTGATTCGAAACGCCCAATTGGTTTTCGGGTACCCTATGTTTGATTCGAAACGCTAATTCAGGTTTTCACATATATTTTGATTCGAAACGCTCATTCAGGTTTTCACATATATTTGATTCGAAACGCCTAATCGGGTTTTTGGATATATTTTGATTCGAAACGCTCAATCGGGTTTTCACGTATGTTTGATTCATTCAACTGATTTTTCATCAAATTAACACGTAGAACTTACTTTAGGTACTTTATATGATAAGTTAATGTTAAAAAACAAAAGCTTAACACACATACACACTAAGTTGATCAGGCTCAGCATGTTTGTGGGTCCAAGACCCTCATAGCGCCCCCAGCCGCAACGACTTAGGACGACTATGGTGTTTTCACAACTTGCTGCGGAGGTGATCAAGCACCACAACAAGGACGGGCCACCCGGGATGCGTTAAGTTCCCAGTGGTCTTATGGCCGCATTTTACGTGAAGGTGTTGGTGGTTTTAGAGCCTCCCACCGAGGCGTGGATCATCCATGCCCACCACCGCATAGGCACAGAATCACCGGGACTTCCAAGATAACAAATTCAGCGGTTAGTAGCAAGGGTGATCAGGCCGAGCCACAGGTTGCTGGTGCATCCCTACCATTCCGCCGGTCGGTCGCAGAAGGTGGGAGCACGTCGGTTACTTATTTTGTGTTCTATATATATGATCGAATCTAAAAAACTTCGATAGCGCGATGCAGAACTGAACCTGTTTTTTGTCTATTTTGCCTGTAACATGAAAATTATTAGCATTTTTATTAGAATTGTAACATTCAAACATTGACTTTAATTTTGACCCCTACCAAAATATGGCTTACAATGAAGTTATCCAAAGACACAAGAAAATATTCTTTTATTTGATATTTACGCCATCTATAGCACGCGATGCAAGTTAAAAAGTTATTTGAAATGTAAATTACCTGCAACTCAATAAATCAGTCAGGGTGATTTGTTTCTTTAACAGGCCAAGTAAAGTCTACAATGCGATAAAATTTCATTTCATTGATTACCTTATTAAAATATATTGCATATGTGCAATTTGTGTGACGTAGTTGTGACAACTACATAGCGTAATAATTAAATTATAAACCGGAGCTAAGTTCAAATTTACTCCTTATTAATGTTCGTTCAAGTTTCAAATTTAAATGCGTCTGTAACTATATTATATCATTTCATAATCGAAGCGATGCACGCTGTTTCGAACTTGAAATATGATATTGTTTAATTGGTCGGGCGGTCATGCGCTCATCAAGCTAATAGTTTATTTGCATACGTGTCATTTAGAGTTCCGTATGCACGCGTTTGATATAAGTTAACTTATTAATAATAATAATAAATAATATGTTATGGAGTAATAAAACAAATTATTGATTATTTTTACATGCAATTTATTTTCACGATATCTATTTTATGTGCATAATAAAATATTCTAAATATGTATTTCACATATCTAGTTGTATTAATAACTAACATTGGCTAATCTTTTTACAATTTTATCAACTAGTCCTTCCGTGGCACTTAATATGTCATCATATTCGTCTTCAACGACGTACTGTACGGCAACCTCTGTAGACTCCTTGTTCAGTTCAAGATTTGATATAATGATTTTAATATTTCGCCTGCCTGTCCTATTTTTTTTAATAACGTAGGAGTTCAATCCGTTATCGATGATTTTATTTTTTCCGTAGCTCGTCTTCTTTGAGGGTTTCTTAGTTCGTTTTACAGCCTTTTGTGAAGAAATATCCGGAACTCGACTTAAATGTTCATTTTGGTACTTCAAGTATGCGTCTACATCTTGAGAGCAGGGGAAAGGGTCATCAAATGCAGCTTGAGTATAAAATGTTGACAGTGCTAGCTCATCAGAATCTTTTGAGTTGTCAATCGGTTGTGAACTGGATTTACTCTGTAAACAATATAATATATATATATATATATATATATTTACTTATTCACAAAACCTGAACTGCTAAAAGTGATATAAAAAGCAAAGATCGTTAATTTCAATGTTTGTGTGGACTTACCATTTTATTTAAAGTCTGTTAAAATAAATGTAAACGCAGGCAGTCACGAACGAAGTGTGTTTGTCTTAAAGTCAGCAGTAGGAATGGCTTACTCGCGCTCGAGCTTCATTGAATATGTTTGAGCGAGACGGAAGTTAGTATTCGATTTGTGACGTGCATATGCCGGTGTTGAATCACCGCGTTCTTTGAACATAGAGCGGCGGCTTTGAAATCGGCGGCGCTTGCGTAATAAATAACCTCTTAAATATGATACTTTTGTTGGTTACACATTTGCTTTCTTTGCATTATCAGCATCTGTGGTATTAAACCTTTAAAAAATCAACAATTTCCATATTTTGTAGTAAGAAACTATACGCGATAAATATTTAAAGGTTGAGAACTACTGCAAGTAGCATTTTAGCTAATCAGTTTTTACGTTCCAACTTAATTATTACATTATCTACGTTCGAGGAAGCAGCACTACAGTACAATAAAATAATGTTCGTAAGTTTTTATATTCTTGGTATTACTTACTTAAAACATTAAAAAGTGTAATTTATTTTTAAATTTATTGTTCTTTGCAGGTCAAACAAGGAGTACAACGCTAAAAGTTTTAAAGAGGAACAAGGTGATTCTGGGGACGATTCCACATCGAAGAGGTAATGTACCTATTATCCAAGATTTTATCAAGTTTATTTTATGTTTCAATTGCACTTTTATTTTTAATAAGATAATATGAAGTTGATGGTTAATTTCAGGGACCAACCAAAAACTCCAGCAAAAAGGAAACGCGCTTCTCGCGAACTGAAACCGGCCCCGACAACTGGTTGGTTTTCGAACGAGGATCAATGTGATTCTGTAGAGGAATTCACCAATAAAAGGTAATGATCTATTTTATGTAATCACATTTCCTCTCGATATTACTTTAACTACCTACCAAAATTTACCTAAGAGCTATGATATTAATTCTACCATTCATTTCAGTATTATTTTATTGTTAAATAGGTAAATACGTAATATTTAATTTCAGGACAAAGGCTAAATCCAACTCACTAACGAAAAAGGAAGGTGCTCGTCAATCGAAGCCTTCCCCTACAACTGGCTGGTCTTCGAACGAAGATCAAGGTGGTTCTGGGGACGAACTCACCAGTAAATGGCAATGATCTTTTTTAACTACACCAAAATGTACCTAAGAGTTATGATATTAATTCTAACATTCATTTCAGTTTTATTTTATTGTCAAATAGCTAAATACGTAATATTTAATTTCAGTACAAAGGCTAAATCCAAGTCATTAACGAAAAAGGAAGGTGCTCGTCAATCGAAGCCTTCCCCTACAACTGGCTGGTCTTCGAACGAAGATCAAGGTGGTTCTGGGGACGAACTCACCAGTAAATGGTAATGATCTATTTTAACTACACCAAAATGTACCTAAGAGTTATGATATTAATTCTAACATTCATTTCAGTTTTATTTTATTGTCAAATAGCTAAATACGTAATATTTAATTTCAGTACAAAGGCTAAATCCAAGTCATTAACGAAAAAGGAAGGTGCTCGCCAACCGAAGCCTGCCCCGTCAACTGGTTGGTTTTCGAACTGGGATGAAGATATTGAAGTGCCACGTCGTGTAACCAGCGCCGAGTCTCTAACATCGGTGCTGACGCGTCGCGTTCCCGGCGGCAAGGTGCGGCGTGTAGCTTCATTAACGGGTGACCTTTTTGTTGAGTTTAAACTTTATAATGTAGACGATATTCGAAATGTTTCACCACAAGTTCGTTGGGAGAAAGCCCTAATAAATTTAAAATATCGGGTTGATTCCAGTTCGCCTATCATAGAATTAAAAAATGTACTGAAAAATTGTAAGGAGGACTTTACACAAGAAGGAACCTTCTTTCCCGATAGAAATAGTTATTAATTCTGTTATAGTTTTTAAAAGTAGCTATTAAGATCCACCCAGTCTATTTTTGAGCTATTTTTCATTATTAAAATGAAACTAAATTCGGTATTTTGTTCCGTGTGTAATATAAGTGTTTCAAGTAAAACCCTATCTGCTCACTTGCGTACTAACTTACATAAAAATAATAATTCTATTCAATTAACCTCAGACATTGAGAAAATAAGCAGTGCTTTTCGTAATAGGATAGCGTCATATAGAGTACGAGGTCCAGATAGTAGTTGTCATGAGTCACCTGCACGGTTTCTGAGCACGGTTCGCGAGCGAGTTCGTCAAATTCTTGAAGCAAGGAGAGCCTCTTTTGGATCTATTAAAGCCAACTTTGAGTTGTTTGCTGAATTTTGTTTACCGAAAAATGATACATGTGAAATCAAATCCTTTGCTACGCAAAATATCATTTTAAATCAGAGCTCTGAATTTAACAAATATTCTCATTAATTGTGAATACTTTATGCAAAAAAATAGATGAATTTCAAGAAAGGGATAGTGGTTGGTGTTTTTTACGAAATCTTTATTTAGAAATCAACATTAACAAATACAATCCACTGAGAGCATCCGGTTTTATCGAATTGCCTAAAATGTTAAAATTGAGACGAGCTTGCGTTAATATTAAAAATAGTGACAATTTCTGTTTTTTATGGTGTATAATGGTAGCGTTATTTCCTGTTCAAAACAATCAGGATCGATTATCATCTTACCCGCATTTTGAAAACGTACTTGAGACAAAAAATATGACGTTTCCGGTTGGTCTCTTCGACATCAAAATATTCGAAAAAAATAACCAAAACATAAGCGTTAATGTTTACGGATTAAAAAACAAAACTGATATCGTGGGACCTCTGTACAAAACTGATAAAAAAAGGAAACACCATGTAAATCTTTTGATGTTGGAAAATGGTAACCATGCGCATTATTGTCTGATAAAAAATTTAAGTCGTCTCGTAAAAAAACAATTGACGAAACATAATGGACAAATATTTCTTTGCGAGGAATGTTTGATATTTTTTCACAATGGAGATAAATTAAACACACATGTGTGTGGGGGTGTTGCAACAGTTTTACCTGAAAGTGGTTCACATATTCAATTTAAAAAATTTGAAAGAATGCAAACTATGCCCTATGTTATCTATGCGGACTTTGAATCTATATTACAACCAATTACAAATAATGAATTCGATTCAAAATGTACAACATCATTACAGAAACACGTGCCAGCCGCGTTTGCATATTATATTGTATGTTCCTATGATAGTTCTCTCAACAGATATGTTAGTTATCGTGGGCGTGATTGTGTTACCAAATTTCTCGATTATTTGAAAATTGATATAGCTAGAATAAATGAAATTTATAAGAACCCCGCTCCTTTGAAACTCACAGAGGATGAAGAAAAGCGGTTTTTAGAAGAGAAATATTGTTTTCTTTTCAGCAAACTGCTATTAGATGATGCTGTCAGAGATCATTGTCATTTATCGGGACGATTCAGGGGTGCTGCTCACTCGTTTTGTAATCTTCAATTTCGTTTACCGAAATTTATACCCATATTCTTTCATAATTTGTCTGGATACGACTGCCATTTGTTCATTAAACAGTTAGGAGAAATGAATGGTAGGCTAAAAGTTATAGCAAAAAATAAAGAAAATTATATTTCATTTACAAAGTATTTCCAAACAGGCATAGACGAATTCGTAGCTGTTCGGTTTGTAGATTCCTTCAAATTTCTTGGAAGTAGTTTAGAAAAACTTGCGGCTGATTTAAATAATGAAGACTTCGTACATTTACATAGTTTTTTTCCAATCGAAGACCACTTTCTATTATTAAGAGGCAAGGGTGTATATCCATACGAATATATTACTTGTTGGAAAACTTATGAAGAGGAAGCACTACCTCCTCAACAATGTTTTTATAGCTCAATAACCGATTGTATTATATCTGACTTGGAGTATGAGCATGCGAAGCGTGTATGGAAACTATTTAATTTAAAGAATTTGGGGGATTATACAGACTTATACCTTAAGTCCGATGTGCTATTATTAGCTGATATATTCGAAAATTTTCGCAAGATGTCTATGCTGAACTACAAACTAGATCCCGCTTTTTACATGACAGCTCCGAGTTTAAGCTTTGATGCAATGTTACTGATTACCAATATAAAATTAGAACTCATAAATGATCTTGAAATAATCCGAATGATTCAAAAAGGTATTCGAGGGGGTGTGTGCCTTTGTTTTTCTAGATACGCGCATGCTAATAACAAATACATGCCGAATTATGACACTTCAGTTCCAGATTCGTTTTTGTTTTATATAGACTGTAACAATTTGTACGGTTTTGCTATGTGTAGTTATTTACCCTATGCTGATTTTAAATTATTAAATAAAGAAGAAATAGAAAAAAATAATTTCTGCGAAGTGCCCCATGATTCTATTTACGGTTATATATTAGAAGTAGATTTAGAGTATCCAGAATACCTACACAATTTACACAATGACATTCCATTTTGCCCTCAAAAGTATACACCTCCCGGATCAAAAAACTCTAAACTTATTCCAAACCTTTTTGATAAATATGAATATGTTATTCATTACGTACACCTGAAAACGTGCTTGAAACATGGTTTAAAGTTAAAAAAAATACATAGAGTTATAAGATTCAAACAAAGTCCGTTTATACAAGAGTATATTGAATTAAACACAAAGTTGAGAAAAAACACAAAATCAGAATTTCTAATGAATTTTTATAAACTCTTCAATAACAGTCTTTTTGGGAAAACCTTAGAAGCTATAGAAAATAGGACAAAAGTACTATTAGTTAATCAGTGGAATGATACTGCAAACAAAACTAAGAAAAAAACTAGTGCTGAAGTGTTAGTAGCACGACCTAATTTTCATAGTGCAAGTGTTTTTACTGATAATTTAGTAGCTATTCAAATGAAACCAGAAATTATTACTCTTGATAAACCGATTTATATTGGATTTTCTGTTTTAGAAATATCTAAGTCTCACATGTATGACTTTCACTATTCTCAAATGAAACCTTTTTATGGTCAAAATCTGAGTATGTGTTATACCGATACAGACTCTTATTTGTATTTAATAAAAACCAATGATTTATATAGAGACCTAAAATTGCATTTTCAACAACATTTAGATACAAGCAATTACCATGAGAATAATGTGAACGGCATACGTCAACGAAATAAGAAGGTACCAGGGTTATTTAAAGATGAAATGGGTGGTGAATTAATCACCCACTTTGTAGGTCTGAGGTCAAAATTATACTGCATTAAAACAGAAGAAAAAAAGTTAAAGAAAGCTAAAGGTACGAAGAAACATGCAATAAGGGATCTTGCATTTCAGGACTACGAAAATGTACTATTTAATAAAATAAATGTAAAGAAAAGGAACACTGTATTTAAGTCGTTAAAACATGAAATTTTCACACAGTCTCTTAATAAAGTAGCCTTATCGTGGAATGATGATAAACGGGTTATATTAAAGGACAACATTCATACCCTTCCTTGGGGACATAAATTAATTATCTAGATATACTTTATAGTTTTTACTATTGTTCTTAAGGCTTAGCTTTTATGTGTCAAACTATGTATACCTAGTTATATATGTTCAGGAATAAATACTTATCGTATATGTTCTTCTTTTATTTTAATCCTCTTTTTCTGTTTCCCAATGCTCACTTATTTATTTAGGTTGTGTTTTATAAACATCCGTTAGATTAAACCTCAAATGTTAAATTTTTAATGAAGTTACTAAAATTGAATCTCACATATTTACTAACGGACCCATAGAACCGAACCTTAATGAACGTATTGAAATGGTAAATAGGCATAATATTTGTAAATCAAACTTCCAAAAATTCTTAATTACGATTTTATTTCAAAATAAAATAATTTATGTTGTTGTATAGAGAGCAAATTTACAAATGAGAATATAATAATAAATTATTTTCAGAGTACCACTTTTGTATACACATAACATTTTTTAACGCACAAGAGCTTTTATGAATTAAACAATTATATGTAATGTGGTCTTTACAATATTTTTGATGCATAGATTGAAAATTAGGCAGACCTTTTTCACCTAAATCTAATACAGTACAGTTAGCACACAAGTCTTTAACCCATTTAACTTTTTCTAATCCTTTTACATATATTTTCTTGTTTTCCAAGTAGCTGGGAATCATTCTTTTAAATTCTCTATAATCAACATATCCTTCACGCCATAAAATTCCGAGGTTTTTCTCTACCCATCTCACTTGTCTTTTTTCGTTTTCCGTTAAAGTATAAAATGGGTATGGAGGTTTTATTGAAAATACTTGTGTATATTCATCTGTACTGTATGCAAATTCTTTAACAATAAATTCATTTTTATACGATTTAAATCCCTGAAGATCCACGAACAAACGGTCAGTCATCATGATATTTTTCGTGTAATGTTGCTTAAGGGTTTGTATTCTACAATACTATCATTCAGAATTAGACAGTACGCCGCAGTATTATCAGGAATATCCTGTTCACACTCTAGTTCGACTCTGACATCTACTGAACCTGTTTTCAAGGTTTCGTTTTGACGTGAACAATGGATTACAAAAAGAGGAACTATATCTTTAAAATCTTGCGGACTCAACAGCGGAGTTTGACCACGGTTATAATAAGACTGCTGAAATTTAGCGTACTGTTCGTATAATAAAGCATACCTTTCAGCTCCAAAACTAACATTTAAACTTTCATACGGAAAATAGTATGAATTTAAAAAAACTTTGACGTCTCTCAAATGACAATGATCAAACCATGTTACATCTTTGTTGGCCATATTTTTTCTATCCGTTTTTAATCCAATTATAACGTATCGTGGTTTTTCAATTTGAGATGAGGTTTTGATTGACCAAGAATGTTTAGAGGTTTTAGGTAAAAGCGGATACTCATACAGATCCCAATTTCTGAAAGCTATCTGAATAGCACGATCTTTTTCTAAATGTTTGAGTAAATTTAATCATTTCCGATCAGAAACTTTAATATGCGGCATACGCCATACTATTTTAGATATAGTAATATTTTCTATGTATTCATTTGTATTCAATTTTACGCTATTTAAATTACTATTGGATCTTAGAAGAATAAGTTCATGCTTGCAATTAATAATTATTTTCTTTTAATCCTCTGCAAAACCAAGAATCTTATTTAAAGGAACAGATATAGAAAATGACCCATGTGTAATTTTACTTAGTACCATCAACGTTCCAACCCCATAACTGTGACATAAACGATTCAAGTTCATTCATGGATACAAGAGACTTCATAGTTGTCGTAACTCCGGCGTTTTTAATTTTATCTATTTCAATCCCATTCAGTTCATATCGAATATCTTGAAACATATGTAGTATAGGGTTATTAGTTAAAAGAACACTGTTCACCTTTGCTTTTGTCTCTCTATTGAATACTGTAACGGTGCCTTCCACATAGAGAGTACTCACTGAAGGCAATACATAAAGATCTTGTTGGTTAATAGGTATACGGATTTCATCGTTCAAGTTAAAACTAGTTACTTAGGGTTTATATGAATGATATTCGTAACTTTCAATCGTCTCATCAAAGCTAAAAGGATCTGTTAAGTTAAGTATACTCATTTTAACAATCCAATGTTTCTTAAAAATTGTTTATTTTCCTTTGTAACTTTGTAGGTGTTCTTTCCTTGATAGCACAAAGATTACTAATATGTTTGTCGTGCGAGACTTCGCTTTTATTGAAATCTATCATTTTTTTAAAAGATGTAAATATATTTGAATCTCTTCACCTCGTAAATTAACTAAATTATCATTTCCGTCCAATATTCTTATTTTAAGAGAGCTCAAGTTTATTTGTGTAACAGGGAAATAAATTACGTTTTTCGGTGTTTCTATAATCCGATAGCCTGGTGGTACATTAGGCACAAACTCATGAATAATATGACTTGGTTTCCCGTTTACAAATGATCCGCTCACTATATCACATTCAACTCGCACTATAGTTGTAGACAGAATGGATACAGGAAAAGGGGACTCTGTTAATATATTAGCTTGAATAGTTTCTTTACCGAAACCTAATAAGTTACCGATCGAGTTTTCTTTATTAAAATACACATTTTTAGAACACAATATTGACGTTTTTAACGTATTATTATTACATGTCAATGAAAATGTGCATCCTTGCAGGTGTCTTTTGAGGTAATCGTCAAGGTCTTGGAGTTCGTATGACCCTTCAGGAATTTCTATTACTTCGTTTTTACCATAATAAAATTTATTGTTTCTATAGTCTATATTAGGTATAGAGTTAAAAGTCGACATATGTAACAATCCGCATTCATATTCACCATTCAGTTGAAAAGCTGGTGAATAATTAGTGATCAGGGTAGAAGAGGTCCCGGTTATAGATAAAGTGAAAGACATCGTGAGAATGGTAAGGTTTTTATTGTACAGAGATATTTAAACGGACACTCCAAAACTTTTTTAAATATTTTAAACATAAATGCCCGCAATTTACAGTGTTAAACTTTTGGTAAGTGTTATAGTTATAAAAAATATCATGATGTTTTAAATACCTTATTAATTCTATCGGTGGTTGAAGATCACCATAACTATTAAAATATTCACAATAATTGTTGTCCTTGACGTAGGCTACCCAGTGAGTCCCTTGGTTTTCAGAACTGTCTAAATTTATGATTCTACATTCTACTCTTTTTGGTTGTTTTGGCAAACTATCTCTCATATAAACACCACGAAAATGAGGTATTTCTTTAGAATACTTTAAAATATCTATATTATTGAGAGCACATCTGGGTAGCCTTTTATCTAGTTTTTTGTATGTTTTAAACACAATCCTTTGCCGTTCTTATACGGTTTAATATGTAAACCTTTTCCTATTGCAATAGATTCCATCATTTTGTTATGGCGTTCTGATTCGACTAAGTTTTTCTTTGCAGATTTATAATCCCCGACAGCTTTAGCAATCCCAGCAGCTCCTCCTGCCAAAGATCCTAACGCAGAAAGTCCAGCAAAGATAGGTATTAGTGGTAATATACCTCCAGATTTCGGAATCGGAATTAAACGAGGAACTCTTACTTTTTTGTTATTTACAAATATCTTTTTCGCTACAAGAAATGCCTGCTCGATCGCAGTGCCTTTATTTTTGGACTTTTTATTTTTCAATCCCTTGCGTATCTTTGAAACAAATTGTTTGAATGATTTTATCCCAGCACTAGCTTTTATTTTAGACTTCATCACTTTGCTAACTAACCATGAAGCTAGTTTCTCTCCTTTTCCTGTATTTTTAGACTTAAATCTCAGTTTAGCCATTTTATAAAGTTCTAAATCTGCACTGTGACGATCTGTTAGATTAGAATGTTTATCGTAAGCAATGTCGTGTTGCATACATGCGTTGTCCAAATCATTAATTCCTTTATCACCTCTTAGCAACCGTTTCTGCAATTATAGCCAGGTAAGTGCAGCTCAAACGATAAGTGATTAATAACACTGTTTAAAAGTCCTCTCCCTTTCATATCCAATATAATAATGTCAATTTTTAATACAGTAAAGTTAATAAATATACTCATACAATAGCATTTCTATCAATCCAGCTATTTTCGCTATCATTAAGCCCTAACCACTTTACATACAATTTTTCCCCTCTCTTTTTTATCACCTTTTCTATGAGGTAAACATCAG
Source organism: Acleris cristana (assembly GCA_948252455.1). Lineage (NCBI taxonomy): Eukaryota > Metazoa > Arthropoda > Insecta > Lepidoptera > Tortricidae > Acleris > Acleris cristana. Next base: position 3,466,143 of record OX411771.1, on the reverse strand, counting down.
GATGCTTCGTTTTCTGAAGTTCTTGTTCGTAAAATGAACCGAGTATTGTATTTTTTCGTTGATCTTCAATAAGGTAAGTAACTGGGCGAGTGTGATTTACATGTTTAACAGTAAATATTTCTGTCGACCAATTCGGTGTATAACCTTTATGAAAGGCACTTTTATACTTGCTTATGCGTACGTGATCTCCTATATTAAATTTATTTGATCTATTACTTAAATTGGATTGTGCGTTTTCTATGTTTTTCTTTACTTTTAACTCATTATCAAAATTAACATGAATAGGTTTAAAATTCGTTGTACGATGCATAGTGAGATTATAGGATTTAACTATATCACCCAAAGGTTTTCCAACCCATTTATAATTTCCAATGAAACTAAAATATTTGTAAAGTTTATTTTTGAGCGTTTTTATTAACATTTCAACAATCGATGCTTTTTTAATTGAAAACGTGGAATAATGATTTTTTTTTATTTTTTTTACATAACCATCAAATTCATTATTATTTAGGACTTACTGAGGTAGGTAAGTAAGTACTCAAGCCAGTCCAATATCTAAATACACTTTATTGAGATTTTACAATGTTTAATGTTCTTATTATTTACGTATTAGTTAGGCACTAGGGTCAAGATTAGTAGGCACGAGAATATCGTTAGTTCACAACACAGAATGACACAAAACACTACACATATAATACTGCGAAGCAAGACGCGAAGATGAGTTAGTAAGCGGAGCAAAAACGAGCGTGCATTCGCCGTCGAGTCTCGAGTGGCACTGGCGGGCGGCCGGCGCACGAGTAGCCGCGCCGGTACAGCGGGAGTCGACACGCAGCGGATTCACTTGAAGAAGGTTGTAGTGGCGTTTTGGTAAGTTTATTTACTTATTATTTTTATGTATATTTGTATGTCTATGTTGTTAATATTAACTTTATATTTCAGGAACGCCACAATACTCCCCCGCCGAGACCGTTTCACGGGCGATAGTGATCAGGTGTATGGACTATCCTGCTGCTTCGAGTCTTTCTCTCTGCGATTAGGTCTGGCGGTTGTAGCGGGCTGGAGCTTCGGGTGAGATAAGCAGGTTTTAACCGATCTATTGTGACAGTAGACTCCTTTCCTCGGATATCTAATTTAAAAGTCTTTGGGCTTCTTTCTAGGACTCTGTAGGGACCAGAATATGGCGCTTCGAGGGATCTTCGAGCTGGACCCTGGCGAAGATATACGGAAGAAAGAAGATCTTTTGGTATGTAGAATGCTTTGTTCGTGTGCCAAGACGCTGGTTCTGGGCTTAGGTTTACCATGTGTCTGCGCAGGCGGGAAGCGAAGTCGGACACATCCACTGTAAGGTGAGTAGATGGATTGAAGAACTCTCCTGGTAGTCTGAGGGGTTCACCATAGACTAGCTCTGCTGCTGATGTTTTGAGTTCTTCCTTCCAGGCGCTCCGGATCCCCAGGAGCACAAGTGGGAGGACTTCTGACCATTGGCTGTTGTTGTGGCACATTATTGCAGCTTTGAGCTGGCGGTGTAGGCGCTCCACCATTCCGTTGCATTCGGGATGGTATGACGTAGTAGGGGAGTGTTTGGCGCCAAGGACGGCTGCAATACTCTGGAACAGTTGAGACTCAAACTGCCTGCCACGATCAGTAGTGATTTTATGAGGGCAGCCGAATCGTGATACCCAGCCGGAGATGAAAGCTTGGGCACAGGTTTCCGCAGTCATGTCTGGCAGCGGATAAACTTCAGGCCAGCGGGTGAACCTGTTGATGATGGTTAAGCAGTACCTGTAACCAGATGAGACGCGTAAGGGACCAATGAGGTCCATATGAACATGGGCGAAGCGTTCGGAGGGAGTACGGATGGGATGTAGGGGTGCGGATGTATGAATTCCGAGCCCAGGTCTTGCAGTCGCGACGTATCCCAGGCCAAACGAATCTGTCAGCAATTAATTTGGCGGATGCTGATGTCCCAGGATGACTCAGATTGTGTAGAACGTCAAAGGCTTGCTTGCGGAAGCTCGGAGTAATGTATGGCCTCGGTGTACTCTGTGAAAAGTCGCAGTACAAGTTGACACCTTCTGTACTAGCCATTTGGAGTTTCAATGACGAACCTTTTGTAAGGAGCTCTTGCAGTTCAGGGTCTACACTCTGTTCGGCTGCAAGTGCTTTGTAATCGATAACAGCAACAGCGGTTATTCGTGAAAGGGCATCGGCGACTACATTGTCTTTTCCTGAGATGTGATGTATATCGGTGCTGAATTGAGCAATGTAGTCTAAGTAGCGATGTTGACGTGGTGAACAATTGTCGCGCCTCGTGGTAAACGCAAAAGTGATCGGCTTGTGGTCCGTGAACACCGTGAAGTCCCTGGCCTCTAATAAGTGTCTAAAGTACCTTATTGACTCGTAGATGGCGAGGAGCTCTCGGTCGTACGGCGAGTACTTCTGCTGGGCTGAGGACAGTTTGCGGGAAAAGAACGCCAAAGGTTGCAAAACGCCGTTGTGGTGCTGATGTACGGCTGCGCCAATTGAGAGATCAGATGCATCCGTTACCAACGAAAGCTTTTCGTCGCAGTTTGGATGGGCTAATAGTGCTGCTTGGCAAAGGCTCTCTTTGCAGTCTTCAAATGCCTTTAGTGAATCTCCAGTTATGTCCACTGGGTATGAGCCTTTTACTGAACCAATCAGGTAAGCGTTCAGGGGTGCTTGAAGACGGGCGGCGTTAGGTATGAAGCGTCTGTAGAAGTTAAGCATACCCAAAAATCTCCTTAACTCTTTCACAGTTTTAGGTGTTGGGTATGCTTTTATGGCATCTACCTTGGTTTCCAGTGGTTTTACGCCATCTGCTGAGATTCTGTAGCCGAGAAATGTGACCTCTGATGCCCCGAAGACGCACTTGGAGGTGTTAATGACCATACCGTATTGCTGGAGCCTTGTGAAGAGTTGACGGAGATGATCTTCGTGCTCTTCTTGACACGTAGAGTACACCAGGAAGTCGTCAAGATAGGTGTAGCAAAACTCCAAACCGCGGGTCATCTCGTCGACGAATCTCTGGAAGGTCTGACCTGCATTCCTGAGCCCAAACGTCATATACGGGAACTCGTAGAGTCCGAAGGGTGTGGTAATGGCGGTCTTCGGTATGTCATTTGGGCTGACTGGTATCTGATTAAACGCCTTTACCAAGTCAATAGTCGTAAATACCTTGCACCCTGCTAAGCTGTGCGTGAAGTCATGGATGTGACGAATGGGGTAGCGGTCAGGGACAGTGCGCGCGTTAAGCATTCTGTAATCCCCGCAAGGACGCCATCCATTGTCTTTTTTCGGCGCTAAGTGCAGGGGTGAGGACCATGAGCTTTCTGAAGGTCGAGCAGTTCCGTCTTTGAGCATCGAATCGAATTCTTCTTTGGCTATTTTTAGTTTGTCTGGTGCAAGGCGGCGAGGAGTACTTACGACTGGAGGGCCCGCCGTCGTCCGTATGTGATGCGTGGTGTCGTGAGTGGTTACTCGCTGAGATCCGGCTGGACGAGTGATGTCAGGGAATTGTCGCAGAATATCATGGTATCTTGATTCTCCGACGAGAGTCTTGATGGATGATATTGCATCTGACGAGAAGGCAGGAGTGGCTGGCGACTTGTTTGACGTCGTGCTGTCAATGAGGCGCGCTGGTTACGGCAGTCGACTATAAGATTAAAGTGCGATAGAAAATCAACGCCTTAGTGACGTCAGCGATTATAAATCGCCACGGGTAAGCGCGTCGCAGGCCAAGGTCCAACTCTAGGTGTGCGCAGCCGTAAGTAATTATAATTGTGCCATTTGCGGCGTAAAGCTGGAAGTCAGTTTTGCTTTGACGCGACTTCATTTCCGATCGAGGGTAAACGCAGACGTCGCTTCCTGTGTCGATAAGAAATTGTATCTTACTCCTCCTGTCTGTAACGAATAGGCGGCCGTTTCTCGTAAGGCAGTCGTTTTCGGCCACTTCGGGCTGCCTTGTTAGTTTTCCGGCCTATACTCACATGGGTGAGTGCACCTGGTGGCCTGTGCGCCGAATTTGCGGTGGTACCAGCACACGCCGTTTGTGCGAGTTTGTCCAGCTAAAGCTTGCTTTGACCTGTTACCTGTTTTGTAGGTTCTGTTCTCAGGGCGGGAGTTTTGCTGGAGCACGTGACACGTGATTGCGGCCATTTGCCTTGATAGGTCAGCCAACTGTAAGGACATCGTTTCCATAGCATTGCACGGGGGTGGGGCAACATATGGAGTGAGTGCTGACGACGCAGACGGCGTAGGCGCAACCTCTGAGACCTGGAAATTAGGCGACGCGATGTCTTGAATTTTATCAGCTAACTCAGCAAGCTTAGTAAGAGGCATGTCGGGATGAGAAGCTACTATGGTCTGCAAGTTTACTGGAAGGCGGTTGGTCCAAACTGTTCTTATGAAATTTTCTGGTATTTTATTGGGCCCAGCAAGATGCAGTAAGTGACGTAAAAACTGAGTTGGTTTTCTGTTTCCCAGCTCTTCGTGCCAAAGCAGCTGTTTATCTTTTTGCTCTTGAGAAGCGGACAGTCGGCGTATCAATTCGGCCTTGAGAGTTGCGTATTTATTTTCATCGGGGGGATTCGTTATAACATCCTCGACCTCTGCTGCGAATTGATGGTCTAAGTGTGATGTGACATAATAAAATTTGGTCGTGTCTGATGTAATTCCCGAAAGCACAAACTGACCTTCAATCTGAGCGAACCAAAGTGCTGGTCGTTCTGGCCAGAATGGGGGAACCTTTACTCCTACACGAAATAAAATTCCCTGCTGATTCGGAGAAATTTCAGTTTCGGTATTCTGCGCCTGGGTTGTAGACGGTTGCGAAATGGGCGGGGCCGCGCCATTTTTGTCACCTTGATTCTCGGACATGTTCTTAATCGACGGGTCACCAGTTTAGGACTTACTGAGGTAGGTAAGTAAGTACTCAAGCCAGTCCAATATCTAAATACACTTAATTGAGATTTTACAATGTTCAATGTTCTTATTATTTACGTATTAGTTAGGCACTAGGGTCAAGGTTAGTAGGCACGAGAATATCGTTAGTTCACAACACAGAATGACACAAAACACTACACATTATAATACTGCGAAGCAAGACGCGAAGATGAGTTAGTAAGCGGAGCAAAAACGAGCGTGCATTCGCCGTCGAGTCTCGAGTGGCACTGGCGGGCGGCCGGCGCACGAGTAGCCGCGCCGGTACAGCGGGAGTCGACGCGCAGCGGATTCACTTGAAGAAGGTTGTAGTGGCGTTTTGGTAAGTTTATTTACTTATAATTTTTATGTATATTTGTATGTCTATGTTGTTAATATTAACTTTATATTTCAGGAACGCCACAATTATAAAACTCTGTTCCTAAGTCTGTCTGTAAGTTTATCGGTACTCGTTTTGATGATTTAATAATTTTTTCGAAAGAATTTTTTATTTCTAATTTCTTTTTGGATTTTGTTGGAATACACCATGCGTACTTTGAAAAGGCATCAATTACAACCAAAATGTATTTATATCCTCTATTTATCTTATGTAAATTTTGTAAGTCAATCAAATCCGCTTGCCACAAATCATCAATTCCTTTTAATAAAACTGCTCGTCGTTCAAAGTTTTTTCGCGCTGATCTGTGTATCTCGTTCACGACTTGCTGCTTTACCATTGTTTAATTTGTTGAAAATGTCGTCTATTTCCTTTTTTGTATAAAATTTTAATTTCAACTGATTTGCCAACTGATGAATTTGAGAATTTATAGTATCAAACATAGAATCTATATACTTCTTTCGATAAAGGTTCTGAACAAGGTGATCGACGTACAGCTTATTAACGGCATCATCAGGTGACAATGGATCCGCAAGTCCCTTTAATCTTTTTGATTGTAAATCGAAATGTCCTTCATCTGATTGGAGCAAAGCATTATTTTTAAGTTCAGAAACTTCAGATACACGCAGGCGTTTATGAAGATGATGTCCGAATTTGTCTATATTCATTTTATGATATATTTGTACATCAAAAGTTCTGCCTTGACTAACAATAACAGTAAAGTAACTGTTTTATATATGAGCATTGTCAACTAATCCTGCTTCTTGCAGTTCTTCAATAACAGACATGATTTCATTATCCAATCCTGTATTACCAGCTTCACGAGAAGCTATAAGCAATTTTAATCTTTCTACTAATTCGTTTGTGTTGTCCCAATATACATATGACACATTGTTTTGAACTCTTTTCATTGTCGGTAATCCCTCACCACTTACTAATCGTTCCTTGGCTAATTTAAAAAGAGGTCTTATTATGTACAAGTATTTCATACCTTTGTTGCTTTTTATTGGTTTATTAGGATTAAAATCTCTTCTATGTGCATTAGTTTCTAATAATAAAATTTTATAATCGCGTTTATCATCCTCAGTTATAATATCTAAATCCGGTACTTTCTTATATAACAATTCGTATAAACCTGGCGTTAAATAGTAAGTACGGCCATTTACTTTAAGTTTTTTGTCACTTGTAGTGTATACCGGACAGGATCCCAACATTTGCTTGTCCCGTTCCGTTCGAACACCAAAAGGTATATTTAAGTTGGTAATATATTGCTTTTGAAATTGAGGATCATCACGAGGAGATGCATAAGATTCACTCGTCTTAAATGATATATCATTTACTAAATCCTGATCATTAATATGTTCACTTTCTACTCCATCGCTTGCATCACTTTGATCATCGTTTGATATGTCATCCCCATCAAGACTAGATTGTGAAGAATTCCTCACAACCGTTTGATCATTAATAGATTGCTTCTTTTCTTCACTAGGGCTAAATTTAAATCTTTTTACCGACTTTCTCCATTGCAATCCGTTATCAGAATCATTATCATTAGTATTTAAATAATTATTCTCATTTTTAACTTTAACTATTTCATTAAGCAGTTCTGTTATTGGTTTCAATACTGATGCCATCATCATTTCATTATCAGTTTTCATATTACGAATCAAACTAACTTTCTTTTTAACGGCTTTGATAGATTTAAGTACTTTTTCTTTCAAAGTTTTCTCGTCACTGATTTTAAGGTTCATGTCTGATCTTAATGGTTTCCTATGAAGCAATAAATGTTTCATTATGATGCAATATGTATTATAGTTAATCCATAATGATAAATGTGTCAAAACCCATTCTATAACATCCAAAATTACGACTACAATCTTTATTTATAACCAAGTAGTTATATGGCAGTTTCCATACTTCAGCACACATTTCTCGAAACTGAGACCAAGACATATCGCTTCCAACGTGCTCATCATAAACATGACGTAAATGAACATCATCTTGCTTAAAAATAATTATTAAATTGGCGTTATCCCTTATTAATTGTTTTGGTACTTTACTGTACGTTTGATTCAAGTAGAAACTATCAATATTTTTATGTCTTCCCATTGCAAAGTAATCCCTTATGTTGTTTTGGTTTTCACAAGCCACATCGTCAAATATCATGATCGAGTTAAAGTCAGCTTCGTTCGGACTTAATACTTCATCATTTCCACTATATTTTTGAAATTTAACTTCGGGGACCATCATTAATACTTTTTCTAAAAATTGATACATAGGTTGGAAAAGGGTTTTTGAGTAAACATAAACATTTTGGTACCGTAACCCTTGTTCATGAAGTAAAAGACCAACAATTAAATTCGTTTTTCCACAATTAGAAGGACCGCAAATGATACTGCGAATAGTGTCAGGTAAAAGTTTACCATGACGTAAACTACGCGTGTTGCAAGTTGAACAAACTACATCCAACTGCAGGCTCTGATTTTGTTTCACAAACTTCATATTTCTTCAAAATTAATCAAGCAACGCATACGTTCTACTTGCAAGGAAGGCTTATTCCAACTAAGGTAAGTCGCGAGTAGTGAATGACTTCGAAGAAGGTTGTTCGAACGGTAAATGAACCACTATAGGTTTCGAATAATCATAAGTAACTACTCGTAAGTGCATTTGACTCACATTACAATATTTTACCAAAATCGAATGAAGCGATTTAAAGACCACGTGTTAATTTACATCTCATCAACGTGATTTGGCGTTTCAAATCAAACATACGTGAAAACGTTATTGAGCGTTTCGAATCAAAATATATGTGAAAACCTGAATGAGCGTTTCGAATCAAACATAGGGTACCCGAAAACCAATTGGGCGTTTCGAATCAAATACAGTGTAGGAGTTTATCATATAAAACCTAATGGGAGTTTCAAACTGATTTGAAACTCCCAATTATTACCTACTTAACTAACAACTAGGTATGAATTATTTTCTCACTGTTCACTAATACAGCAGACCCTCTAATTTTTTTCATATAGCTAAGCACACATAGTTAAGAGTTCCAATCTAGATCTAAACTGTAACCCTGTCTCAATATTCTTCTAATACTTCTAATTCTGACTGTAATTTGTTTTGTGAACCAAATAAATAAATATATAAAATTATTTTGTTAGGTGTCAGCCCTAGTGCAAAAATTTAAAAAACCTGTAACTTCTGGATCCTATAAGATTTGGATATGATTTAATCAGGAAGTATTTTTAAAGACTTAAGAAAGAGCTTTGTGTAGATACTGAGACCGTTTAAATAAGTCCATAAAATTAAAGTAATGAAAATATACGTTTTATCGTGTAACTGCCGTTATATACACGATATTGTTGTTTTTATTTCGTCATAATATAGCTCATTTAACGTATTATACGAATACAATGAGAAATACAATGAAAAATGAGCATGTCTAAAGTTATAGCGATTTCTATGGTTTTTCTGGAAACCATATAAAATAATTAAACAAATTGTATCTCAATTACCATGAGAAATTGACACACGGGAGTGCTACTCTTTGGTTCAAAATGATTTCCTAGATTGAGTTATTAGATAATAAGCAAATAAAATGAGGATGTCCGTTTTTCGGGTCAAAAAACATACCGTGAATCCGTCACAACTCACTCACAAAAAAAAACCCTTGAACTTTTTTTACACCATTTAGGCCCGGTTTTATAATCCGTTCGAATATAGTTGCTTGAAGTGCACGAATTTTCTAAATATTATTCCTTTAGGCCACAGGTCTTCAGACAAAAACAAAGGCACCTTGTTTTCATTCACAAAAAACTTAAACGCGTTGTGCTCTTTCTTATGTTTTATATTATTTTTTTCCAAGGAAATTATTTCCTGCGTCTTATGCTTTATATACTCTATTATATCTCGTTCATTCGTGTCCTTATGCACATTCGAAATAAAAATAGGTGTTTTACTTTCTGCTGATTTAAATTTCCCCACTGTATCACAGGAGGTCCCCCTTTTACCAGCGTATCTATAACTAGACCTTTTACGCTTCGTTTTCGTTGGCAACTCGTTATTGTTTTCATTATTCGACGATTGGCAGGTAGGCACAGACTCGGATACTGGCGAGTCGCGCCGTGGCGGAATGTCATCGCCCAGCTGTTTGTTCGCCGCGGCCAACGGTTGTTCTGTACGACTTACTACAAGCGACTCCTTGCGCCCAGCCGCCATAGCATAACTTTTATTCAACGTATGACATCCTGGGGTCCTTATTGACTTGTTGGGCAATTCATCTGTTGACTTTGTTGGTATTGTCACCGTTCTATACAAAGAGGAATCCATTCTCTCTTCCGACGAGTCCCGAAAGTGCGACAATCCAAGCCCCACGCTTAGTATTTACGTTGCACACAGGTGTTCGTGGCAACGACGCGTATTTCATGTCGTGAACCTCCGCTTGGAGTTCCTCAATTTGGTTAACTGTGGCGTACGTCGCTTTAATCACCTCCATCTCATTTTGAAGCTTTGTGAGATTCCTTAGCATTTTTGTGCAGTCCAGGTGATCAAAACTTATAGGTGGCAGCCTGTCAAGTTGTCGCGCAACAAATACCGGCAAGCTATCGGAATCCGCACATTTTAGCACTGACACTATATCCTCCAAGACTCGCACTTCTTTACCGCTCCCTTGCCTCATTATGTTGCGCTGTCCCGTTGGTACGGATTCGAATAATAACGTTTTAGACTTCTTGATTTCATCACTAGTGAACGCCGATTTACAAATGTTCAGTAAGGTGGGCTCGTCCACTATCGACAGCTTATTTTGAATGTATGATAACATCTCGTCGATGACGATGTTACACGCGTGTGTTTAATGGTAGGATCTCAATAAGTAAGATATCAAATATATATTTATTGTATAAAAGTTATTTCATATTTAGGAAGTACAAGAATACTGTTTTTACATCCACTTTTGTAAAAATAAATCTTAAAAAGATTAGTAAAATAAATAAAAAAGGATGTATGATATCAATAATTCAATAATTACTACACTTATATTAAATTAATAACGTTGAGTAATGTTTAAAAATATAAATGTGATCTACTACATCTTTTGTTAAATTTTAAACAATTAGATGCATGTTAAAACTATGCTAATTTTGTAGAACTAATAATAACCTAACCTAACTAATAATAAAGAGATGACTTGCCATTATTACAATAAAAAAGCGTTTTGAATGTAAAATCCCTTTCCATTGTTGATAAATGTTACTTGGTTTTTTCTACTCGCGTCAAAATGTTTTTTCTTTACTTAAAGATATATATATATATATAATATATATGTGTAAATATGAAGATCAAAAAATTACTCTTTTGTCATTCTTAATACTTTATTGTATGAATAAAGAGTATTCAATAAATATTTTAAACTTTAATTCCTTAATGTAACATTACGTAACACTGAATCTAATATATAAAAGAATAATTCTACTAATATTATAAATATGAAATAAAAATTAAATGGACATAACTCCGTTTAAACTGATCTTTTAACTGCTGGATTTTATAAAGATCCGTTAGATCAAATTTCGGTCAGGAATGTAAAAACTTGTATGAAGTTACTAAAATTTTATCTGACATATTTACTAAAGGAGATTTATAAAACCGGGCCTAAATGGTGTAAAAAAAGTTCAAGGGTTTGTTTTACACCATTTAGGCCCGGTTTTATAAATCTCCTTTAGTAAATATGTCAGATAAAATTTTAGTAACTTCATACAAGTTTTTACATTCCTGACCGAAATTTGATCTAACGGATCTTTATAAAATCCAGCAGTTAAAAGATCAGTTTAAACGGAGTTATGTCCATTTAATTTTTATTTCACATTTATAATATTAGTAGAATTATTCTTTTATATATTAGATTCAGTGTTACGTAATGTTACATTAAGGAATTAAAGTTTAAAATATTTATTGAATACTCTTTATTCATACAATAAAGTATTAAGAATGACAAAAGAGTAATTTTTTGATCTTCATATTTACACATATATAATATATATATATATATATATATATATATATATATATATATATATATATATATATATATATCTTTAAGTAAAGAAAAAACATTTTGACGCGAGTAGAAAAAACCAAGTAACATTTATCAACAATGGAAAGGGATTTTACATTCAAAACGCTTTTTTATTGTAATAATGGCAAGTCATCTCTTTATTATTAGTTAGGTTAGGTTATTATTAGTTCTACAAAATTAGCATAGTTTTAACATGCATCTAATTGTTTAAAATTTAACAAAAGATGTAGTAGATCACATTTATATTTTTAAACATTACTCAACGTTATTAATTTAATATAAGTGTAGTAATTATTGAATTATTGATATCATACATCCTTTTTTATTTATTTTACTAATCTTTTTAAGATTTATTTTTACAAAAGTGGATGTAAAAACAGTATTCTTGTACTTCCTAAATATGAAATAACTTTTATACAATAAATATATATTTGATATCTTACTTATTGAGATCCTACCATTAAACACACGCGTGTAACATCGTCATCGACGAGATGTTATCATACATTCAAAATAAGCTGTCGATAGTGGACGAGCCCACCTTACTGAACATTTGTAAATCGGCGTTCACTAGTGATGAAATCAAGAAGTCTAAAACGTTATTATTCGAATCCGTACCAACGGGACAGCGCAACATAATGAGGCAAGGGAGCGGTAAAGAAGTGCGAGTCTTGGAGGATATAGTGTCAGTGCTAAAATGTGCGGATTCCGATAGCTTGCCGGTATTTGTTGCGCGACAACTTGACAGGCTGCCACCTATAAGTTTTGATCACCTGGACTGCACAAAAATGCTAAGGAATCTCACAAAGCTTCAAAATGAGATGGAGGTGATTAAAGCGACGTACGCCACAGTTAACCAAATTGAGGAACTCCAAGCGGAGGTTCACGACATGAAATACGCGTCGTTGCCACGAACACCTGTGTGCAACGTAAATACTAAGCGTGGGGCTTGGATTGTCGCACTTTCGGGACTCGTCGGAAGAGAGAATGGATTCCTCTTTGTATAGAACGGTGACAATACCAACAAAGTCAACAGATGAATTGCCCAACAAGTCAATAAGGACCCCAGGATGTCATACGTTGAATAAAAGTTATGCTATGGCGGCTGGGCGCAAGGAGTCGCTTGTAGTAAGTCGTACAGAACAACCGTTGGCCGCGGCGAACAAACAGCTGGGCGATGACATTCCGCCACGGCGCGACTCGCCAGTATCCGAGTCTGTGCCTACCTGCCAATCGTCGAATAATGAAAACAATAACGAGTTGCCAACGAAAACGAAGCGTAAAAGGTCTAGTTATAGATACGCTGGTAAAAGGGGGACCTCCTGTGATACAGTGGGGAAATTTAAATCAGCAGAAAGTAAAACACCTATTTTTATTTCGAATGTGCATAAGGACACGAATGAACGAGATATAATAGAGTATATAAAGCATAAGACGCAGGAAATAATTTCCTTGGAAAAAAATAATATAAAACATAAGAAAGAGCACAACGCGTTTAAGTTTTTTGTGAATGCAAACAAGGTGCCTTTGTTTTTGTCTGAAGACCTGTGGCCTAAAGGAATAATATTTAGAAAATTCGTGCACTTCAAGCAACTATATTCGAACGGATTATCCTCTGTTAACGGTCAACATAAGCAACAAAATGAATAAAACACACAGATTTGTGACTTTCAATTGTAAAAATGTTAAGCGTTCTGTTGATGAATTTGATGATATATATTAACAAGTAGTTTATAAGAATTTATGTACTTACCACAGAATAAGTAATAGTACAAGTACAGAAGCGACTCTCTGTGACAGCAAACATGCGAATTTAAACCTACTCAGAACGCGTTAACAATAATAATATATTGCACGGCATGGAAGTGACCTTGGTTACATTTCTGCGATCGATAGTGGGGGCGCTCCTAACGAGGCATAATGCACCTTAAATCTGCGCCGCGAGAGTCTGTATTTTTTCGCCCGTCATGAGCTTTACTGACTCCGCCCACTTCGCAGGGCCGGCAGTTTACTTTTGTTCTGTGGCAGTTGTGAGAAAAAAGAACTCCTACAAAAAGTAATACCCACTTTATTCTGGATGTCATAGAAATATGCAACTAATCTTAAATAATTATTATCTACTTGATACAATTAACATAAAATGTAATATTCCTTTATTGAAAAACATAAGATAACATCAATCTTCTCAAGACAAAAAATTATGAACTTTTTTCCGAACTACTTCAAAAATAACAACCACTTTATTCTTAATGTCACAAAAATATGCAACCAAATAATAATCATCTACTTAAGACAATTAACATAAAATATTCTCTTATTGTAAAAAATAAGATAACATCAATCTTCTCAAGACCAAAAATAATTACTTTTTTCCTGAGTACTACAAAATGTAACAACCACTTTACTCTGGATGTCACAGAAATATGCAACCAAATAATCATCATCTACTTAAGACAAATAAAATATTATTCAAACTAAACACTTATTCTTCTTAAACTTTAACCGTAAGATTTAATAGGAACATAGACTCAGTCTCTTTAGAGATAAAATTATCTAAAAAAGGTATTCTTCAAAAATATTAAAGAAAAACATAACAATCAGGCTTAATTGGTCTTAAACTTATTTTTATGGTTCAAAGTCACCATCCGGTGAACACTCAGGACAGGTGAAGAAGGCTGTATCAGTTTTAATGCAGTGGATTTGTGCCCATTCATGACATACGATGCATTGAATCCAATCTTGGCCACTCTTGTCATCTATATAGAAAGCTCCACAAATAATACAATAACAATAATCAGATTCATTTGTACGTCTATTTTCTTTGTTAGCTTTCCTTTTCGTTCTGGTTTTACATTCCTTCTTTGTTGTGATTTTCTTTATTTTCTTGTCCGTCTTGGTTATTTTGGTCACTTCCTTTTTTTCTAATCTCCCATTTTCATTCAATTTCCTTTTCTTTCCTGGTGTTACTTCTCTGTCACGAAATAGTTCTTTGGGATCTATATCTATGGTTGGCATTTGGAGTAAGCCATCAGGGTCGTCTATGTTCAGCACAAGATCACTCGTCGGACTCAAGACGTCATCAGTCATGTACCGCGGGTTAATAATGCGAGGACTTTCATTGGCTCTTGTTTCAGAGTCAGAATTTCCAAATATTTCGTCGACTTCTGCTCTTTGATTTGCACAATATTTTACGATACCCATCCGAAAGTGCTCGCATTCGTTACAACAAAAACAGTTTAAAGTTTTCATCACAATTTTTTTCGGAAAGTCTGCATTTCCCTGCACTTGGTGTACCCGCAAAGTGCCTTTAAATGAATTCAGAAGAGGCTGTTCTCTTGAAAGAAGTGTCTCCATTTTTTCAATATTGTTTTCATTTACTGTAAACAACGTAATGTTTGGGCAGCGATCCTGAATTGCTCCACAAAACTGCGTTAAGTTCATTACGTCGCCACCTGATGCTACGATGCTGTCAGCTTTTCTTTTACATGTGGCACCCACTCCATCTGGCGCACCCTTGCCATGTCCAGCCTCGTGGTAATTCCATGTCCATGTTAAAAAATTTGGCTATATCTTAGAAATTTTGCATGCACGCACATAAAACATGAGTTTATTCCGATATTGGGTCACTGGACCATCACTGACAAAATGAATGTTTTCTATTTTTTGCTGGTAGCTCATCGAGGACAGGTTGTAGGTGGGCCTAAATGGCTGGTACGCTGTGCGACAAATTAGTGGAAGTCGTGCAATATGATCTTGTAGAATTGTGCAAGTAAACTACCACAGTATGTAGTGATATTTATGTCCGCGACCCTCCAACATGGAAAGACTGGATCTCCTCGTTATATTTTGTTGAATTTTTTTCTGAAAAGTCCATGTGAACCGTGTCTTCTTCGCTTAGCGATTCTTTAAAAAAAATTAAACACTGGTACTGGTGCATGATATTTCTTTGGTGAACGAAAATTTTGACCAGTGTATCTTTTAATTTCTGTATAAAATCTCCAGTACACATTTCTGATGTATTTTTCTTCTGTTTAACGACCGTGCGTTCCTTTTTAGTCTTTGGATCAGTCAGTCTCTCGTGTAGCTTCCCATTGCTGATATTTGACCGCCGTTGTATTATCAATATTTTCAGACAATGGGATAGATTTTTCACAACAATTATCACATATTCGTTCCAAACAACTTTCGTCGTATCGGTTATAGCAAACTTCGTTTAACAAGTTCTGATAGCTTGAGACTTTAAGCACTTTAGCCATATACAATGCTTTTATCAGAAGCTCGAAGTTGATGTGCATGACACACATGCACGTATCACGATCAGTTACTTTTGGCATGATAATCCAAAAGGGTGTAAGTCTTGCAAACATCGCATAGCCTATTATAGCAGTTCCAGTCTTCAAAAATTCTTCGTGTAGGTTCCAACCTGTATAATTTTTGCTTCTTTATCTTATTGTTCTTTATATACTCTTTTTTTCCTGCACCCAGTCGACTATACGTGCCATCTTCTAAAAAATCTTTCACTAATTTTGCAAGGCATCTTTTTACTTTCATTTAGTTTTCTGTTTCTGACTATTCCATATTTTTTTATAAGTTACTACGTTCTTATTGATTCTCCATATTTTTATTTCTTTGTTTTACTACAGATCCCAGAAGTAATTTGTTCGCTAGTTGCTTTTCTTGTTTCGTTTTAAGGTTAGTCATGTTTTCGGTAATCTGCTGTTCTATTATATCTCCAAATAACGCTTTTTTTATAACTTCAGCTCGTGTGTCAGGATTTTTAGCCATTGGCGTCATTTTAGAATTTGGGATAAGCTGTCTTTTTCTCTTTATATAACTTGCTTACTCTTTTTCGCTATTTGTTAAGTTTAGCTTGCAGTATCTTAATTCTCTCTTCTTTGTCTTTCAAAACTTTATTTCGCTTACCTCTTTGTATAAAGGACCTCTGCCTAGCTACAACCAATCTGTGCGACTGTGGTACATGTGGCGTTGGTGAGTGAAGAATCGAAATCTCATCGCACAGGCTTGAAGGTGTATTAGCTCTCATAAAATCAACAGAGGCTTTTTTGCAGCACATTTCTTTTTATAGTATTTACTAGATCTCTCCCGCCATGATTTTCTAGATTGTCGTTTATCTCGTTCCGTTATTTCAGAAATAATTTTTCGTACACCTGTAGCTCTTTCCTTTAAATATTTTTGTTTGTCCTTTTCTTTATACGCGGCCAATTTTTCCGGATCTTTTTTAATTCTAGCGTACCTTTTTCTCTCATTTTCTCTTTTTTTTCTTAATATATCTTCTCTAGTCTGCGATTTGGTTTTGGGTTTACCCATGTCGCTGCTGTAAAAAAACTTTAGAATATTACAGCTCTTAAATACAATAAAATAAATAAATAAATATCACAGGACAATCTCAAACTAAGTTCAAGGCTTGTACTATGTGCACTAGGTAATGATAAACATACATAATTATATATGAAAACATCCATCACTCAGGAACAAATACTTGCGCTCATCACACAAATATTTGCCTATACCGGGAATCGAATTCATTTCCACTACTAGGCTAAACGCGTTAAATTCTTGCCAAATATAATATGTATATAAAATAAAACAGCAAACAATAAAATTATGAAAATCAAAGTAAAACCAAAATAATTATTATCAAACGACACCGTGATGTTCTTTCTTTTAGAATTAACAGCCACAACACATGTTGTTATCACTTCCCTGGGGTGCTTTCACTTCCCTGTGTACCTATGTATTTCCAGGGAAGTGATATTTTAAAAGATTTTCCCTTAAATCTTGACGATGGCTTTATTTTATTACAAAAACAATATCCACGAATCGTCCGTGCAATTACAGAAATACTAGCAATGTAATGTAATATTTGAAAAAAAATAATTGTAATTACGTACCATGTGAGTCAGAATTTGTCTGACCCGAACGCGGCAGTCTCCACTAAACACACTGGCACTACTAACCGTTGATCGGGTGAAACAAAACAAAGCCGTTTCTATGCTGTCTTCACCTCTCTCTTTCTATCGCCCGAGCGGCAACCTTGCGTACTATTCAATTTCAAGTTGATTTTAACGAAGTTTTAGGTGCCAGGGAATTGATAATTAATACGTGTCGCCTTTGTTAATTCGACAAAAATTCAGAGAAAAAAAGGAACTGTGAAAACTTTTAGCCTTTTCTGAGTAACATATACATTTGATTATTATATAAAAACAACATTATTTTACGAAACTGCTTTTTTAACCTTATTACGTGGATTTACATATTGGATTTAGGAATGTCGCCCAATAGGGAAGTGATATTTTTGACTACTTGTAAGTAAATTTTTCGTAAAAATATTCGTTTGAGACGGATAATTTTAAACGACTAATTAGATACCAATGTAAACCTTTATTTAATTTTGTCACGTAACACATTCATCAATAAAATATTTATTTACAACCTGAGCCAATCAAAATTCCTTAATTTAGAGAACTAGCCATTTACGTTGCATGAGATTAGTTAAATTTTAATTTAATTCCAATATACTTAAGTAATTAATAATTGATACTTATAATTTAATACGAATATATTAATAAATGATTATGTTTGTAAACAATTAATATACCTGTGGAGTTATTACATAAAATAAACTAACACCTGATAAGGTAATATAATAGACTAAGTCGCGTAATATTTTGAACGAAATTTACGTGTCCCTGGTACAATCTGTCTTGGTGTACTGCATCCCAGTCTGGGGAGGTGCGACAAAGACTCGATTTCTTGACCTAGAACGCGCACAGCGTGCTCTGATAAAAGTAATGTACTTCAAAAAAAATAGGTACCCCACTGAAACCTTATACCAGATCAGCGACCTCCTGTCAGTCTGAAAACTTTACATATTGCAAACTACCCTAAAAGTACATAATACTATACCGTATAATGCAAACTATACACACAAAGTTGCAAAAACACCAAAAACAAGAACTAGATTTGCTACAGTATCAGATGCTAACAGATCGGCACATATTTACAACAAAATTAATAAAGAATTAAGTAGGTATCTATACTAAAACTTACCAGGAATGTGTGCATAATATGCAGTATCTCATCTTTCACTCTTATTCTAGCCGCATTCACTCGCTTCACATTGCGTCCCCTTACTTCTAGAACCGACTAACTGCATGAAGTATAGTTTTGAGAAAAACGCATTTAAAGGTTTAAGTGTTTAAATGTATAGTTAAACCCAATTCTAAGTAAATGATAATTGGGATTTTATTACGAGAGGTTGATAGTAATCAAAACTGTACGTAAGAAATTAGTTATTTTTTTTGTATCTTTTAAATTAATAAGCAGTATTAATTCAAAGTCAAACTTTTTTACTTATGTAAATTACACTTTGTACTAGGAAAATATTGAAAATTGTGGTTAATTTTGCAGTTATCGTAGTTTATATTATAGTCACGAGTCAGTTAGTTCGTTTTGGCTGTAGAGAATATGATGTTTCAGAATTAAGTGCACTTAAAATGCTAATATGTTACTAGTATGTTTTGTCATGTAACTAATTTTACCGACTGCCTCACCCATACAAGATAAAGCGTTATGTTTTGTAACGTTTGTACTACTCAAAACTTTAACCTATTCGTTTACAAATTTTCATCGAATTATGTTCACTAATAAGGCGTTTATTAGATAAAAAGCAACATTGGGACAAACCATTGGTGTTGACTGGAGAAATTTGTGGTTAAAACTAAAATAAACGTCACATAGGTTTTAAAATTAGTTTATTAGGGTATCTTTAAAACTTTAACCAAATCAAATAAAGATAAACACGATTGAGGTTGTTACAAAAATTACGTACGAGTAGATTAATTTACTCTTCATCACTGCTAGCTGCTAGTATCGGCTTCGGCCACGTCTGGCGCCCGATCTACGATATCGCTCTCGCAAGTGAGTGACTTAAACCAGCCGTGTTACTCCTCCGGTATAATGCCTTTACCACTTGTACTTGTACTACTGATAACAAAATCTTTATTAAAAGATGACTCAAACGAGTTCAAACTCTATGGACCTACTAAGCTGTTGATGAGTTCTTATGGCCACCTTCCCTCTCGATCATCATACCAGCTCGATGGTACCATATTAATGTATTGTAATCGGAATCACATAAGCGTGCAAAATTTCAAGTCTATCTGACAACGAAAAGTAAGTTAAAATTCGTCCAATATTTGTTTACATAGTTTTTAATTGAGTCAATCTAGGCCATAAATATGGCGACAACGATGACCTTGCGTAGGTACTGTGACAAAAGGGGTGATGGAAAGAAGAATCTTCGTGATTAACATATACTTTTATTACACTTGAATCTTATACAATGTAGTGTGTTACATTCGCTAGCCTAGGGACGACTCACAGATTGTTTTTCCAAACAATCGGTCGCCATTCCATTACATCTCATAAATTGAATTTTAATAATTTAAAGCAATTGTGATACTTAGTATGCAACAAGTTTAATTCAAAAAAGTTTCTTACTTCAAACATCTATATTATATATCGTAAAACAAGGTAGTAGGTAGGAACAAGGGTAAAACCTGACAGGCCCTAAAATCTACCTACACAGAGGAATTACTGATTGGAAAGAAGAATCTTCTTTATTATAGTATACTTTTATACTTGAATCTTATATAATGTAGTGCGTTAACGCTAGCCTAGGGGCAACGCACAGATTGATTTTCTAAATAATCGGTCGTCGTTTCATTACATCTAATACATTGAATTTAAATAATTGAATGTACTTGCGACACTTAGTATGCAATAAGTTTAATTCAATAAAGTTGCTTACTTCAAACATTTACAATCTTATTTCATTACAGTACCTTCTCAAAATTATTTTGTATAATGTGAAATTAAGACAATACGCTTAGCACTTAAATTTGAAATAGTATTGAGTTTTGCCAAGTGACATAGGTACCTAGTAATCGCTGTCGTATGTAGGTTGGAACGCGTTTTCATCCGCGGCAAACAGTTGAGTAGGTAGTTGCAACACGTATCTAATTCACTTTCACACTGGACTTCCGCGTATGGTCTGCTTGATTAGTCCGTTACTTGATCTTGGCGACTCATCGACACCAGAAGATTTTGCTTGTTGTCGTCATCTGTAACGAAAACTTTTTTGTTTAGGTATGTTAAGGTCAACGCCCCGCACCATTTGCCGTAAATAATGTGCTCAAAATGCAAGTTCGCTGTCTTAAATGACATTGACTATAATAGTTTGCCTTTTTCAGCGAGATATTAGTAACATTAACAATCGGAAAAGCTTTAATTTTGTTCTCGTGATTATCTAACCTATAAATTTTAACATGACTAATAAAAACAATAATTTCTTCTTACCTTTATTCGAACCACTGTTCCCAAGCACCAGGCTTAATTTTTTTTTTAACGGGAATTCGTTCCTCAACGCATGTCATCACTATACTTAATAATTTTATGCGTGCACGCAATCGACGACGACACTTCCAAAAAGGTGAGATGCGACTAACTGGTATGGGGAGGGCCTCACTAGAAAGCACAGCGTGAAACGCTTACGCGCATGTTAAGCGGTTTTGGCTGAATCAGATTCTACCGTCGAAAGCAAAAACGAAGCAAGCAAAACCAATAAAAGTATAATATATTTTAGTGGTTTTTGCTGATCAATATTCTTACTTGCTGAGGAATTATGAAAAGGCAAAACATACAGGGTGATAGTTTATTCATTGTAATTTTTTTAATTAAAATTAGTTTTAAAATGTCATAAATTGTACCTTTTTAGAAAGCTTATGAATTGAGCAAACTATTCCTGTAATTTGTACGCGAAGTGTTGTACTTTGTTTTTTAGTTATGCTTTAAAATGTTACAAAATTTGGAAAATAATTACTAGAACTTCCGACTTCAAATCCTTTTATTTGCAAAAATTTGCATTTTTTTGGCATTTTTCTTCATTTTTCGTAATCAGCAGTTCATTGGCTATTTGAAAAATGTTTTTTTTTATTTCTAAATGACGAAGTTTTTACACAATTACCAGTTTTAGGTCGAAAGCCGGGTATTTTTAAGAAAAATCTAAAAACGTGAATAACTCGAAAACCAATGAGTTTTGACCCCTGGTTGACTGGACTTAAATCATTACAAATGAGCTGTAGAATAACCCCTTTCAAGGAATACGGCAAATTTCCTATCACCCTGTATTTTCGATTGGTTTGAATGTTTTTGTAGATAGCAAAATAAACGTTTTTATCTTATGGTTAACATCAAAAAACTACTATACCATGTTTAGTATCTTATTAGAGTAATTAAATTGTATTTTTATTTAAACTTGAAACCTGCTAAATCCACCTTAGTAAATTTAAAAATATCGATTATAACTGCCATTTAGTAGCTTTTGCTTGTCGCAAACAAATGAACTGGACTCGCTAAAAGCATAGTATAAATAGAAAAATAGATCGTATTCAAACAAAGGTGAATCGCTTGTATGTGTGCGTTACGCCGTCCGTACGGCTGTGGGCGGGGCGAACCTCCCACACATTTAACGATGAAAAAAGGGTGACTTAGTCGGGGCCGCGGCGTCATTGCGTTCGGTTACGTTTGATTGTAGTGCGCGTTAAAACATGCGACAATTTCTTTGCCGCAAAGTCGTAATATTGTTCAGTATACGGTAGGGCATGCAGTATCGGACTATTTCCAGTATCGGAATTGAAAATCGGTATTGAACCTCAATATCGGAATCTCGGAATTACGCTTGGCATACAATATTGAACATTTCCAATACCGGAATTGAAATTCGGTATTGTGTCTCAATATCGGAATTCCGATACTAGTATCGGAATTGGGAATCTATTAAAAAACACACTTTCTATTCAATATTCAATACCGACTTTCAATTCCGATACTGGAATTACTGGAAATATCGTCCGATACTACATGTCCAGGATATAATGCATAGAAGGTGCTGTCATCTATGTGTTGGAGCTTGAAACTAAACCAGGCAACTCCACAGATAACTTCGAAATACTACGTTTGTTTCGATATTACAATACCGGAATTACAAGGTAATTAATATCGGATTTACGATATTGATAGGCCCAATATCGGAATTCCATTTCGATATTGAAAGTGTTCCGGTATTGTTCCGTCTAATCTCGGAATTATAATATCTGAAAAATTGGTCCGAGATTCCGAGATTTCGAGATTCCGAGATCTCGGAATTCATGCCCGGTGTCTAAAAAATGGTATACAAAATCCGGAGCTATCGTTTTTCACCATACTTTTGGAATCGGAAAGGTGAGTACCTACATAGCTATTTAGAGTTAGTGTTGAGAAGAATACTGATTATTTTTTTATATTTATAGCTATGTAGGTATAGCCCACTTGCAGCTTTTGATAAATCTATTTTATTATTAGCGTGACATTTAATACCATCGATTTTGACATTCTCCTCGGAATTCTAAACTCTCTTCATCTTTCTCCTTCTGCTCTTTCGTGGTTTCGCGCTTACCTCACTGGGAGACGCCAGCGTGTCAAGATTGATGACAGTTGCTCAGAGTGGTGTGAACTCTCCGCTGGTGTCCCTCAGGGCGGAGTGCTCTCTCCTCTTCTCTTCTCTATTTTTATTAATAGCATATCGCAATCCCTTGTCTCATCATATCATTTGTATGCGGATGATCTGCAGGTCTACGCGGCGGCTAGTTTGGATGATTTTCCCTCTTTAGTAAATCAAATTAATGGTGACCTTGAGGAGATACGCTCCTGGGCGGAAAGGTTTGGTTTAAAGGTAAATGCTAAGAAGTCGCAGGCTATTGTCGTTGGTAGCCCTCATTTTATCGCCAAAATGTCAGAGATAGTGGTTCCCAACGTACTCTATGATGGGACGCCAATCCCATTTTCTACAACAGTGAGAAACTTGGGGGTCACTTTAGATCAGACGTTGTCGTGGTCAGCCCATATTAGCCAAGTCAGCCGCAAACTCTTCGCGTCACTACATTCCTTGAGGAGGCTGCAAAATTTCTTGCCCTTAAAAACGAAATTCACCCTTGCCCGCTCTCTCCTGCTTCCACTTCTGGATTACGGTGACATTTCGTTCATTGATCTGAAGGAGGAGCTACTTGACAAGCTTGAACGTTTGCAGAATGTCTGCATCAGGTATGTTTTTGGTTTGCGGAAATATGACCACGTGTCTCAGTTCCGTGCGCAGCTTAACTGGTTGCCCATTCGTCGGCGCCGTGACGTGCATGTCCTGTCATTACTTTTCAACATCCTTTTCCTTCCTTCTTCTCCTTCTTATCTCTCTGAGAGGTTTAATTATTTGGCTTCTGGTAGCGGACACCGCTTGCGGTCAAGCAACAATCTTACTCTCGCTATCCCTCCTAACAAGACACACACTTACGCTAAATCTTTCACGGTACACTCTCAAACTATGGAATGGGCTACCGCTGGACTTAAGGCAGTCTCAGTCAGTGACTTCGCTTAAGGAGAAGTTAAAAAAGTTGTGGTTGGATGAGTAGTTTTTGCCGGTTTATTTCTTTAAGGCAGACTAGTCAGTAATGTTTAATTTCGATATTATGTATTTGTTTATATGTAAGTATACATATGTACATATTTCTATATTTATGTAGGTATAAGTATATATATATATGTCGAGTTAGAAGAGGTGGAAGGGGTGGATAAGCCCTTCAGTCTGAGGTTCCGGCGGGTTTTCATGTTTGTCAGGATAGTCAGTAGGCGAGGAAATACGCACAAGTGGTATGAAACAATGTAATCTCTTAATGGTTAAACAAATACGTCACAATAGTGTCTAAGGTAAGTACAATAGTTTGCGTAACGATTCAACGAGTTCGCGGGATTTGGGATAACACCACAAAAATGACCGTCTCGGTTCGCTTCTCTCTGGAGTCTCCCTGCAGCCCGCCTTAACATCGGGTTCCCCGTTTCTCCCCTCACCCCGCGACCACGTTCGGTATACCAAAAAAATGCATACCTCGTCACAATTCTAAGAATGCTTCGAAAATCGCAGGCACTTGAACAATACAAACACAAAGTCATAAAAATGCTAAGTTATGGACTGATTACATTATTTTAAGAACAACCTAAAAAAATCGTAAATAATGAATTTTATTATCACACTGTTGATAAATAGGTTAGTGATAATTAAGGCTAGGTATGTTTCTAATAACTAAGCATAAGACTTAAATCTAATCTAGTCAGTCCTGCCTGACATAGGCCGCTCCGACACGGCGATCCTGACTGTCACGCGACCTCGCGGGCAGTGGTCAGTTCAAATGTCACCTGTAAATAAACAATGTTCCGCAAAGTAAAACCGTTCGGCTATCCTACAAACCGAGGAAACAATGTTCAACTATGGTTGGTGGTCAGAGGTACACATTAATTATCCAAAATTAAAATAATCATTTAAGACAAAGAGAGAGAGTATTAAACTATCAGGGCATCATCAAATTCGATTGATTTAATTCAAATCATTACCATTTACATTGATAAGATCACTCATCAAAACTGCACATATAGCAGTCGGCCCAGCGGCCGTCATTGTTTCTCAGCGAAACCCAGTCACATCGTTCATGCAACAACAAGATCACTCGACGAGGCCACAACATGATGGCCAGCCTTGCAATACATATTGCTCATCCACGATACAGATTACTAGACGAGACCACAACAGGTAGTCAGCCCGGCAATACATCTCATCCACGATACAGATTACTAGACGAGACCACAACAGGTAGTCAGCCCGGCAACCATCAATGTTTCTCAGCGAAACCGAACTCTCAGATCTCTCTCCCGAGACCACACAATATGTCAACTACTTGACTTCCATTGTGCCATTATTTTTTTTACACATCAGCCCCAAACGGGCAATCAAACAACTAAATCTGCCTGCCGGACGTTACACCGCGCCGTCCCGATGTCTCGTCAAACAAGGGTTATGACTTGCGGCTATTAATCCAAACAGGTAGAAAAAGAGGTTGATATCATAAGTACGATCGTTCATAAAAATGATAATCAATTATCAACACATTTGCCCAGTTTATTACTCACTCACTAGTCAATGTCACTCCGACACTGGCTTATCCTTATCAATAACAATAAAAACATCTCATTTTCAACAGCCCAAACTATTGAAAAACTGTACCTCGGACCCGTGAACAACACACAAAATGTCCACAAATAAATACCAAAAAATAAAAAAATAAAACAACCAATACGGGTATCGAACCCGCAACCTCAAGCTTTGTAGTCCAACCACAGGACCACTAGGCTACGGATCGGTTATCACTCATCTTCACTCAGATAATCAAGTTCACTAGGAACATAACTTTTAGGCATTGCACGCAATCTGTCATGTGCATACTTAAATGTTCTCTTTGAATCGAGAGCTTTTAATTCATATCTATCACCAGGTAATAAATTTATAACTTCAAATGGACCCCGAAATTTAGGGTCTAATTTTGTTTGATTACGTTCGTGATTTTCAATTAAAACAAAATCACCCACAGAAAAACTATTTACTTTTGCTTTTGTGCTATTAAATCTAGTTTCGTCGCATAACGCATTTTCGCGTATGGACGTCGCTGCATCTTCTCTGATTTGCTCAATGTTAACAACGGTTTCGTCATGGTCACTCAGAGGTGTTATTGATAGTGGTCGGGCTACCTTCCCGACCATTAATTCTAAAGGACTCGCCTTTGTCACACGACTAACAGTGCAATTTAAAGCTAATTGAATATCTGCTATGTAGTGTTTCCAGTCTCTGTCATTGTTTATTTCAACAGCGGACAACATGTTTTTTAACGTACTCATGACGCGTTCTACCTGGCCGTTAGCACGGCTAGAACCAGTTGCAATTAAGTGAAGTTGTATATTATTTTCACTGCAATAATCACGAAATAATTTATTCGCAAAACATCTGCCTTGATCTGCTATAATCCTCGCGGGTGCGCCAAAAATGCTAACACTGGATTTAATAGATCTAATAGCATTATTTGCATCTATATTCATAGCATGTGATAACAGAACATACTTAGTGAACGCATCGATAATGACGAAAACATATTCTTTGTTTTTACTTTTACCGCTAAGCTTACCGGTGGCATCTATATGAACTGTGTGCCAAGGTATCGTTTCTTTGGGAATAGAGTGTAATTGAGCTTGTGTTTTTCCTGATTTTGACTTTGATAATCTACAGGTAATGCAATTCTCGACAAATTTTCTTACATATTTACACATCTTAGGGAACCAATATAACTCGTAGGTTTTTTCTAAGGTTTTTTCCCAACCCAGATGCATGACAGATTCATGCACTTGATTTATAACTGACCAACAAAAGGCCCTCGGAATTATAGGTAAAGTTAAAGTTCTATTACGACGTTGTATTTTACGGTAAAGTACTCCTGACCTGAGTTCATAAGTGTTCAACATATCGTTATCAACATCGTCATTATTTAACTTTAAAATAATCTCAGATAGTTCAACATCTCTTTTTTGTTCTGCTTGTAACCACGCACTTGAGATTTCAAGTATGTTAACAAACTTCGGTTGATTTTTTTCTGGAATGTTTTGTTCTGGTAAGGGATTTCGGGACAAAAAATCAACATGGCCCATTTTAGTACCTTCTCTGTAAACTATATCGAAGTCGAATGATTGTAAAAATGCCCACCATCTGTGAACCCTAGGTAAAAGGTCTGTTTTTGTTAAAGATGCCTTGAGGGAATTACAATCGGTCACGACCGTAAATTTTCTGCCTAGCAAAAAATGTCTAAAATGTTTTATTGAATTTACAACTGCCATTGTTTCAAGCTCATAAGAGTGATAACGAGACTCTGTATCTGTCGTTTTTTTGCTATAATAGGCTACAACTCTCAATTGATTGTCCTTTTTATGCAGTAAAATTGATCCGTATCCTTCTGAACTTGCATCAGTATGTAGTTCAATTGGGTATGTAGGATCGAAAATTATTAATACTGGTTCACTCGTCAAAATTTTTATTATTTTCTGTCTAATTTCTTCGAGCTTTGAGGTCCATTCTATTTTGCCTTTACCTGAAATTAATTTGTACAGTGGGGAAGCTATTTGAGAAAATTTCGGGACAAATTTACGAAAATAAGATGCAAGACCTATAAATTGTCTTAATTGAGTAACTGTTTGCGGAGGTGTGAGATTGACAAGAGCACTTATTTTTCGAGAATTTGGTCTTATCTCACCACTAGTAACCTCGTAACCCAGGTAGTCGACCTTGGTCATTAAAAATGAGCACTTTTTGAGATTAAGCGATATACCTGCATTTTGAAGAGTGTCTAGAACTATTTTAAGTCGTTCTAACCCTTCTTCCGCGGTTTCAGAAACAATGAGAATGTCATCCATATAACAAAGCACGAATTTGTTAATTAAATCACCTAAAGCCTTATACATTGCCCTCTGAAATACTGATGGTGAATTTTTTAGCCCAAATGGCATGGTCAGGTACTCATATTGTCCTTCTGGGGTAACGAAAGCTGTACGTTCAATAGAGTCTTTATGAATAGGAATTTGGTGGAAACCTGATGTTGCGTCTAAGGTCGTAAAAAAAATTGCACCCTTTAATCTTTGAATTTGGTCGTCTATGAGTGGCAAAGGAAATCTGTCAGATATTGTGTTACTATTTAATTCTCTGTAATCAACGCACAATCTATCCGAACCATCCTTTTTTTTTACTAAAAGTATTGGACTGGCGAACGGTGAGTTGCTCGGTCTAATAACATTGGCGTTTAGTAATTCGTCGATTTTTTCACGAACTACCTGTCGCTCATGTGGACTAAGTCGATAAGGGCGTCTTTGCACCGTACGGTTAGGGTCAATTAATTTAATTTCAAGTTCACCGGTCTTTGCGCGCGTAGTTGGCGTGCCCTCGACAAAAAGCAATGGGTATTTTCTTAACAGATCAATAAGAATAATACGTTTATCTTTATCTAAATCCGTTGTTATGTCATCTAAGCATTTGTTATTATTACTCGAATCACATAAGTTCACTAATTGGTTCTTTTTAATAGATAATGACTCGTTGGTTATTTCTATGGAAAAACCCTCGCTTATTAAATCTCTACCGATAATTATATCGTGGCTTATTAAATTATCGGGAATAACGTGAAACACTATTGACACTTCTGTTTCGTCAATTAAAACATTTGCCGAAATTTGTAACTTACAAGGGACGTCTACATTTCCTATTCCAACAAGAGTGACCAATGACTCAACACGTCTGCCAACAAATTTGTCTACCAAACTTTCTTTCATCAGAGAACAATCAGCACCAGAATCAAAGCAAAAATCAAACGACTGACCATTATGAGTAAGCTGAGCTGTCGCTGGCTGCATAACACATGTTTGAACTCGACGACGTTGCTCGGTCTTCGCAGGCTCGTTCGCGTTGCTCACTGACGACCTCGAACACTGCGGCGCTATGTGACCATTTTGTCCACACCTGAAGCAGACGATCTTCTTTTTGAAATCCTCTTTACGTGACGTTGACGGACTTATTCGTGGTACATATTTTCTTTGGCATTGATTCGACTTATGTCCAATTTCTCCACAGTTGAAGCATATTATTTTCTTTGGTTTTTTTGCCTCAAATCCAGCAAAAGTGTTTTGATTTGTATTCACTCGTTTTCTGAAGCTGAATGCTGTTAATTCTTGCTGCATAGCTTGCCTTGTTTTTATTTCGGTTGTAAAAGCCAGGCGTTGCAAACGTGGTTCAATTTGTGTGCACTGAACTAACACTGTTGCAACGGCGATTTCTTCTTTGCTCATGTCTTTCCACGATGTCATAATTGAAGTCAACATTTTACTTGCAAACGCGGCAAGGCTCTCTCCATCATTCGGTTTATTGTTAAGTAATTTAATTAATGATGCTGCTGGAGTCTCAACAC
Source organism: Acleris cristana (assembly GCA_948252455.1). Lineage (NCBI taxonomy): Eukaryota > Metazoa > Arthropoda > Insecta > Lepidoptera > Tortricidae > Acleris > Acleris cristana. The sequence goes on along the minus strand of OX411771.1, from coordinate 3,436,793 downwards.
AACCGTATCTCAACAAGAAAATAGTTTTAAATTGTGTCCAGTCCATTTCAGGATATAAGACTTCAGAAAACCACGTTGAAGCAGACCCTTTTAAAGCATTTCCCAAGACAATTATTAAGGAACTACCTTTAAAATTTGTTTCTCCGATGAAGAGTGAGACAGTGTCGCACCATGCTTTTGCATTTATTTCATTTTTTTCTGGGTTAAATTCCGGGAGACTTGTTTTCGACGGCATGATATTGGATGAACCAATCAAAGTGGTTATCAATTTTTCCATATGACTTTCTTGCTGTTTGATCATCATTTTCAGGCAGTTTTCTATTTCAGATCCACATTCTGAGACTTCTTCACTCCGTAATCCTTGTTGATTTTCGTTTTCACACCCATCTTGATGCGCTTCGGCCACTTCTGATGTCGAGTTAGAAGAGGTGGAAGGGGTGGATAAGCCCTTCAGTCTGAGGTTCCGGCGGGTTTTCATGTTTGTCAGGATAGTCAGTAGGCGAGGAAATACGCACAAGTGGTATGAAACAATGTAATCTCTTAATGGTTAAACAAATACGTCACAATAGTGTCTAAGGTAAGTACAATAGTTTGCGTAACGATTCAACGAGTTCGCGGGATTTGGGATAACACCACAAAAATGACCGTCTCGGTTCGCTTCTCTCTGGAGTCTCCCTGCAGCCCGCCTTAACATCGGGTTCCCCGTTTCTCCCCTCACCCCGCGACCACGTTCGGTATACCAAAAAAATGCATACCTCGTCACAATTCTAAGAATGCTTCGAAAATCGCAGGCACTTGAACAATACAAACACAAAGTCATAAAAATGCTAAGTTATGGACTGATTACATTATTTTAAGAACAACCTAAACAAATCGTAAATAATGAATTTTAATATCACACTGTTGATAAATAGGTTAGTGATAATTAAGGCTAGGTATGTTTCTAATAACTAAGCATAAGACTTAAATCTAATCTAGTCAGTCCTGCCTGACATAGGCCGCTCCGACATATATATATATATATATATATATATATATATATATATATATAATTTTATGCATAGTTTATGGATGGTTGACTGGAAGAGATCCCTTAAAGGGATAAGTTCGCCATTGTACATGTTAATCTTAAGTTTATGTACGAAATGATTTGAAATTGTTTTTTTTTTGTGCAATAAAGAGTTTACATACATACATACATTTTTATTCGTTTCAAAACGCCTAAACTATGCCTAAACCTAGCTTAGGTAGGTATAACTATATCCAGATTTAATAAAAGCTGCAAGTGATTAATGTAAATACCTAGTTAATTAATTAGGTATTTCGTACCGGCCTGCCTATAGTACACCTAGGTGAAGTAAATACGTATTAAGTAGGTAATTTAAGTTATTGAGTGTGACGTGACGGGTAACATGTGACATGTGACGACGTGGATGGCCTAGGTAGTTGGTAGTGACTAAGTACCTAGTGACCTTGCTTACGAAGCTAGCGGTCCCGGGTTCGATTCCCGGTCAGGGTAAATATTCGTGCGATGAGTGCGAGTAGGTATTTGTTTCTTCGTCTTGGGTGTTTTATACTATGTACCTATATAGTAATATTAACTAGGTATGTATTTTTCACTACATAAGTATGTTGATCGTTACCTAGTACCCAAAGTACAAGCCTAGAACCAACTTTGGGACTACCTAAGTCAATTTGTGTAAGATTTTCCCGTGATATTATTATTCAGATATTGATTCAATGTTGTGTAATGCCGCGCGGCGCGAGCTGCCAATACTCAAAGGAAGCCGCGCGGCGGCGGCGCGTGCCGCCAATAATAGGTAAGTACTTAGTCAAAGGAAGCTGCCATGCGCGAAAGCAGCATTATCAAAAGGTCGAAAAGGAATTTGCATATCACGTCACATACCTATAAACATAATTTTTATTTAGTGTCAATAGATAAAATTATGTAAATACAATAATTGTAATTTGGTACTAAGGTACCTAACAATATTAATACTTACTTTAGGTTTGTGTAATTTATGAAAATTATTACGATTATAAATCACAAAGTAGGTGACTAAAATTGAAAAACAAGTTTGGACAACCCTGACGCCCGAGCGGCAATAGGTATCAAGATCTCCTAAAGGGCCGGAGTCGAGCTACTTTTCTATTTATACTATGCTAAAAGCGTTTGTCAACTTTTTCAATATAGTCTTCCACAGATAATGCTTAGAACTGCTTTAGTTTTAAAACTTGACAGGCCATACTGCCAGATTGTACCGATTTTCAAAGTGAAATTTCATAAAATAATTGCAAATGTCTCTGAAATAATGGTAAAATATAAATATAATGCAGATAAATGTACCTTATAAGTTTCATTAATTATACAGTAAAATTGGTTTCTAGCCAAGTTTTGAATATAGGAAATAAGCCTTGGCAGATTTTATACCGTAGTCTGAAATGATACAATACACTACAATACAAAACACTTTATGAAACACCACATACTCCAAGTAACAGAAATACAGGAAAATTAAATAAAGACTACATAGTGAGTCAACAGGCGGTCTTATCGCTAAATAGCGATCTCTTCCAGACAACCTTACAAAGAAGAGATGGTTAAAAATATACAATAGAAATAGGCAGGCGGTGCAAAATGAAATAAACAATTTTTAAAAAACATAAATATCCTTAAAACAAATAAATATACGTAAATAAAAAATACAAATATAAATAAATACAAAAAAGGCAAGGAAAACAATTAAGGAAGTGACAAAAGGTGTTCTTTTAAAAGATTCAGTTCCAAAGGAAGAGAGTTCCACAACCTAACCGCATGAAATGTAAAGGAGTTATTGTAAATTTTGGAGGAAGAAGAAGGAACAGTTAAGATATTTTTTTTCAAGCAACGCACCGAATTAAAATAACTAAAACGCTCTTTGAGATAGTGGGGAGTTGCCGAAATGAAAAGAACGCTGTATAAAAGGTTGAGAATGTGATAGTGCCAGCGAAGACAAATTGGAAGCCACCTGAGCTGTGAACGGAAAGTAGAGACGTGGTCATACTTACGCAACACAAATATGAACCGAATACATAAATTTTGAATTCGCTCAAGCTTGTTAAGTTGCTCCTCAGAAAGATCAAGATAGCACACATCTGCATAATCTAAAATAGGAAGAAGTAAGGATTGAGCGAGCGCAATCTTAGTCGCGAGAGGAAGAAAGTTGCGGAGGCGCCTAAGAGACCACACTGCCGCAAACATCTTCCTACTGATCTCATTTACTTAGGGAGTCCACGTAAAGGTACGGTCCATAATGATACCCAAGTTTTTGACGTGGTGCGAAAATGGTATACAAACACCATCAAAATACACCGATGGAAGATTATCAAAGTCGACACGAAAAATAAACTTTGGACTGCCAATCAGAATAGTTTGGGTTTTCGCTGGGTTTACTTTGAGGCCGAAACTATAACTCATCGTTAGCAACCCCAATGACAGTATCGACATCACCAAGAGCACCCTGAGAGTAAATTTGTAGATCGTCGGCATAAAGCTGATACGAAGAAAGAAGGTTATCCGTGATAGAATTAATGAAGATAGAAAAAAGTAATGGAGACAGCACGCCGCCCTGCGGTACACCAGCCAGCGTACTGCACCACGAAGATCGGGAAGCTTCCACCTTTACTCGCTGCCGACGACCAAATAAATAACTGTGAAACCATTCAATTACCTCAGGAGATATGTTAAGAGAGCGGAGAATACCAAGCAAAACTTCAAAATCGACAGTGTTAAACGCATTGCTAAAATCCAGCGATGTCAGCAAGGTCAGTTTTTTACTATTGAATCCCATCCGAATGTCGTCTGAGATTTTAACGAGAGCGGTAGCCGTACTATGACCTGGGCGGAAACCGGATTGAAAGGAATTGAGGAGAAGGTTTCTGTTTAAGAAAGTAGATAACTGCTGATGCACTAGACGCTCTAAAACTTTAGATAGGAAAGGGAGAATGGAAATAGGCCGGTAATCAGAAAAGGAGGACGGGTTGGACTTTTTAGGCAAAGGGATAACATCAGCATCCTTCCACAGTGAAGGGAAAAATTGGACGAGACAGAACTGTTAACAATGCTGGTGATAATAGGGACAAGGAGGTCAAGTAAAGGGAGGATGATATTACGACTAATGCTATCGACACCAACAGCATTGGAATCAATGGATTTCACGCTCTTCCTAATACTACTGTCGGAAAATTGATCGAATGAAAAAGGAGAAATGTCAGGAGTTGGAAGTGTTGAAAGATAATTTAAAGTCATATTCTTTACAGGGCCATTGAAAGTGGCAGAAGATGAGAAATGTATATTTAGGAGATCAAGATCTATCAATGGTACTGGAACTTTGCTGTGATTTTCCAACTCCTATTGACTTAAGAAATTTCCAAACTTTAACAGGATCACCGTTTTCGACTGACTTGTGAATGTGGCGACTCTGAGCGTCACGACAAACAGTGCCACAGCGGTTACGCAACGTATGGTACTTGGCCTTGTTTCTATCAGATGGGTCAGCTTTGTACCTCGATTTTGTAAAATTCTTTTTCCTGATCATAGCCCTTATGTCCTCAGAGAGCCAGGCAGCAGGAAAATGTTTAATTTTAATGGGCCGGACTGGAGCGTGAATTTCATAAAGCTGAGTCAAGAGAGAATTAAAAAGAGCAACTTTCTCGTCAACGGAATCAACCCCAGAAATCACACTCCAGTCAATGTTATGCGCATCTTCGCGAAGCCTATCCATATCCACCCGACTAAAATTGCGCTGAAGGAGAGTCTTGGGTTTAGCTTTTGGAGGCCGGATTTTATAAGAAAGATAGATAGAGTCATGATAAGAGAACGCATCCGCGGAGTATTGTCCATGCTTAGCTACATGAGCAGTAGAAGAAACCAAAGTTAAATCTAAAAGGGAAGGGGTGCAATTAGGAAAGTGATGGGTAGCATCAGAAGGAAGAATACTCAGGTCGCAGGTATTTACAATAGATTTAAGGGACTTGGACCGAGTATCATTTTTAAGGAGGCAAGTATTAAAGTCCCCCATTATAATGTGATGATTGTAAGAGGGCATAAGGGCGCGATGTTAGCAAAAATACCTGTACGTGTCGAACCGTACATGCTGCCAAGGGCGAGCCAAGATAATAAAGACAAACGGACATTGTCAGAGAGACTCAACCTTTACAATTACAAATGAAATGTTTTAATCTGAATCCAAATTGAACATTCGTTTAGGATGTCGAATTTTTTGGTATATGGGATTTTTCTTTTCTTGCATCTCATGTTCTTCCTTCTGCGGCTGTCCAGCCCTTGCAGACACGTTTAGATTTTTCTTTTTCCTTTGCTCGTTTCGCGGCCCCTGCGGGTCCTCGGGATCTGTCGGCTTGGTAATCGAAGTACTTCTTTGCCGACAGCGTCTGACGAGAATATAGACTGTGGCCACGATGGTTCCCACCACCAATAAATACAAGACAAGATACTGGTGGATGTCATGGGTACTTATATCGGCGACCGGAAGTTTCTCATTTTGTTTAAGAAGTTCCAACTTCTTATCCAGTAGGTCATGTTCTGTACTTTGATTGTGCGTTATTGGCGGTAGCGAAATGCTGCTAAGATTAAATGTAATATCCTCCTGAAGGTTAAGATTTACGTCCAGAGCTCCTGGTATGTCTGGCTCCAGTTTCAAGGTGCTTCCAAAATGACTATAAGCATATAAAGTTGAGTCTTTTTTCGGAAGTATGCAGCCGTCGTTAAGGTCGATTATTCCAGTGTTGAATATCTTTGTTGATGTAATTCGATCTTCGCATAGCACTCGCGCGTGGCACGTGCTACAACATAAATAAAGCCAGCGGTTTTGTTTATGCAACTTGATCCAAGTCTCACGGCAATTAATATTTTTTATATTACAATGGCGGCTGTTTTGATGAATGAGTATTTCCGCTTCACATGGGGCATTCTCGTTGCGAAAGTTGTATATTGGATGATTAGTGTTGCAAATGAAGTTTTCTTTCATCTTTTGGCTATGCTCAAGATCATTTTCTTCGAGCATTATATAAGTTTCTTTGGCAAAATTGGCTGCGATGTGCGTTGTTGTTGGTGCAACGGTTAAAGTTTCTTTGTTTGGTCCGTGCATTACAAGAGGCAGGACTCGAAGGATCTTGTACTCGTCGTCATTCATCAGTGGTATATGAACTTCAAGGAGCAGGTACGATGAAGTCACCCTTGCTCTGACGTACAGTAGCTTATATACGTCTTTAATGTTGTCTTCAAAGTTCTTTACAGGCAATGCTAGGCGTTTTGATATTCTTGCGGCGATCACACTTAGTTGGTGCGATAGTTGTTTTGGAGTTAGAAGGTGAACATCTAGGTGCCCGTTATGAATGTTGGTAAGGGTGTTTAGTAGAGTGTCCTGCGTCTGTTTTAAGTTCCATAAAATAAGGCTTGCTGTAAGGGATGCTGCGTTTAAATCATTCATGGTCAACACCGATTGTACCCTGTAAATAATTTTCTCCATGGTGTCGTTTGTCGTTTCTATGAAGTTATGAATGCTTTCCAACTGGGTCTTCATAAATTTTACATTATTTTTAATAATATTGTTTTCTGTTTCGACAATGCTGGTCTGATTCTTCAGAAGTTGTAAAAGGTAGTTTTCATTTTCCTGGATCTTTGCGATGTCATTCTGATATTTTTCAGCGAAGTTTTCGTCTAATACGCCAAACAGAGTATGTGCCAAGTTTCCGACTCCGTTGAAGTAGCCTCTTTTCTTCCTGTTCATGTGTTGGGTCAGGAGAAGGTCATTATATTCTGATATTTGTCGTAATTCGTGTTGTAGTTGCATAATGGCCGGTTGGCACGGTTTTTTGTCCAATCTGTTGCAGATATTATTTAAGTTGTCAATGTACTTTCCAATTTTTTTCGTCCCCTGCCAATAGGTAGTCAAATTGTAGTACACTAACAGCGTCCATTCGTCGTGGATGAGCTGAAGATTTCCTATGTTGTCAAAGTATATCGGCGAGTTACCTTCAATCGGTGTATTATTGTAATATTGAGTCGGTTGTGAGTATGCAAAGGTAAATAAGGTCAGTGTAAACAACAAGGTGGTCACGTGACTGCTCAGTGTTACTGTGCGCTTTTTACTGTCGAAGTTTTTGTGACTCAAATTGGAGACCTTCTTTGTTTCCTGAGGTGTAGTTGTTTTCATAGCATCCCCTTGCTCTGGCAGGGCCGTTTCTTCTTTTGGCAGTGGTACTAATTTGACGATGGGGCGTTTAAAAATTCCAGACTGCGTTTTTAGTGTAACTACCCGGACGTATCCGTCTTGACCTGGATGTAGTTCTACCACGCGACCCATGGCCCATCTCCCTGGAGGGACGTTGTCTTCCTTCACGAGGACCAGGTCGTTTTCTTGCATGTTATCTTTTGGGTTGCGCCATTTGCTTTTTGTTTGTAGTTGATGAAGATATTCTTTGGACCACCGATTCCAGATATGTTGATGCATGAGTTCGATACGTTTCCACTTGTTGCGAATGTCTAAGTTTTGCTCGGTGAGATTTTCTCGGGGCAGTGACATCATTGGGCTTCCTGTTAGAAAATGGCCAGGAGTTAAGTAGTCCAGATCTTCCACGTCTTCTGTAAGCGGGCACAGCGGTCGGCTGTTCAGACAAGCCTCGATCTGAGCTAGTAGGGTGGTAAATTGCTCATATGTCAATTTTTCATTTTTAAGGGTTCTAACCAAATGTTGTTTCATTGACTTGACCGCTGCTTCCCAAATACCAGCTGCTGATGGCCATCGTGGACATAGGAAATGCCATCGTATTTGAATCTTGTTTACTTCTTTGAAGAACTCGGGCGAGGAGAATGTTTCGTACATCTTGAATTCATCTTGTAAAATTTTGGCGGCTCCTTTGAAGTTAGTTCCGTTATCTGAGTAAATATGTTTCGGAGTACCTCTTCTGGCACAAAGGCGCTTCAGGGCAGCTAAGAATGATTGAGAAGTTAGGTCGGACACCAGTTCGATGTGAACAGCCTTTGTCGCTAAGCAGATAAATATAGCGATATATCCTTTGCATGTTTTTATACCTCGCCCCTTGTTCAGTTTGATATCCACGTGGCCTGTGAAGTCCACGCCTGTATGCGTGAACGGACGGGATGGAGTTACCCAGGGTCTCGGTAAATCTCCCATTATTTGTTCATTTTTCACGGTTTTGAATCGTAGACATCTGACACAACGCCGTAGGAAGCCTTTAACCGCTCGGTTCCCTCCTATGATCCAATACTGTTGTCTCGTTTGTCCGAGCGTTATGCGTGCTCCTCCGTGTAGCACTTGTTTGTGTGCGTCCCCGATTATAAGTTCCGTAAGGTGGCCGTTGTGCGGGAGTATGATAGGGTACTTCGTTTCCTCCGGGAGGGCCGAGTGACTCAACCGTCCCCTTGCTTGTAGAATGCCTTTATCGTCAAGAAATGGTGTTAAATTCCAAATTTTGCTATTTCTGTTTACTAGTTCCCCGTTGTTCAGCTTTTCTATTTCTTCGATGAAGCTATCTTGTTGGATTATTTTGATGATACGATGAGTTGCTTCGTTCAGTTCGTCAATAGTAAGTTGACTTCCATCAGCTGATTCGTCAATAGTAAGTTGATTTCTATCAGCTGATTGGGACTTGTTACGTAACTTTGTTATGTAATGTAACAACCATGCGACACATCGAATCGCGTGTGACATTGTGCTGTTTCGTTGTAATATATTCCTTATTATGTTTTCGCTATTGCATTGTTTGCGTGTTACTTGACACTCGAATACCGTTTCCGTATTTGTTGTAAATATTTCTTCGTTTATAGGTTTGTTTTCCGCCCATGTTGTCAACCACTGTGGGCCGTTCCACCATAAGTTAAGGTTTAGTAACTGTGCGGGCAGAAGCCCTCTTGATGCACAGTCGGCGGGATTTTCTTTCGATTTCACAATCATGTCTCCATTGCATGGCGGGGACCACTTTGTTTATCATGGTCGTTCGGTTCGCTATATAGGGTTCCCACTTCGTGCTACTCCCCTGTAGCCATGCGAGTACCACTTGAGAGCCTGTCCAGCAGTACACCGTTAGTTTGTGGTCATTAAGAGCATTCTTCACTTTCGCCATAAGCTTCGCTAGTAGTAGGGCTCCACAGAGCTCTAATCGTGGCAGTGTGGGCTTTGCCTTGAGTGGCGCAACTTTTGTTTTAGCTGTTAACAAAGTAATAGTTATCTCGCCTTGTTCATTGGTAGTTTTGCTAAATATGACACAAGAGAACGCCTTCTCGCTTGCATCGCAAAACCCGTGTAGTTCAATCTCCTTGTTCACGCAGTTTATCCATCTCGGGATCGTCTTAGTTTTGATTAGGTTTAATTGGGAGCGAACTGCGTCCCATTGTTTGGCGATTTGCTCCGGGACCGGCTCGTCCCATCCAATGTTGCTGCTCCATAGCTTTTGAAACAGTAGTTTGGTGTGCACAGTTACTGGCGCCAGCCAGCCGAGGGGGTCAAAAATTTTACTAATGTCGGAGAGCAGCAAACGTTTCGTACAGAGTTAGATTTTAGCCTCCGGCAGTTCCCAGTCGAAGCAAAATGAGTCTTTAGTTTTATTCCACCCAAGGCCAAGTGTTTTCGTAGTTTCATCGGGACTAAAGTTAAATATTTCTTGGTTACTTTTATTTTCTTCTGCGAGGTTTCTTAATACTGATGGTTCATTGCTTGCCCATTTTCTCAAAGCATTTTCTCCGCCCTTTTTCAGTAAGTCATAAAGCTGTTTTTGTAATTTTTGCGTGCCCTCGATTGTGTTATGGCCCGTTATTACGTCGTCCATGTAAAATTGATTGCTTAACGCTTTCTCCGCTGCGGGATAAGCGTGACCTTCATCTTGAGCTAATTGCTTTAGTGTACGCATAGCTAGAAAGGGGGCCGCTTTGGTTCCGTACGTTACGGTACAGAGCTGCATTTCCTGCAGTTGATCTTGTGGTGCTGACCTCCAAATTATTTTTTGAAGTGGCTGTTGATCCTCATGTAGTCGGATGGCTCTAAACATTTTCTCAATATCAGCTGTTAGCGCATATTTGTAGCTTCTCCAAGTGAGGATTAACGTTACGAGGTCCTTTTGTAGGTTGGGTCCTCTCTCCATCAAATCGTTTAAACTGTATTTAGTGTCACTTTTCATGGAGGCGTTAAATACTACACGTAGTTTTGTAGTTGAGGATCCCTCCCGTATTACTCCATGGTGGGGTAAGTAGGCTTGAAGACCAGAGGATGTTAAACCCTTTGCCTGTTCCATGTGACCTAGTTCTTGGTATTCCGCGATGAAGTGTTTATATCGTTGGGCAAAATGTTCCTGCCTAGCCATCTTCTTTTCTAGCTGAAGAAATTGCGAAACCGCTTGGGGTCTAGTCTTGCCTAATTTCGTTCCTACATCGCTTTTTAATGGCATTCTCACAACGTATTCACCCGTGCTTAAGCGTTCTGTAGTCTGGGCGTAATGCTTTTCGCAGTAATCATCGCTGTCCGTAGATTCTTTAGAGCAGCTGATCTCTTCTGTTTCCCAAAATCTGGTTAAGTTTTGTAACTCATTGACCACCACTAGGCAGTTAAATCTTTTTACGTTGCCACAAATTATCCACCCTAGCTTCGTCTGCTGTGCTACTGGAGCGTCGGTGTCCCGCTTCAATACTCCATCCACAATGATTTGAGAATAAACATCTGCTCCCAGTAAGATATCTATGGGTCCTGAGATATTAAAATCTGGATCCGCCAGCTTCAAGTTCTCCAAATGATCCCATTTTGCGTTTTTCAGGGTTGCTGACGGTAAGTTGTTGACAAGTTTTTTCATGATGAGAACTTCCGTTGTAAATGTAAAGTCTGAGTGTATTGACTTACATTCAATTGATAAGCAACCCTTGCTATTCCCTTCAGATGATCCAACTCCCGATACAACTGCGCTAAGTTTACGTCGAGGCAACCTAAGTCTTTGTGCAGCATTTTCAGATATTAGGGACACTTGCGATCCCTGATCTAATAGTGCTCGTAGAGTCACGTGCTTTCCCTCTACGTTGACAACCATCAGTTTGACGGTGGTGAGCAGGACTTCTTCGACGTCAGTGTTCACGTGATGTGCTGATCGTTGAGTTGAAGTTGAGGGTATTTGGTTTGCTAATCGTTGATGACCTTTGATGTTTTCCATGTTTTCATTATGGAGCAGTGTGTGATGTGCTTTGTCGCAAAGTTTGCAGTTTTTGTTTGACACACATTCCTTTCCGTTATGACTAAACAAGCAGTTTCGGCATACTTGCAATTTATCTACGTTCTCGTTTCTTGTTGCAACATCCATGTTTAAAAACGTGCCACAATACATTAAAACGTGGCCTTTTTTGCAAAGTGGGCATGATTTGAATGTAGTGTAGTGTGATTTTGACCACTTTTCTGGCTTCTTAAAGGTCGTTGCTCTTGGTTCGTGAAACTTGTTTTGAAAGTTTAAACTCTTCAGTGTAGGTTTTTGAAACCAATTTCCTTGATTTTTCGGTAGATTTTCAGGCTTGTGGCTACTATGATTTTGTTGATTATGTTTCATGGACTCAAAAGCGATGAATTTTGCTTCTAGGAAATCAATTAATTCTTGAAGGTCCTGTAACTCCCTTGGGTTCTTCATGTCATGAGTATATTCGTTGTAGGTCGTTGCGTCGAGTTTCGGCAGCAATAGGTGAACGAGAAGAGGGTCCCAAGTTGATATATCTAGTCCCAAATTTGTTAATCCGTTAATGCATTCCTTGATAGTATCGTGCATTTTCTTAATGTTGAATGCTGGTTGTTGAATCACATTGAGACCCAATAAAGTATTAATATATGATGAAAATAGCAGTCTCTTGTTTTCATAGCGGTGTTGGATTATCTCCCAGCAGGAGTCGTAGTTTTCTGCGCTGATCGCAAGATGTTGTATAAGTTTCTCTGCGTCACCTTTTAGTTTTGCTTTGAGATGCTGCATCTTCTGTGATTTCGACAATAAGGGGTTAGAGTGCACAGTCTCTATAAATAAGTCCTTGAAGGACACCCATTTGTTGTAGTTGCCGTCGTACTCGGGAAGTTCCATTTTTAGTGTTGACTCTCTGTAGTGTGCGTTCGACCAAATTTTCTTGCTTATGTTTTTCTTCAGAGCGTCGTAAGCGTTTTCCCATTTTGAGTACTCTTTACCGTAGACCGGTAAGTTTTCTCCAAGTACGAAGTTTAATTCCCAATGCAGCTTGTTTATGGCATTCCATCTCGCTTTAAGGGTGTTAAGACTGTCCTCCAGCTCCCATTTCTCATCCATTTTTACGAAATCGATTTTTGAAATGGCTCTCTCTAATGCGTTAAAATTTAAAAGTTGTTGGCGTAACGTAGTCTTGCTCTCTTCGGATAGCACCTCACTGCTCCCGGAGGCTGTGCCGGCTTCTTTTTGCACTATTTCAGTCAGCGTCCCTCTCTGAGAAGAGGCGTTGCCATCCATTTTCTTTGGGGTTGTCTGCATCCCAAGAGATAATGCAAGATTCGACGACATTATTTCTTGCTTTAATGCCTCATACGTGACTTTTGTTTTGTTGAAGATGTCATCCACGAAGTATTCGTTCTCTTTATCCTCCATCTGCTTCAACAAGTCGTCGTTGCCTACAAACTCCACCCAATAACCTTCTAAAGTGTTAAGGCGTTTTTTTAGGTACTCAGGTGTTCTTCTGGAGGGACCATCCTTCTTGAAGTTAGATTTGAGTGCTTTTATTGCCTCAAAACATTTTTTTTGTTGTTGAAGTAAGTTCGGCCAGTTAGCCCCACCTGGTGATGATGGTCGGCTACCGTCGTCAAATTTATACTGTCCAGCGAATGCCATGTTATTACAGTATTTTCATTATAGCAAGGTGCGGGTGACACTTGATGCTACGTTTCGTTTTGCTCAAAAAGGTGTGGATGCGTTACTATATGGCAGCGAGCATTTCAGTTGCAACAAAATATAACTAATTTAGAATATTTGAATATAAAATTAACGATTATATTAGAATAACTGTAACTTACTAGGTTTTTATTTTCAATAATAAACCATGAATATTACTAACCAGAAATAAACGTCAAATGAATGAAACGGAACATGAGAGATTTGTTTAGGGATGGGACACAATGGAATCCTAAGTATGTCGATAAAAATAAAACGAGAAAATACTTCTCAAAAAAAATTTTATTCACTTAGTAGTTCACAATGTAGACTTATATCAGAGTCGTCTATATTTGTATCATCGCTGGATTCACTATCTGAAGTTGATAATGTTATAATCAATGACGAATCCAGGATGTTGTCAATGTGAATATCACGGTCCCAGTCACTCATGATGTCGTTTTTGATTTTATTTACAACTTTTGACCAATCTTCGGGTTGAACGTTGACGATGGCTTCTTGTAATAATCCCAACATCTTGTTGGCTGTAAATGGTGGAGCGGTGTTTTTTCTTGCTGCGTAACCTAAAAAACAAATAATGACATTTAATATAGATTTTTACAATATCATTATGATATAAAAGTAAAGTACAAAAAAGAATATAATTATTATTCCCTTTATTTATTCATACCCTTGTACTATATTATTAATATTACTAAAATAATTAGTACAATAAACTTTACCTTTGATTTGAGCCCAAACAAGCTCAATGGCGTTGTACTGGCAATGGTAGGGTGGTAATCGCAGAACCTGGTGCCCTCTTTCTTTTGCCATTTCGTCCAGTGCATAAGTAGGCTTTGGCGGCTTATGACGCTGGACCAAAGCAAAAAGTTCAGTCTTGAACATCTTCATGTCTGCTGAAACTCCATTTTCATTCAGCCATTTCACCATTTCACTTTTATTCTTAGATTTTGCTGGGGGTTTATTTAATTGCACTGAGTGGTAAGGTGCATTGTCCATAATTATTACCGTAGGTTCGTGCAAATTATCTAGTAAGCCGATAAACCAATCTCGAAATTTTTGAAAATTCATCTCCTCATGATATTCGTTTGTTTTCTTTGATTTAAAAGCCAGCAGACAGTTTGGAACAAATCCACTTGCTGTACCAGCATGGCAAATTATCAGCCTCTCTCCTTTCCCTTCTGGCACCTTAGTGCTAGATTTTGCTGTGTTATCGGTCCAACATTTACCGACCGTATGGTTTGCATTAAGCCACGTCTCATCTAAGAATACGACTTTCTCCCAATTTGTTATCTCCTTAGCCTGTCTTAAAAATGTGCATCTTGCTAGGGCAATATCATGCCTTTCCATTATAATTTTTCTTTTATTAATTTTTGTGTATGTAAACCCAATACTTCTAATAATCTTCCGTAACGAAGTAACTCCTCCTTTATACAAGTCAGCCTCATTTAACGATTTCGCTAACTTTTGCAGTGTTGGTATCTCTGTCCTTGTATAATAATTATAAATGTGATTTCTTATGGCATCTTTTGTGAAATCATCTATGTCGGTAATTGGCTTCGCCTTCGTCCGTTTTTTATTAGGGGTTGACACTTTATTTTCGGACATCCCATCTTGACCGTATTTCTCTCGTGTTATACGCGTAACAGTATTTCGTCCAATATCAAGAGCATCAGCTACTCGCTCCACAACTTGAGTAAATGGCAATAATGGTCCACCGTTTTGACGTTCTCGTTCAAAATAATCTCGAAGTCGAACAACAAACTCCCTTGCTTGACTCCCCAAAACAGTTTTTTTTGTTCGTTTGGGCATGGTAAAGTTATTATAACCACGTTTTTATAAAACAAAACAACAAATATCAACGACAATAACAAAAACAACAAAGAATAACAGCGATATTTAAAACTGGGTGGAACAGAATGAGAATACGTATCGCATACAAGGCACTACACTGACGCTGACGTTGAGTTGACGGAATGTTGACAACATAAACAAAATGGCTGCCGGCGTCCACTGAGGCATAAACAAGTATTAATTTTTTTTTTAGTAATAACGACTCTGACTTTTATTTTGTGGCAATAAAAGTATAGTTAAACTTTTAGAAAATTCAAAAAGTAATAATTATATGTCATATTTCTATTGTCATTTCAACTATGTACCTAATACCGATCTTTTATCGACTCAAATTTCGACACGTACGCCTTACTAGTCTGTGATTTGGACAACTGTCACCCGCACCTTGCTATAATGAAAATACTGTAGCAGAAAGATACTTCTAGGCTGGAAATGTGTTCCTGGCAGTTTGCCTTTCCTGTTTGATAAGCGGACCGTTGATCCACTGCTGTTCACTACACAAGAAGACAACGAAGTTTCCGCGATCTTCTTCTCTGCAGTTATCCAGTGCGTTTGCTCTTCAGTCACGGTAAGTGCGTCTATTCAGCTCACTGGTGAGACCCGCTTGTGGGAGGCCAGCCAACCGAACGCTACCGCAACCAACTCACAAACACATCCGGCTCGAAGGACCAAATTTATGTAGAAGCTCTACCGAGTTTCAGTATGGCTCCGGTTACATAAAGTATAGTTTGAAAGTTAAAGATAATAAAGTTAAACGTTTATTAAATAAAAGTTACAGTTCAACGGCTAGGTCAAGCGTCTCTGACGTTGTTTTGTGAAGTGAGTTTACAATATTAATATTCGTAATAATTATGTTTACCTACATGACTAATAAAAGTAGGGCGCGATGTTAGCAAAAATACATGTACGTGTCGAACCGTACAATCTTCAAGAAGTTTCTCAAATGGAAGGAAGTAATTAGTGAGTAGAGAGGGAGAATAAAAAACACCAAGAAGAAGTTTATTATGAGATAAAGTAATGTCGAGGAAAAGATACTCCGCGGCGCCAGAAGAAGATTGTGCAGATATACTAACAATAGAAAAGGGGATATGGGAACGAAGATAAATGGCAACCCCTCCACCAACTCTATCAGAACGGTCATTCCGTATCAAATTAAAACCTGGTAAAGAATAAAAAGTGGAAAACAAACACGGTTTTAACCAAGATTCGGAAATAAGAATAGCATGAATATTACTGAAATCGAACGTAAGCATTAAATCATTAAAATGAGCATTAATCTGGGCAATGTTACAATTTTTAGGAACGTCAGAAAACTGAGCATCAAGTAAATCCCGTAAAGAAGGAGGCATGGTGTGAAAACTCTCATCGCTGGCTGCATCAGACGAAAAAGATAGAAACTTATCGGCATTACTGTTATCACTATCAAGGCTAAACGACGATAAAAAAATATATATTTAACTTGTAACGTATATATTTTTAACCTCTCACCTATTCCCCTAATTTCCAATTTAATGTACAATGTTACTGATTTATCGTTTCTGTGGCAGAATGGTCGCCTTGCCTTCGTCTTTTAACGCTGATGCGGTATTAAGAACAGAACGTACGTAATGTTGCCACCAGTAAATTAGCGCCTATCTTTAGTATTAAAATAACAACTTTAGAAATATTAGGATTATATCCTTGTTATGATTCCTTTTTTTAAGATCCGTTTGATACTTTTATATCTTTTGTAGGAAGTCCAGCATCATTTCGATTCCTACGGCGTCGATGTGCCTTTTTTTAGGATGGCAAGCTGTCCGTCATCACTGCCTTGACTTTTCATCCGAGCCTTTTTACCGGCCAGTCTCCTTTTTTTTTCAAGCTCGTATTATCTCGAGTTTTTTTTTGTGAGTATTTAAGCTCAAATTCTAGTTATTTGCCGTTTTAAGCGTCCTGGCTTATTTGTGGGCGTTTATTTTTCAGAACTGGTGAATTTCGGACCCCATCTAACCTCAAAGGATTGAGGCTGGTGCCGACACCATTATTACCTATTTATTTCAACAAGCCCTCAAGGGTTGACGTCAGCACAGCAGTCGCATTACGCGTATTGTATTCCCCTTGGGTACCTATGTATTCACCTGCTATAAGCCTGCGGTTAAGAAGGCCTTTGGCATAAACCCATTCGGGTGAGTTTTGTACTAAAACGAGTTGTTTTGTTACAGGGGTTTTGTTTTTTTAGTTTATTCCTACGTTTTAAACTGGGTTTTACCAACGGGTGTACAGCGTGCTCGCCGTTGTCTTGGAGAAGGATCGGAGCTCTTCATTTCCCCTGCGGAGCATGGAGATGGAGTAGGAGGAGCCACGTGATTCGTGACCTGGCCACCAGCCGAGCGAGGGTAAAGTCGCTCGGCTGGTGAAATCCACCCTCTAAAGTCGGTGACGTACTTTCTAACTTACCTAACTTTCCCTACTATTATCCTGCATCTGAGCAGGTGGCGCCCTGTAATTTAATTTTTAATTTTAAACTTAACTACAAGCATGAGAATCAGGCGTTAGCTTCTCCTAGTTCCGCCAGCAAGCCCACAGTACCTACCCTAAATGTTTTACCGCCCTTACCTAGCCGGGGTGTTAGATTTATTTAGAGCTACCTAAGACTTTTATCAATAAAAGTGCATTAATCAAAAGTATAATTGTTTACGTACAAATTCCCTCGACCCCTTCATCAGCCCGAGGAAAATACCGGTAACAGTGGCAGTCCCAACGTGTGGCCTATTTTGCTTGTTTCTTGTGACACATTAGTAGCACAAGTAGGTAGGATCAAAGCTTCAAATTTATTATCACATAATTTCATTTCATTTCTGTGGCTTTAACCCTGTTTCATATGCTTGTTTTGTAACTATTGTTTGAATAAATTGGTATTTAAGTGCATCAAGGTGGAATGCAATTTCAAATATTCTTGCCTGCGCCATTTACCTAAATTACAGAGTTAACAAGTGTGTTAAGTGAACTATAATTTTTGAGGATAAGGTTTTGCCTAATTTGCTCGGCTTACCTAGCATGTACTAAGTGTGTGATTGTTTCTTGTCTGAAACTTACTACTGAGGAGTGTTTTACTAACGTATAGTCAGCTTTCATAGAATATATTATACATATACACTTGTTTTGGTCTAAAATTTTGTTCCTTGTGCCTGGTATAGTATCAACTGCCTACTACTTCTGAGATATTTTTATCGAAAGTACACGTAGCTGAGAAAAAAATATTATTCAAGTCTTTTTCCTTGTAGTGTTGTCTAATTCTTACTGATACAATTTATGAACATACAGTCGACTCTAAAAATATATATATATATATATGTCGGAATTTGAGTGTGGTAAGATAGGAGACTTACTGATTTCCTCGTCAGGTTCTTCGTGGCCATCCATAATCAAACAGTCGATTGCAAATCACTATATTTATTCACTAAATTAAGCACAGATCACTACATAAATAAACAATAAAGTATTCTCGATATTGATTAAGGTGATTCAGGTGGAAATATCACTCCGATTAGACGTGAGGACAGCACTATCCTTTTCTTGGCTTAAAAAATTAACGAACGCCTTTTTTCTCAAAAAAACAACTATAGCGCCTGTCCACCCGTCACCTGATCCACGGATTGCATTCCTCATCATAGATGGCATAGTATCGCTGCCTACGAGCTTGTTAATTTAGTCAATCGCCACCAGATGGCGTTACTATTCCAATTATAATCGAATTATTATCAAAAACGCCGACATGGCCATTCTGCTGCAGGTCGAGCTCGACATGCTCTGCAAAAAAAAAACAATCATATCTACTAAACTGCCAACAATTCAACCACTCGGCTAATTTGACAGTGAAACTAAGCATCTGCAAAGAGGCCCTTGTCCTCAATTTGTTCTTCTAAGTCACGAAAGGAGGCCCCTGTCCTCAACTTATTCCACTGTGTCATAAAGGAGGCCCCTGTCCTCTACTTTTACTACCACATCACAAAAGGAGGCCCCTGTCTTCAACTTATTCCATAGTACAAGTCAATCAATTTTCAACCATGCAAATGGGAGGCCCCTGTCCTCAACCAGATACAAAAATATCGTTATTATTATTTGATAAGGATTTTCATGCAGATAACAGATTAATTAAATTATGTAAACCACGTTAGGACTCACAAGACTAACCATTAAACCTTTTTTTTAATCATCTGAATGTAGACTAATGTTTAACATTCATAAGTGAATTGTGTGCTGTTATTTCTTAATTCATCAATTAATTGTGTTACCGATCAGTACGAATTAAGATTAAGCATAGTAGGTTAAATCACTCATAATTATAGCCGCTTTGAAATTAACCCCACAGAACAAATAACCGTATATTTCATTTAGAAATATCCAATATGAGACTAATGTTTAACATTCATAAGTGAATTGTGTGCTGTTATTTCTTAATTCATCAATTAATTGTGTTACCGATCAGTACGAATTAAGATTAAGCATAGTAGGTTAAATCACTCATAATTATAGCCGCTTTGAAATTAACCCCACAGAACAAATAACCGTATATTTCATTTAGAAATATCCAATATGAAGAAATTAATAAACACAATGTAGGTAGTCAATAAAGCTATCACGTTATTTAGCATTTACGATAATACATTACAAGTTATTAAATAGGATCAACTACATTACGTAAATAAAATTATAATAGGATACGTTTAAAGTTTGATTCTGACAGAAACCGATCCAAGCAATCAAGCAATTATATCTATAAACTTCGAAGTCAAATAATATGTAACTATGCAATCATTAAATTGGTCAAATTAATCGTAACAATAATGTTTCAGTGATGGTTCGACATATCATGCCCCTTGTACAGTCACCAGCATAAACAAGCGATCACTTATGCACCCCGTCGCCCTCAACCGTTTTACAATTTTGTATAACATTTCAAACACTACGTTAAAGCGACAAGGTACACAAACGACCACCCATTCATGCTGTCGACTGTACAACTATATTTTATTATTGCATAGTTATACATGTGTACCAAATTTAAATACAAAAGTTAAACTAAACGTCTATATTAAGGGGATTATAGCTGTAGAAAATGAAATACTCACATAATACTAATGTGGTAGTGGAGTTAATGCACCGATGTCTTCATTTTCAGCGTCTAAGTTATCATCCGCCGACTGAGCTATCTGACCTTCACCGTTCCCCGGCTTTGGTGCGAGGCGAAGCTGATCATGGGCAACTTTTTTCGGTCTTCCTTTACCTGTTACTTTTCTTACTTGGTAACGGTCACGGGGCAATATTTTCCAAATTTCGTATGCGTCTGGGTATTTTAAGTCTAGTCCAATTTGAGATCGTGGATTTGTCTTAAATAGCACAATTTCGCCTTTCTGGAATCTAGTTACGTGTACTTTCCCTTTGTCAAATCTTTGCTTATTGCTTGTCCACTATCTTCAATTTTTTTGCTTATGTAGTTGTCTAGTTGGACACGATCAACGGTGCCTTCAGCTTCATCTATAAGGGATATAAGTTCAGCCGGGACAGCGCATGTTTTGCCTGTTAAAGCTTTTAGTGGACTTACATTGGTTGTTTTGTTCTTAGTGCAGTTTATGGCTAACTGCAGTGCATCAAGACCTCTTTTCCAGTCATTTGTTTCATAATTGCGAATGATAGTTAAACCATTTTTCACGACGGCCATCATTCGTTCCACTTGACCATTTGAACGACTAACGCCAGGTGCTATAAAATGTTGATGGGTTCCATGCTCTTTACAATACGCCTCGAACTCGGCTTTGAAAGCCGTGTCTTGATCGCTGATAATTTGTTTTGGAGCTCCAAATAGAGACACTAGAGTTTTTAGTGCATGAAGCATTGCTACAGAAGTCTTATTAGTGGCATAGGTCAATGTTGTATACTTGGTGTAAGCATCGATAATCACTACTACATATTCATGTTTGTCATTCCGTTTGGTCAATCTTCCCGTCATATCAATATGTACCGTGTGGAACGGAATTGGCTCTTTCTGAATCGGAAACATTTGTACCTGCTTTGCTCCAGAAGCTCCTTTGCTTGTTTTGCATATCACGCAATTGTCTATAAATTGTCTAACAGTGCTAGACATATCTGGGAACCAATAAACTTCTCGTAGTTTTGCCAGAGTTTTCTCCCAACCAAAGTGTTTGAGCGCTGTATGGTAAGCATTGTAACGTTGCACGTACATGTTTTGTTATTATTATTTAAACATATTAAAAACTGTAATTTTACTGACTACTATTTAAAACAAACACTTACATCCTAAAATTAAAACACATGTTAATAACTAATTTACTACTCTAAACATAATATTATACAAGCTTAACTTAATAATAATTCACTTATATACAATAAAATTAGTAAAATAAATAATAAAAACATCTAACATAATGTTTAACACTTGTGTGCGCGATTATAAACCACTTGGGTGGCGTGATTTGCGCATGCGCGCTCAACGGCCGGTGCGCATCTTTTGTCTACGGACGGAACATTCTCGATGCGCCCGGGCAGCGCAGTTCGAGCCATCACCTTGTTGACGACAGATCTGTGCCAGCAGCGTTCACTAGCTGCGCTACGTGTCGTCTTACGCGCTGTCATTTTTTTTAAATAATATATCGTCTAGTAACGTAGGTATACGTTACTTAACTAATTGTCCTTCCGACGTATTTGGAAGGCGACGAATCATCGTCATTAACAAAGTTAAGTGTCGTCTTGCACCCCAATTGGGTAAGTGTTGAACAAGAGTTATTATATCAGTGCTTAGACCTAAGTTAGTGCTCATCTTAAACCCTAAAGTGTTTTGTTTTAACCTAACTTAATTTCTTTCGATTCTGCTTAAGTACTCACGGCTATATTAACAAGCGGAATCATTTTAAAACTGCCGTTATTAATGTTCCCGTTATAGTGCACAGAGTATCCTATGCTTAGCTCCAGCCGCTTGTTAGTGCTTTTGCCTGGACTAATAGTTATAAGCCAGCTTTAATAAAAAATCCTGTATTGCAGAGCAATATATTTAGTTACCCTCTTCTAGTTTAATTATGCAAGTCATTTCGCTTTGTTCTTCCATCTTCTTAAATAGTCTAACTCCGTTCTGATAGTGAACACCTACACCAACAGCTTTCGGCTTCTCCCTAAATATCGGCGCACGTCATCATGGGGTTCACTATCAGCGGAAGAGCTTTAACAAATTGTAACTGTGGACGTTATTCACAGGGTGCTATTTTACGGCTACAATACTACCGATTGCGACTGTGTCGCGCTGGTCCTGCCTGCACTTAATTGTGGGATTACCGCATCACGCCTGCTGCCGGCGCTTCCCGTGCCGTGCCGTACCTGACAGCTCCGGAGACCGCTGCCATTTCGAAGACCTCGCAGCCGCCGTCACCGTCAGGGGAGTACCGAACTACGGCGGCAAAACCAGACGGGCCTTTACAACTTACGACCCAAATTTAAAAAAATAAATTATTTTCTTTGTTGTTGACCTCGGTTGTTTTTTTTTATATGAAAACCCTGGATCGAACGACACACTGGCGCCTCAAACGTGGTTTAGTGTAGTAAGGTCTGGTTTTGCTTCGTAGAAGTAGTTGTGTGTTTTGTGTTATTTTTATTTTTGTGAAACGTTATTTTGTTTTTTTTGGTTGCCTGTAACTTAGGTGTACATCTACCCTGTATACATTTTTTTTATACATTTATTATGCTCGTAATTTAATTAAAAAAAATCACTCAAAAAATATATCTTGTGTGTAATTAATCGTTACTTTAAAATCTTAGCACACTCTGTACGTGCAAACTGCATCTTTAGCAGAATACTTGTTTACGAGTTACAGTCGAGTACAAAAGTGTTAATTGTATTTTTTATTTTTGTATTGCATATTTAATTTTTAAAAGGTGTACACATAAGTTGCAATTGTTTTAACGCTTGTTTTTTTTATTTCTGTGATTGTTTTTTTTATTATTTAGTTTTTATTTTTATTTCGACAACCATAACGTTGCGCTTTCGTAGTCTGCTTTGTGACATAACGGAGTAGATAAGTCAACCTTGTTCAACACTTTCATAATTGCGGTGCATTTAATTATTTCGTGTTTTTGAAAAAAAAATTATTATTACTACATACATTGGTTAACAAATATGGCGTATTCAATTAAGTTTTTGTCATTACAAAAAGCGGAGTTGGAATATGAAGTGCAAATAAGGGGAAGTAATCCCGCTGCCACTGTCCAGGATTTGCGGAAGCAAATTGCCAAATTGGGCCCACTTTTTCCTTCCGAGGACATTTTGGAGAGTCCATTCGATATTGCAGATGATTTGAGAGGCGTGTCAGATGTACTCACTAAGGTTAACACACTTTTTGATTCTCCTTTAGACAGGAATGCATTGCTGCGTGTTCAAAATTATTTACATCACCTTTATCACCGACTTAATCGGTTGATTTTTGATGACCAAACACAGAATGCACATGAAACCTGTGTAAAGGAGTTTCAAAATTTATTTGATCGGTTTAATTCCGTTAAGGACACTGCTGTCATTGACAAATTAATAGCGCCTATCGCTAATAGCAATGCTGAACAGCAATCAACTGCGTCCCCTTTAAATATTAACGTCACTTGCGACCGTGGCGTGGTTGGTGAGCTCACTAAAATTAGGTTTGATGGAAAGACATGCGTGCGTTCCTTTATTCAGCGTTTCGATGAATTTAGTAAAGCCAGGAATATCTCGTCATCCAAGCTGCTTTCATTCGCTACAGAGATCTTCACTGGTGACGCTTTACACTGGTACCGTGGTATCCAAGATCGAGATCAGGCATTAGATTGGGACCAATTAGTTACGCATCTTAAGAGGGATTTTGTTCAAGCTGACTATGATTATCGGCTGCTCTCGGAAATACGTGCTAGGACTCAAGGTGAATCAGAAAACATCACCATTTACCTGTCAATAATGACTGGGCTGTTCTCGCGGTTGTCTGAAGCTTTATCGAATAAAGACAAATTGGAAATACTCCTGCATAACATCAGACCATGTTACGCGAGCACTTTGGCTTCAGCTACAGATATCCCTGATATCGACACCTTGAGATCCTTATGCCGTAATTACGAGAACATACAAGCACGTCTTGCTGGTTTTCGTGAACCTCCCAAAAAGACATCAGATACCATGGCACCAGAATTCGCTTACAATGGTCATTCATCACAAAAAACTTTCAATTCAAATCAAAATTATAGTCAAAATACTTACAACAATAATTACAATAGAAATAAAACTTATCCTAATAACAACTATAATGTGAATAAAACAAATAATAATAAATATGTACATTCAGTGCAGACATCGAATGCCAAAACATTATTCTGTCCCCGGTGTCGTGACAACACCCATAATTTGCGCCAATGCAAGGCAGTCAAGGACAAAGTATTTTGTTTCGTTTGCGGGCATGAGGATGTTAAAACGTCACAATGCCCTAACTGCAGTAAAAGGAAAACAGGTCCGTCAAAAAACTAGTTGACCTGCAGAATTGTGATCCCAAACAACACCTTAGTAACTTTGATGGCGAAGATTGGACAAAATGGCTCCAATCCATAAACTTTTTTTTTAATTCGTACAAAATTGACACAATTCTGCAGAACCAACCAGTTAACGACCCTCGGCCTTATGCAACTATACAAATTTATAACTTCTCAATGTTAGGTCTGTTAGATTCTGGCTCAGCCGTCACTATATTGGGCAATAACAGTCACCGTAGTTTAGAACAACAGGGCCTAGAAATTCAACAAGGACAAATTATCACTGTCACAGCCGCTGGAGGTCAATCCATGACTAGTGTTGGATTTATGAACCTGCCTATTAAATTTGAAGACACGTTTCATGTCATTAAGGCTTTTATTGTGCCAGATGTCAACATAGACCTCGTCTTAGGTATAGATTTTTGGCACACATTTAGAATTTTCCCGGATCACCTTACTGGTATTACTTTTTCTAATGCCGTGATTTCGAATGCTAGCCTCAACATTGACCGTTCTTCTTGCCTACAGGCTTATGACCACTTAAATATTTCAGAAAGATCAGTAGCCGACAATATTATCGCTCAATTTACTGATATCTCTGCCGAATCCAAGGGTTTAGGAGAAACTAAGGCGATCATTCACCGAATTGATACTGGAGACGCACAGCCTGTGCGACAACGCTATTATCGGATGTCCCCAGAAAAACAGCGCATTCTTGTAGAACAGGTGGACGAGATGTTGGGTCTCGACGTAATCGAGCCGTGCGAGAGCGCTTGGTCGTCTCCAGTATTAATAGTCACCAAGAAAAATGGACAACCCCGTTTCTGTCTCGATAGCCGCAAGCTAAATTCAATAACGAAAGGCGACGCGTACAGCTTGCCCTACATCTCTGAAATTTTGGACAATCTCCGTGATGCTCGCTACCTCTCTAGCATAGATCTGTCCAAGGCGTTCTGGCAAATCCCGATTGCCCCAGAAGACCGAGACAAGACGGCGTTCTACGTGCCAGGACGAGGTACGTTTCGTTTCAAGCGTACTGCATTCGGGCTCACCAATGCACCTGCTACTCAACAGAGGTTGGTTGACCTGCTTTTTAGGGAATTCGACCTCAAAGTCTTCGCGTACCTCGATGACATAATTATCGTCTCGAATGACTTTAATTCCCACGTCTCCCTTTTACTCCGCGTAATGGAGAAGTTAAAGCAGGCCAACCTAACTATCAACCTGGATAAGTGCCAATTCTTTCGGAGTCAACTTAAGTACTTGGGCTATGTTATTGATAGTTGTGGACTTCGTACCGATCCTGAGAAAGTGCAAGCTATTCTCGATTACCCGACACCTACTTGTCGCAAGGACATCAAGCGCTTTCTCGGGACCGCCACATGGTATCGTCGTTTCGTCCCCAACTTCAGCACTATAGCAGGCCCACTTAATAAGTTGACTTCGAATAAGAAGGGCGGGCCACCGTTTTCCTGGTCTCCGGAAGCCGACACTGCATTCCAGAAGCTGAAGGAATGTTTAGTTTCTGCTCCTGTACTTTCCTGCCCTGACTACGATAAGCCATTTGAGGTGCACACCGATGCCAGTAACTACGGTGTGGGTGCCATGCTTACCCAGATCGTAGACGGTAAGGAGCACCCAATAGCTTACATGAGCAAGTCGTTGTCAGCGGCAGAAAAGAATTACAGCATCACCGAGCGCGAAACTTTAGCCGTAGTGATAGCTTTGGAACATTGGCGGTGTTATATAGAAAACGGGAAGCCTTTCACTGTGTATACAGATCACAGTGCCTTAAAATGGTTCCTGTCTCTAAGTAACCCTACCGGCAGGCTGGCTCGCTGGGGTGTTAGATTGTCAGCATTTCATTTTGAGCTGAAACATCGTCGCGGTGTTGACAATGTAATCCCAGACGCCCTTTCAAGAGCGGTTCCAATAAGTGCTATAAATACCACAGACTTCATATCTAAAACTACTGATCCATGGTACAAAAATGTTTATAATTCTTGCTTAACAAAACCACAAAATTTTCCAAATTTCCTTATTAAAAACAACTGTCTCTATAGGCTTACAAAAAATAAACACGACTTGACTGACTTAAATTCGGAGTTCTCGTGGAAGGAAGTTGTTCCGCGTGAGCTACATGACCAGGTCATCAATGAAAATCACGCAGAGCCTACAGCCGGACATCTTGGCGTCTTTAAAACGTACCGTCGTCTTGCGTTACGCTATTTCTGGCCAGGCATGCACCAGGACGTAGTTAATTTTGTTGGTTCCTGTTCCAAGTGCCTTTCGTATAAGGCTCAAAATCACCAAGTCTTGGGTGAAATGGGACGTCCTAAACAATGTAGTCGGCCATTTCAAACAATTTCAGTTGACCTGATGGGTCCTTTACCTACCACTAGAAAGCAAAATAGCTACATTCTAGTTGTTACATGTTGCTTTGCCAAATGTCGTCTTATTACAGCCCTACGAGCTGCTACTTCCATTGCTGTATGTAAATTCCTGGAGGAATCAGTTTTCCTGGTGCATGGAGTACCACAAACAATTTTCTTGGACAATGGTAGCCAGTTCATTAGTAAAATCACGGATTCTCTTTTCAAGCAATATAAGATTCCCAATGTTTTTTTCACGCCAAAATACACACCACAAGTTAATGTCGTCGAACGTTACAACCGAACCATTATAACCTGTCTGTCGACATACGTTGAGGATGACCACAGGACCTGGGACGCTTATATTCCAAAGGTGCAGTTCGCCATTAACAATTCGGTGAATGAGGCGACTGGTTTCACTCCTTCCTTCTTGGTATACGGCAGAGAGATCGTAACATGTGGGTCACATTATATTGACAACGATTTGGGCGATGAAGTTTTGTTCCTTCCGCGTGATATTTATGCAGAAAACCTGGGTTGTCTTTCTGAGATATTTAATAAAGTCCAGTCAAAACTCTGGCATGCTCATGCCAAAAACACTTCTCATTACAATCTTCGTCGAAAACCCATGGAGTTCAAAGTTGGAGACATTGTAATGAAATGTGCATATGTCTTGAGTAACAAAGATAAGTATTTCAGTAAGAAGTTAGCACCCAAATTTATAAAATGTCGTGTCGTAGAAAAAAAGTCACCTTTAGTCTATATTCTAGAAAACATGTCAGGAAAAAATATTGGCAAGTGGCACATAAAAGATTTAAAATTAATTGGTTTGAATAAATAAATAAAAAAAAAAAACATGAAACGTACCTTCTGAACTTTACTTTCCTCACATTTGTTCCATCAGGTACTTAAAATATCGTATGGGTCACTAATAAATTAAATATAATTATAGTAACCCTCATAATTGGTTGGTCGCGTTAGTAACCCTTAATATGGTCACTATAGCTAGTTTGTTTGCGTGAAGTATGAAAGATTGATTTTTAAAAGGATAAAATACGAAATGTAACTAAGAAGTGCGGATTTTATTTTTTATACAATAAAATGCTTTTGTGACGCGCGGGGTAATGTAACGTTGCACGTACATGTTTTGTTATTATTATTTAAACATATTAAAAACTGTAATTTTACTGACTACTATTTAAAACAAACACTTACATCCTAAAATTAAAACACATGTTAATAACTAATTTACTACTCTAAACATAATATTATACAAGCTTAACTTAATAATAATTCACTTATATACGATAAAATTAGTAAAATAAATAATAAAAACATCTAACATAATGTTTAACACTTGTGTGCGCGATTATAAACCACTTGGGTGGTGATTTGCGCATGCGCGCTCAACGGCCGGTGCGCATCTTTTGTCTACGGACGGAACATTCTCGATGCGCCCGGGCAGCGCAGTTCGAGCCATCACCTTGTTGACGACAGATCTGTGCCAGCAGCGTTCACTAGCTGCGCTACGTGTCGTCTTACGCGCTGTCATTTTTTTAAAATAATATATCGTCTAGTAACGTAGGTATACGTTACTTAACTAATTGTCCTTCCGACGTATTTGGAAGGCGACGAATCATCGTCATTAACAAAGTTAAGTGTCGTCTTGCACCCCAATTGGGTAAGTGTTGAACAAGAGTTATTATATCAGTGCTTAGACCTAAGTTAGTGCTCATCTTAAACCCTAAAGTGTTTTGTTTTAACCTAACTTAATTTCTTTCGATTCTGCTTAAGTACTCACGGCTATATTTACAAGCGGAATCATTTTAAAACTGCCGTTATTAATGTTCCCGTTATAGTGCACAGAGTATCCTATGCTTAGCTCCAGCCGCTTGTTAGTGCTTTTGCCTGGACTAATAGTTATAAGCCAGCTTTAATAAAAAATCCTGTATTGCAGAGCAATATATTTAGTTACCCTCTTCTAGTTTAATTATGCAAGTCATTTCGCTTTGTTCTTCCATCTTCTTAAATAGTCTAACTCCGTTCTGATAGTGAACACCTACACCAACAGCTTTCGGCTTCTCCCTAAATATCGGCGCCCGTCATCATGGGGTTCACTATCAGCGGAAGAGCTTTAACAAATTGTAACTGTGGACGTTATTCACAGGGTGCTATTTTACGGCTACAATACTACCGATTGCGACTGTGTCGCGCTGGTCCTGCCTGCACTTAATTGTGGGATTACCGCATCACGCCTGCTGCCGGCGCTTCCCGTGCCGTGCCGTACCTGACAGCTCCGGAGACCGCTGCCATTTCGAAGACCTCGCAGCCGCCGTCACCGTCAGGGGAGTACCGAACTACGGCGGCAAAACCAGACGGGCCTTTACAACTTACGACCCAAATTTAAAAAAATAAATTATTTTCTTTGTTGTTGACCTCGGTTGTTTTTTTTTATATGAAAACCCTGGACCGATCGTCACAGCATTTATTATGCTCCATTGGTACGTTTTTGGAATAACCTTTTTCCAAACATTGCGTCCTGGTTCTTGTTCAGGGCTGTGGCGTTGTAAGGTGTTGTCATGTAATCGATACTTGTTGACTTCATCACCGCGTTCTAAATTCTTGATGATCGCGGCCAATTCCACATCGCGCCGTTGCTCAACTACCAGCCAAGAATCCACGTTACAAGCTAGATTAATACATGCTGTTGGATTGCGGCTGAAGAAATCGGCGTGTTTCATACGACTACCCTGCCGATATTCAATCTTAAAATCGTAATGCTGGAGAAACGCTAGCCAGCGATGAATCCTTGGTAGCAACTCATGTTTCTGCATGGAAGCTTTTATTGCGTTGCAGTCTGTGACGATCGTAAAAGTCCTGCCGTAGAGATACTGCCTAAAGTGTTTGACCGCTCGGACTATGGCCAGCGTCTCTAACTCGTATGAGTGGTAATGGCTTTCAGGTTCAGTAGTTCTCATACTCATGTACGCAATAACGTGTTGTCTTCCGTCCTTTATTTGGATGAGAATAGCACCTAATCCTTGGCTACTAGCATCCGTGTGGAGCTCGATTGGTAGATCGTCTGAAAATATCCTAAGCACCGGGACTGAAGTCAAACGTCGGATAATATCCAGCCTAGCGCTTTCACATTCAGCTATCCAAATAAATTTGGCATCTTTTTTTGTCAAATTATACAGTGGTATCATTCGTTCTGAGAAAATACGGTACAAATCGCCTAAAGTAACCCGCCAACCCGCAAAATTGCCGAACTTGTTTAAC
This sequence comes from Acleris cristana, assembly GCA_948252455.1. Taxonomy (NCBI): domain Eukaryota; kingdom Metazoa; phylum Arthropoda; class Insecta; order Lepidoptera; family Tortricidae; genus Acleris; species Acleris cristana. Next base: position 3,406,809 of record OX411771.1, on the reverse strand, counting down.
TGTACAAGGCACCGGAGACTTTTCTAACGCTTCGACTTTCTTGGGGCTTGGTCGAACCGTACCTTGCGAAATAATATTGCCAAGATATTCAACTGAGCGCTTGAAAAACACGCATTTTTTACGATTTACAGAGAATCCAGCGTTTTGCAGGGCGTTTAGGACTTTGTTCAACATGTCAAGGCCCTCTTTAAAAGTTTTACATTTAATCAATACATCATCCATGTAAACAAGAATGTCATCCAAGAATGGGCGCAGTGCTGCCATTATTGATCGCTGAAATACAGCAGGGGCATTCATTAGGCCAAAAGGCATCATCACATACTCAAACAAACCGTCTGGAGTAATAAATGCCGTTTTAGATATAGACTCCTCCTTTATAGTATCTGGTAAAACCCTTGCGCCATGTCAAGGCATATGAAATATGCTGCGTCTGCTAACCTATCTATCTGGTCAGAAATTATGGGCAATGGAAACTTGATCGGAACAGTATTGCTATTTAGTTCCCTGTAATCCGTACACATACGGTCATCGCCATTTTTCTTTTTAACGAGAATTACCGGGCTGGCAAACTCTGAAGTACTCTCACGAACTATCCCGTTAGCAATAAGGTCATCTACTATAGTTTTCACCTTTTGACGCTCAATAGGTGCCATTCGATATGGTCTACGGGACACGACTTTAGTAGGATCCTTGAGTTGAATCTCTAAATAGCCTGTATTTATTCTAGTTTTTGGAATTCCGGTCGCAAAAACACCTGCGTTTTTATCTAGAATTGCCTCAAGCTCCCGGATTCCTCCTACATCAGTTAAATCGGTATCTAATTTTTCAGTCAAGTCATCACTAACTAACGCAGTTAAGGTCTGAGAAGTTCGCATCAGAGTGGCACCGTTAGTAGTTATATTTACAGCTAGTCCTGGCATTTTCACTAAATCTGATCCGATCAAAAGCTCACAAGGAATCTCGTGGTCTTCTACTACATGAAATATTATTTCAACAAAAATGCTATTTATCTCACACAAAACCGTAATACACTGGCACGAAAGAACCGGCGTGCCCGTACCTAATCCTTGAAGTAAAAGGGGATAGTCCTCTCGTTTACCGGGCAGTGAAAAACTTAACGATTTGCGTACAAGAGAACGGTCTGCTCCACTGTCAAATAACGCCACAATCGGTTTACTGTTTACTACAACTTTCATTGGGGTTGACACGTTAGGCTGTTCTTGTGCTAGAGCTATCTTATCTCCATTGTCTTTTAATTTTTTGAAACAAACCGTTTCTGTGTGTCCTATTTTACTACAATAAGTACACTTTTGTGTTGATCTTTCGGATTTAGGCTCTGAGCTAGGCTCAATGACAGTAAGTAAAGATTTTGGTTCCGTCACCTTATTACTTAGACAATTTTTTTGGATGTGACCCAACTTTCCGCAACTAAAACAGGCTAGTGTCTCCTCACGGTTATTTCGTAGTCTAGGCCGTTTCGCGGGGGGTTCGCTGCTCCTAGTATCTCAGGGCTTTGTCGTTGAAGCCACAGAAATCAATTCAGGGACAGTTAAACATTTACTAGATATTAATCGCAGCCGTAAATACTCATTGTCAACACAGCCTATAACAGCCTCAACCGCATCCTTTTCCTTATCACCGCTTATTACTCTTTTCCAAATATTCCACGCTTTAGTAATAGATTCCGCGGGATTTGACATGTCAAACCTAAAATTTCGCAACTTAAGAATATCATTAGAATACCGCGCTTCGGGTTCAAAAGTTTGCACAAGAGCATTGCGCATATCATTCCATAACGGGGACTTTACAAGCCACGTGTCTCCGAGGGTTTTGGCTCGACCTTGTAACAACCCTGCAATTTTGGTACAAATTTCATAGTCTGTAAGGTTCCAGTGTTGTTTAGCGCGATCAACGTGCTCACACCAGTCTCGAACAGGAACGTCACCGTCAGGACTAAACGGTGCTATATAAATGTCGCTCAACCTAGGTCGCTGTGTCGAGGCCGTGGCCTTTGATAATATTCCGGCTAAAAGTTCGTTATTCGCATTCAAATTAGCTTGTTGTTGATTTGTTAATTTTTCTAATATGCTGGCCAATGATGCTAAAGTATGGCCAGACTCATTGTTATTTGTTAGGTCAGGAATTTGCGAACTATTAGAAGCACAGGGCAATTCATCCCCTCTTCTGGTGTCGGAATTTGAGTGTGGTAAGATAGGAGACTTACTGATTTCCTCGTCAGGTTCTTCGTGGCCATCCATAATCAAACAGTCGATTGCAAATCACTATATTTATTCACTAAATTAAGCACAGATCACTACATAAATAAACAATAAAATATTCTCGATATTGATTAAGGTGATTCAGGTGGAAATATCACTCCGATTAGACGTGAGGACAGCACTATCCTTTTCTTGGCTTAAAAAATTAACGAACGCCTTTTTTCTCAAAAAAACAACTATAGCGCCTGTCCACCCGTCACCTGATCCACGGATTGCATTCCTCATCCTGATGGCATAGTATCGTTGCCTACGAGCTTGTTAATTTAATCAATCGCCACCAGATGGCGTTACTATTCCAATTATAATCGAATTATTATCAAAACGCCGACATATATATATATTATAACTTGTAATTTTTTCCAAGTTTACTCATCCTGAATTTGGAACGGGTAACAAGTAGTCTCTGGAAAGTACAATCGAATCAACAGAAAAAAAAAAGGATGGCTTGTCATGTTTTCCAAGTTTACTCAACCTGAATTTGGGACAGGTAATAAGTGAATTCCTGAAAGTACAGTCAACGTTAAAAAATATAAAAAAATATATATTTACATATTACTTTTGTTAGTGTAATTTGCATTATTCTTACTATTGTTGGAAAAGTACAGTCGAACTTAAAAAAAAAATATATATATAAAAGGAAATTTTTACATATTACTTTTGTTGGTACAATTTGAATTATTATTACTATGGTTGGAAAGGTACAGTCCATGTAAAAAAAAACAATTTAATAAAAAAAAAGATATACATATATACTTCTGTAATTGGTCTGTTACTAGACTAGGTTATTGTTCAAGAGTGCGCTTGTTACTGTACTGGGCTTGAAATTAATTGAAGGTTGGTAATTTTTTTTAGTGCTACAGATTTCCCTTTGGGAAGTAAGGCGTTTTATATACATCTTTTATAAATAATTTGTATAACTTTATAAATAATGGAGGAACGTCCAATTATGTTTACCTTGCTGCATAAAGATGAATTAATTTATGAAGTGTCTATTAGGGATGCTACACCCATGGACGATGTTAAATCGTTACGTGCTCAAATTAGTAAATTGTCTAAGGAGGTACCTTCTGATGAGATATTAGAATTTGAGGGCGAGGTCGAACCAGAGTTGAACCTCATTAAATGTAAGCTGGACGAGCTGGAGCAGCTGACTACTGTCACGCAACCTACTCCGACTTTGAAATCATTAAATAGAGTGCAAGCATTAGGGCATCACTTGTTTCACCGCTTAACGCGTACGGTACCTGACTCAGGGTCGGAAACCGCCTTACATACGCGACTGACAGATAGACTTATGCGCATCTTGAGGAAGTTAGACAATTTGTTTTCAGTGTTTAAGTCGAGCGCTCCTAATTACGGTGACGCAGAAGAAGTCATGGAGGCTGGTCTCACAGAAGTCAATCCTGCGGCTGCAGCATGCGTCAATAAACATCAAAACGTTTGGTCCCTAAACTTAAAATTTAACGGTAAATCTTGTGTTAAGGCGTTTTTACAGCGTCTAGAGGAATTACGTTGTTCCCGTCAAATCCCGGAGGGTAGGTTGTTGTCGTTGTTTGAAGGAGACGCTCTCTTGTGGTATCGGGGTATTAAATCGGACGTCGAGTCGTGAGAGCAACTTAAAACGGTGTTGCTTAAAGAATTTTTACCTTTTGACTATGACCAGCGCCTTCTGAAGGAAATCCGTAACCGTACTCAGGGGGTAAACGAGAAAATATCATACAGAAACATCAGTATTATGCAGAATTACTTCAGCAGGTTAACTCAACCTCTTTCGGTCAATGAAAAATACGATATAGTTTCTATTAATGTGCGGCCGGAATATTCTGTGCCTTTGGCTGTTTACTCGGTTTCATCTTTGAAGGAACTTAAAAATGTGTGCCGTGTTTTAGAGGACAGTTGGCAGTGGGCCAATTCGTTCATAGAACCTCCTAAACCCTCCACAACTACTCTTGCAGCGGATTTGTGTTGTAAGGTTATCTCGCGTCCTAGGGTCAAAGCCAACACTATTAAGCGATTTTGTCCGCGTTGTCGGGTAGACGCACATGATTTGAGGAATTGTCCCTCAAGACGGGTAGTTTGATTCAAGTGTGGAAAACCTGACGTATCTTATCGCTCTTGCCCGACGTGTTCACCACGCGCTTCGGGTTCTACTTCAACAGCTGAGGTTTCAGTTCCGGGTAGTTCAAAAAAACTCGTGAGTCCGAACCGCCAAAAGCATAAAACTTTGAGTCCTTATGTTAATAAATCTACAGAACTCTGCTATTAGTATTGGGGAGCCTACTATTAAGACTAATTCTTTGCAAAAGGTGAACACTTTTGTCTCTTCTAACGTTTCGGTGGTTCGGAATATTTTGGATCGTGTTGACGATCGTCCTCATGTCTCGGTTGAGATATATGAGGCCCAATTTTATGGTTTGTTGGATTCGGGATCTTCGATCTCCATTCTAGGATCTGACTTATACGAATTGTTCTTGTCTTGGGGTGCCACTTTAGACGGTTGCGATAATTTTACGTACATCGCCACCGCTAATGATTCTCAAGCCAAGGTTTGTGGTTGTTTTTCCCTACCGGTTAAGGTTCGCAACTTGACTCGGGTCATTAAATTCTACATTATACCGGATGTGACTACGCCCATGATTTTAGGGATTTTGGAAAGCATTTGGTATTGCTCAAGATCTATTTCGTGACTATACTGTACCCGGAGACATACCCTCGGGAAACTCTGTTTCAGAGGTCCGTTTACATTCATTTGATGAATTGAC